>JAMXBD010002370.1:0-205177 GCA_024138025.1 Combretum micranthum | reverse complement strand
TTATAGATCTTACCGGCTCCTATACGCCATCAAAAATTGTAGTTATTACAGGCTCCTACTAGCCATCACAAACTTGTAGTTATTACAGGCTCCTACTAGCCATCAAATTAAGTAGTTCTTACTGGCTCTTACTCGCCACTGACATGATATACTGGTTATGTCTACCACGACTATTATACACTTGTCCCACCAATTGTATAGTAGTGAATCCAATGTGACTCAACATATGAAGTGCATGAATAATTTCTTTAATTAAAGTGTAGTAGTTACGTTTAAATTCTTTCAAGTGATCAATCAATTTCAAACATTTCAAGATATAAATTCACATACAACTTTATTACAAACAAATCGAGTTTCGATATGCTTAGTATTCTTTCAACATATTATCATACACTTCCTTTTGATTTTTCTTAAATTCTAGTGCAACTAATTTTACAAGCACAATCAAGAGTATGAAAAATAACGGGAATAACTCACGATGCCATTGACGTCTATTCCTCTAAGCGGATGGTCGTTCACACACTCCACTTAATCGTAATAGTTCTCGGGGTGCAGAAATCCTTCCTCGAGGTCACCTATCAAAGAAAATACCCACAATGATTTTTCTTGATGATTTTCTTGAATTTTGACTAAACAATGTCAAAGAACGTTAAAGTTCGTATAGAAGAATGTTCCAATTTAAAATGGCCATAACTTGGTCATTTTAACTCGGAATCGCGCATATAATATACCGATTTCTACCTACTCGAAAAGATCTACCCATTTCCAAATTATTTCCATCAACAAAGCCATATAGGCTCTGAAATAGTGGTGACAAAATTCACCACGGATTTCAAGTAAAAAAAACTTTGGTTCAAGAAATCAAAATTTGTTTGATAAATACTTAGTTATCTATAGTTGAAAAATTCTCTTTTTATAACTATATAACTCATATTTAAGCATGCTTCAAGTGTCTTGTTGTCCAATTATTTTTCTTAGGTAAAACAATGTCGGGTTGAAGCTTTTCGGAAATTGTTTTTGTAAATTTCTTTGAAATGAATACCTTGTTTTCTTTGTTTTCTAAAAACGTTTTATGTTGGTTTTATTTATCTCTTTCCAAGTAATAAAATTTTCTACTCTCTAAGTTATATTAATACTATACTTGAAGTTTTCTAGAAAATATGTTATTCTTCATTTTTCTTGTGTAAATTCCTTTGTTTACTTGTTTTGCAAAAATTCCTTACGTGATATTTCTCATTTTTTTCTCATTTTCAAAAATAATCATCCATGCATGAAAATTTGTTTTCTTCATAAAAACAATGTGGAACAATTAAGGACTTTTTGTAGAAAAACTAATTTCTATAATTCTATTAATTTCCTCTTGTAACTAAAAAAAAAGAAATAACTTTATTATTTTCAAACCATGAATTTTCTTTGCCTATTTGTTTGCAAAGGTCTTTACTTAAAAATTTCCTTAGTTATTTTTATTTTCTTTCTTTGAAAAGAACCATTTTTGTCAAAAAATATTTTCTCTTGAAAACAAGTAGAGTAACAAAGATTTATGTAGCTTTTTAAGTAAAAATAGTTTCTAAATTCATAGTGAATTCTTTTGTAACTTGAAAATGAATGAGTTTATTTTCGTTATCCTATGAACTTATTCCTAAGTGACAAAAAGCTTTCTTTTATTTAATTATCTTTAGAAAATAAAACTTTTGGACAACAATCTAAATGAATATGATTAAGAATAATAATAAACAAAATAATATAAAGCATAAATAATAAAGTCAAGTATTGGAGTCTTAGCTTTTTCAAGGTTCCGGGACTAAGAATAGACTAGTCCATAATAGATAAAATGAAAGAAAGAAAAGCTTGTTTTGACTTGATGAGGACAAGTCTAAGACTAGAGACTAGTCTTAATTTCAACAAGGAATAAATAAATAAATTGCAATGGAAAAGTAAATAAATTGCTTTGCATGAATAAATAAATTGCAAGTGAGCTTATATGCTCTAAAGAATATGTATAGATATATAAACTAATAAAACACATACATTGGATTGGCATGAACAAGAACAATACATGAACATAATGTAGTTTCCATAACTTGTAGTCTTTAGAAACTCACACTATGGTCATGTAAAGTTACATGACATGAAGAAGAAGAAAGAATTATAAAGGGGTTACCTAAAGAAGACTTTGATATGGTTATGTGGTTATGGGTTTTTGTTGTTGGTGGAAGTTGTTGTGGAATTATTTTGAGAGAGTTTTGAGATAGTAATTTGAGAGAGCTTTGAGAGGAAAATTGAGAGAGTTTTGGTAAGAATTTGTGGGTAGTGAATGTGTGAAAGAAGTGAAAGAGGAGGGGGTATTTATAGGAAATGTTGTGAGTGATTTTTGTGTGATTTAAATAAATAAAATTGAAACAAAAATTAAGGGGAGAGGGGACAAGGGGGGCGCCGGCCATAGCATGGGGAGGGGTATTTGTTTTATTTTTTGACTTTTTGAAGAAATAAAATATGTAATATGTAAGGTAGATGTGATATAAAGTTATGGGAAAGGTAAAAAGTTAAGGTTATAGGTTATGTAGAGTGTAAGTATAGGTGTAAGAAAAAGTAGAGATAAAAGAATAGTGTAGAATAGTAATGAATAGTGTAATGTAAAGTAGATATGATAATTAAAGTACCGGTAGTAAGAAAATACGCGTATAATAGCTATATCTGTTATTTCTACTTACCGAAAAATTATGAAACTGATATTTTTAGAAAAAGTATATTTTTACGAGTCTAACGGTGTATTCGGAATATTTTTACTATTCTGGGCTTCCGGACACATTTTTCGAGAACTGTGTCCGTTCGGGTTCGAAGGACACCCGAATTTCGCGAAACTGAAACTTTTATAAAACCTATGGTTATTACGAATTATTCGAGCTAATTATCCCAACTTCGTTTTTCAGGGCCAAAGAAAACGACAATGCCGGATTTAGATGGATACGGTAAACTAGGGTTTTGTTGACCTTTAGGGTTTCGTTTGACTTCCGGTTAGAGTTTTGTGCTAAACCGATTCCGAAAATTTAGGGGTTTACACCAATCAAATCATCTATCCAATTGCTAATACACAAATCGAGACGATATATCTAAATAATGCTCGACAACGAAATACTAAGGCCTTAAATCCTTCAGCGAATTTTTAGAATAAAAATTTTCAATTTTCACCAAAAGTCAAACTAAGTCAACCCATAACCTTAGACTAAGTTAAACGATTTCGAGAACAGAAAACTATTAAATAATCATAAATAAAATGAGATAAACCATAGATATCGAACTAAAAATATAATACAGGCAAAACTCCAAAATTTTATCATCTTATGAATAACTCAACAAAACCGGAATCCTAAAAGTTAACAAAGCTTACGACAAACCCTAGTGTTTAAGATCTGGTAATCCCGCACTCTTAAACCCTAAACAATGAAATGGAAATAATTGTTGATAATAGTTCGCAATAATATAAGGAAGCTTAAAAATATCAGATTCTCGAACTTCTAGTGACCTTCGTATCCAAACGGGATTAGTTTTCAAAACCCGTGTCCCAGTACACCTGACAGCAAAAATATTCCGACAATACCAATAGACCCGTAAAAATATAAGGTTTCCAAAAATATTAGTTTTAGAATTTTTTGGTAACTAAAAATTACAGATATCGCATTTATACACATATTTTTATTACTAATGGTATTTTATTTGTCTAGTTCACTATTTATAGTATTTTTTTACTATTCATTACTATTCATCTATCTCTACTTTTTCTTATTACCTATTCTTACAACCTACATACCTATTTCTTATAATTTCTTTTTCCCATAAAAATTCTACACCACATATTACTAAACTTCTCTTACACTTTTCTTTCAAAATTAATTTTTAATCACTCCTCTCTCTCTCCTCCCATGCTTGCTGTCCACCCCCTCTCTCCCTTCACTATCAATTTTTTTTCAATTAATTTAATTACATATAATTTTCACTCCAAAACTCTATAAATACTCAATTCCTCCTTCATTCTTTCACACAATTCATTTTACTACCAAAACTCTCTCAAATTCACTACACAAACACTCTCCATAAAGATTTCTCTCTACCAAAACTCTCTTTAACCAAACATTCATAAAAATCCTCCTCTACACACAAACCATCTCTTATTTTCTACTACCCACATAATATCTCATTCATCTACCATCTTCATACCATATAAACACTTTAGGTAAAACTTCTTCCAACCATTTAGTTTATCCATGTCATGTAACTTGACATTGTCACGCCCCGAAGGTACCCTAGTATTAGTAAACAAGTTACACTTGAATACTATCACTAGATTACCTTCAAAGAATGACAGGTTTTCAAAACAATAGGATCTTTTTAGTTGCTTGATAAGAAATAACAAATATATGAGAGAAATGACTTAGTGGATAAACATTACAAAACTATTACAAACCATATAATTCCTTTGTAGTACACAACTAAATAATCTAATCTAATAGTACATAACCATCAAACTAAAATATATCTGTAGACTTCTAGCTTCAAAGCTCTTACCGGAGCTATATTCCTGGATGTAACTAACCAGGATCGTAAAGTGAACCTGAAAAGACTGTAGGAGTATGAGCGAAACCACAGCTCAGTCAATAACCAGACATACCATACATCACACAAGTCATTAACAAATCATATGCAATGCAAGCACTTATCCATATGCACAGATATAAGTTTGGATGATCTAGAATCCAAACAGGAAAAAGATTTACGCCCTCTTTTAATGGGTTGAAGAACCAAATCTTAATGACCGACCTGCCCAAGAGAACAAGTACTCAGGAGCATCAGCAATTTCTCATTTTAAGTTATCACTATTAATATATTGATTAAACTGACCATCTCCTGTAACTTTTAGAAACTCCCTAAGTATTAATCATTCAAAGCGATTCTACGGGCGACGTTCTTCGGTGCCTTTTAGTTCCTCATAGGATCGCCAGACTAAAGAGAACCTTGGAAGACTCACACATTAGATCAACCAAGCAAAAACAGAGATCCGAAATATTAATACGTAGCAGGCTGTCACAACCATATATGCAATAATGCAATTTGTGCAATGCATGTTCATATTTATTTAGTTAAGTCAATGGATCTTAATCAATTTCCAAAATGACCATACATTACACACAATCACCATTATTCTACTGCATAACATCAATCATTGCATTATCGCTTTTATAAAGGTATTTTAACAATCATACACTCAAGTCAAATCATACTCCAAACAGACATTCATTTAATTATCTTGCATTATATATTTGACTATTTACAATCACAACCAATACAATATGACTGAATTACTCACCTGCTCATACCGACTCAGTCGTAGTAATCCGCTGGTAGATCCTCTAATGAGTTAAAGTCACCTATTTAAAACAAAGTATTCATCAATACAATCTAACTAAATTCCTATTTGTGTTTCGTGTCCTAGACTCGGTATTTTGGTAATTACTAATACTTAGTATCTTCGTGTTTTTCCTATTTTATCTCATATAATTGTTTGGTTATTTTTAGAAGTCACATAACTCAAGAAATTAACTTATTTCAATTTCCATTCTTATATATTTTATCCTTTTAGAACAAATATTTTAACTATTTATAATCTTCATTAACACTAAATATTTTCTTAATTCTAGCGTTTTAAAAGTTATTAGACATTAATTCTAAATAGACTTAAATACTTGTATTATAGTCACTATCTAATATATATTTGTATAACATACATATATATATACTTAGTAGATATATTATATATATATATATAATTTCGGTTTAGGTCAGAAAACTTTCGTTGGAGAAATTTTGATTGTAAGCCGGCTCAAGGCCGCCGGCCTATATCTCCAGGTGCCGGTGTAAAATCATTTTGAAAAACAAATTCGTATCGAGTGCACCGGTGTTGAAAGCTGCCTGCTTTCAACGTACGCCGGCCCTACGCCGCCGGCGTAGATCTCCAGGAAGCCGGCTTACGTTTATGTTTTACGTGAAAATTATTTTACGTAGTCTCTGTTTGAGTGTAAGCCGCCTATAAGCCGCCGGCCTATCCATGTAAGCCACCGGCGTACAGCGTTTGTACTGCCGGCCTTGAGGCAGTGTTGCACTGTTCATCATCTTCCTCCTCGGTTCAATTCTTTTTCTTTGATTTTTACACATTAGAATCATACTTAAACTACTTCTAAGTGTTTATATATCATATATAAGAATATATAACAACTTTCAACACGTTTAAACACATAAATATATAGCTTTCGATTCTTGGAACTTAAAGTTAGGGTTTTGAAGTTTTACCTTATTGGAGCTTGTTTGATGCAATCCGAAGCTTGTGATTGTGTTTATTAAGTTCCTAAGATAATTTTGAATCAGATACAAAGCTTAGATTTGGACAAAAATAACTCGAGTTATCTCAACTTACCTTTGAGCTCGTTTTTGAGGGTTTTTGGCTTTGTTTTTCCTTTGATCCGTATCCGATTGTTTTGTTCGATTTGTTTTCTGTTTTTGGTTGTTTTGATTATTATTTGGGGTATTTTCGGACTGGAAGATGTTGAGGAATTATGGAGTTTGTGTAAACCCCTAAAATTTTTGAAATCAGTTTAGCATAAAAACCCTAACCGGAAGTCAAACGAAACCCTAAAGGTCAAAAACCCTAGTTTACCGTATCAATCTAAGTCCGGCATTGCCGTTTTCTTTGGCCCGGAAAAACGAAGTTGGGTTAATTAGCTCAAATAGACCGTAATAACCATAGGTTTTATAAAAGTTTCAGTTTCGCGAAATTCGGATGTCCTTCGAACCCGATCGGACGCAGTTCTCGAAAAACGTGTCCGGAAGCCCGGACTAGTAAAAATATTCCGAATATACCGTTAGACTCGTAAAAATATAAGTTTTCCAAAAATATCAATTTCATAATTTTTCGGTAAGTAAAAATAACAGATATAGCTATTATACGCGTATTTTCTTACTACCGGTACTTTAATTGTCACATCTACTTTACATTACACTATTCATTACTATTCTACACTATTCTTTTATCTCTACTTTTTCTTACACCTACTCTTACACTCTACATAACCTATTATCTTAACTTTTTACCTTTCCCATAACTTTATATCACATCTATTTACAATTACATTTTATTTTTACAAAAGTCAAAAAATAAATCAATCTTCCCTTCAAGCATGGCCGGCACTTCTCTCTCTCTTCCCCTCATTTGTTTTAATTTTATTTATTTTAATCACACAAAAATCACTCCATTTTCCTATAAATACCCCCTCTTTCACTTCTTTCACACCACTTCTATACTAAAATTACTCTCTCAAAATCTCTCTAGAATTTCTCTCCAAGAAGCTCTTCAAGAAGTTCTCTTTAGGCTCATCTCCTTTAGGTAAAAGTTCTTCAAGAAGTCTCCATGTTCATCTACTTAGTATGAGCTTAGTGTATGTTTTCTAAAACCATGAAGGTTAAGAAAGCAACATTAGATTCATACTTTGTTTTTGTTCATAATATCAATTTCTTTATGTTCCTTTATGTTCCTTATATTTCCTTTATGTTCTTCATATTTCTTTTATGTTCATAACTATCTACTATATCTAAATAACTATATACATATTCTTTAGAGCATATAAGCTCATAATCTTGCAATTTATTTACCTTTCATGCAATTTATTTACTTCAATGCAATTTATTTATTTCAAGTTGTTTATAAGACTAGTCTCTAGTCTTAGACTTGTCCTAATCAAGTCAAAACAAGTTTTTCTTCTTTCATTTTATTTCTTTATGGGACTAGTTTATTTCTTAGTCCCGGGAGCCTTGAAAAAGCTAAGACTCCAATACTTGATTTTATTATTTATGCTTTATGTTACTTTGTTTATTATTATTCTCATAATCATGTTCATTTAGAATGTTGTCCAAAAGTTTTGTTCTCTAAAAGATAATGAAATAAAAGAAGACTTTTTGTCACTTAGGAATAAGTTTATGTGAAACATAAAAATATAAGAACAAAAATAAACCTTCATTTTCAAGTTACAAAAAGGAATTCTATGAATTTAGAAACTATTTTTACTTAAAAGCTAGTTAAATCTTTGTTACTTTACTTTGCTTTTCAAAAGAAAATATTTTGTTGACAAAAATGGTTCTTTTCATAAAGAAAATAAGATGGATGACTTAGGAAATTTCTAAGTAAAGACCTTTGCAAACTAAATAGGCAAAGAAAATTTATGGTTTGAAAAGAATAAAATTTTCACTTTTCAAAGTTACAAGAAAAAGTTAATAAGATTATAGAAATTAGTTTTTCTACAAAAAGTCCTTAATTGTTCCACTTTGTTTTTATAAGGAAATCAAAATTTTCATGCATGAGTAATTGTTTTTGGAAATGGGAGACATGAGAAAAAGAATGAGAAATATCAAGTAAAGATTTTTGCCAAAACAAGTAAACAAAGGAATTTACACAAGAAAATAAGGAAAAGCATATTTTCTAGAAAAACTTCAAAAAAATATTATTAGTGTAACTTAGAAAGTAGAAAAATTTTATTTTCGAAAAGTCACTTAGAAAAAGATAAATAAAACCAACATAAAACGTTTTTAGGAAATAAAGAAAACAAGGTATTTATTTCAAGGAAATTCACGAAAACAATTTTCGAAAAGCTTCAACCCGACATTGTTTTACTTAAGAAAAATAATTTGGACAACAAAACACTTGAGCATGCTTAAGTATGAGTTATATAGTTATAAAAAGAGAATTTCTCAACCATATAGATAACTAAGTATTTATCAAACAAATTTTGATTTCTTGAACCAAAGTTGTTTTTACTTGAAAATCCGTGGTGAATTTTGTCACCAGTTTTTCGGAGCCTATATGGCTTTGTTTGTGGGAAATAATTTTAGAAATGGGTAGATCTTTTCGAGTAGATAGAAATCGGTATATTATATGCGCGATTCCGAGTTAAAATGACCAAGTTATGGCCATTTTAAGTTGGAACATTCTTCCATACGAACTTTGACGTTCTTTGACATTGTTTTGTCAAAATTCAAGAAAATCTTCAAGAAAAACTCATTATGGGTATTTTCTTTGGTTAGGTGAACCCGAGGAAGGATTTCTTCACCCCGAGAACTATTACGGTTTAGTGGATTGTGTGAACGACTCATCCGCTTAGAAGAAGTAGACGTCAATGGCATCGTGAGTTATTTCCCGTTATTTTCATACTCTTGATTGTGCTTGTAAAATTAGTTGCACTAGAATTTAAGAAAAATAAAATGGAAGTGTATGATAATATGTTGAAAGAATACTAAGTATATCGAAATTCGACTTGTTTGTAATAAAGTTGTATGTGAATTAGTATTTTGAAGTGTTTGAAATTGATTGATCACTTGAAGGAATTTAAACGTAATTAACTAGACCTTAACTAAAGAAATTATTCATGCACTCCATATGTTGAGTCACATTGCATTCACTACTATACAATTGGTGGGACAAGTGTATAATAGTGGTGGTAGACAGAACCGGTATATCATGTAAGTGGCGAGTAGGAGCCGGTAAGAACTACAAAAGTGATGGCTAGTAGGAGCCTGTAATAAACTACAAGTTTTTGATGGCTAGTAGGAGCCTGTAATAAACTACAAGTTTTGATGGCTATAGGAGCCGGTAAGATCTATAAAATTGTTTTTAAAAGTGTGGCGTAGTAATTGGCCTGAATCCCCAACCCCGAATGAAGGGCGTAAATTCATTCAACATATGATTCCCGGAAAGTCATATGTCTTGTATGCTCACGTGGTTGAACATTTCATATGTTTGAATAATAAACTTGATTGATAAATTTTTTCCTTGAGTATGAATTTTGGGAATTACTCACTAAGCCTATTAGCTTATACCCCGATAGCTACCTTTTGCAGTTTCCATACTTATGGCTAAGGCCACGTGGACCATGTGGGCAGGTAACCCCTTTTTAAATATTAGAACTCTGGATAAAAGTACATCATAGTATTAGCATGCAAATATTTTTATAATAGCTTAGTAATTTAGGGAGTTATTCCTAAGTATGCATAGTTTTGCTATGAACAAATATTCATTGTGAATCCTCTTTTCTTAATATGTTTTTATATCTCCTTAAACTTCATTATTCCATATATGGTCCTCTAAAATTGTGAAAGTAAGCCTTACACTTAATATAAAAGCTTTTGGAAATGACTAAGGTTGTCATACTTAAGCTTTAATATTGAGTGTGGCAGACTGTCACGTTTAGGGTACCCGTTGGGGCGTGACAGTTTGTTTATTCTTCATTAATGCATTTGTTTACATATATATATAAGAGAAAGAGAAGGTGGAGCTGCAACGTTTCTCCTTCGTTTTCCTCCGATTTTTTATCTTAACTTGCTATTGTTTTCAGCCAATTAATGCTTGAATGCTTGGCAACATGTGATTGGTGTGGAGGTTAATTTTTGTGGAAAATTTGGTGCATGATTGAATCAAATCCGGCTCTCTTCTTCTCCTTCGACTTGCATCGAAACTCAGCCGCCAAAACATATATATATATTAGTTTATTTATTTAATTAAATTTTGAGTTATTAAACGAGTTATATGGGTATAAATCAGCTAATATTGAAAGTTTTTGTACAAAAATAGTGTATAAATTTATACAAACACTTAGATTTTCAAATAATACAAATTTAGGTATATATATACGTAGTTATTTATTCGTATATTTTATCTCCCGCGATTTGATTTCTTAAGCTCATTAGGTCAATTTTGTTTCAGGCTCCGATAGCTTAAGAAAACTCGGTTTAGAACAATAGCGTGATCTGATTATTTATTTGATGTTTAGATTTTGAGTTATTCATCAGTTTATATTTTCATTGTGTATTTAAATCTTAACAGTTCATTTTTGGATCATCGTTTTCTATTTATAAGCGTAAATAATCATTTATACAGTATTGGACTTAATACGAGAAACTAAACTATATATATATCTTTAGTTTTGATACCAAACATAAATTCTTATTAGTAGCTTTTAAATTTAACTAGGGATCTCGAAATTAGGGTTTAAGTCTAAATATAAACTCATTACTACTCGTTATTCTAATCTTGAATCATTATCGAGATAAAAAACAATCATTTGATTTCTATATTCATGTTTTCTATTTAAATTTATTTGTATACTAGGTTTCGGGTCTAAATTTTAGATCATATCTTGAATTAGTTATTCAAGATACAAAATCTCATTTTTGGTATTAACTAGGGTTAAAGAATTTCTTTATTCGGTTCCTAAATCTTTCATTTATCCAAAATCTAAATATTAGTCTATTATTAGATTTCACTCAGAATCTAAATCTATTATTTCATTTATACAATCTATTATAAAGTCGGGTACTAATGTGAAAAATTCCCGGGGTTTACAGACATGACTATGATATTGTTTTGAAACTCACATGAGTAGTAAAAGCAACAACATGTTCATGCTTTGTTCTTGCACATGAAATTCCTATTTTATTATCTTGATATTATGCTTTTATATATGTTGATATTATCAATGTTATTATTATGCTAACTTCTTATTCATATCTAACTACATATATTTATGTATTCATATATAATCTTTAGAGCATATAAGCTCACTTGTTATTTATTTTTTTTCATGCTTTGCAATTTATTTATTTCATGCTATTTTAAGACTAGTTTTTCTAGTCTTAGACTTGTTCATATCTAGTCAAAACAACATTTTCTTTCTTTTCTTTATTCTTTATTCTTTTTGGGATTAGTCTATTCTTAGTCCTGGGATGCTTTGATGAAGCCAAGGCTCCCAATACTTGACTGAGATACCTTGATGAAGCTAAGATTCTCAATATTTGATATTTTTATTATCTTGCTTATTATTATTTGCTTCTAGTATTTTTCTCATATTTTTATTATTTTACATGCTCATAATACATGCATCTACATAATGATATTGTTTCAACTAAATTTAAAATTAGAATTTTACTTTATTAAAGGAACTCGAAACTAAATTTTCTATTATGTGATTGTCATTAAATAATGGAGTTATTATCAACAGCATAAAAATGGAGTAATACAAGTTTTCTCAAAGTTTTCTCAAATAACAAAGATAGCTTTACCAATGAAATATAAGAAATAAATACTTTCTTTTTATAATATGGTAACCTAAGCTTTCATAAAATAATTTGTTAGTATTCAAAGTTTTCATAAAAAGCTTAAGATTAAACTCTTTTTTAACTCCATAACAAAACCAAGAAGCAAAATGATTTTCAAAGTTAAGATAAAATCAACCCATAAAGTTATAAACTCACTTAGGAAAATAATGATTTTCAAGTTTCTAAAGAAGGAACTTATTTTCAAAGAATATAAATATGATAAGATCTAAAACAAAAGGATTTTATTAATAAGGAGAATTCTTTTTAAGTAAAATTTGTACAGGATATAAAAGACCAAGTTTTAGAAAACAAGAACTCATATTTTGAGCAAGAAATATAAAAAGAAAAGACTCATTTTCTAAAACCATTCTAAATATAAATTTATAAATAAGTTATCAACAACTTAATAAACTTTGATAACTTTGATCTTTTATCACTAAGTAGAAATTATAAAAACCAAAGTTAAATACTTGTTTTAAAAAAAGGAATGAGGAAAATAAAATAAAAATATACTCATTTATAATAACCTAGGAAAATAAAAAGTTTATTCAAAATACTTGAAAAGAAATTTGTCAAAGTTAAGTTTTAACACTTCAAAATGAATTGTTTTATGAAATAAATTGTTGAGACACTATCATTAGAAATTTTGCATATAAAGTGAGCTTATCTATATAGTTAAGGGATTTATCAATCATATATATCTATATTTTTTTATTAAAAGAATTTTGAATGAAGTTGAGTTGGAAAAATTGTTTCACAAAATCTAGAATATTCGTTTTGAATATGTACCCTACGGTTTTGGAACCCAAACGATCTTATATGACAAAAATAGCCTTATAAATGGATAGATTTTTTCGAATAGGTAGAAAACGGTATATTATTGAAATTCCAAGTTAAAATAAGCAAGTTATGGCCGTTTTAAATTGGAATTTCATTCTATGCGATTTTGATGAACATAGTGAAATAGAATTAGAAAGTTTAAGTAGAATTTCTACGAAATACTAATCCCGGGTATTTTTTTGTATAGGTGACGAAGGATATGAGATTACCCTTTCTGAAGATTGCTACGAACTAAGAAGATTGCGAAATGGACGAGTAAGTTATTCCTATTAATTTCATTATCTTGTTCGTGATTGTAAAATAGTGGCATTAGTATACTAAGAAAAGATAAAAATGGATATGTATGGGGAATTCGGAGATATTTATATATGTGATTCTATGCTTATGTGTGAAATTAGAATTAAGAATATTGCAACTTCAAATTGCCTATTTAAGTGTTTTGTTTACTTACTTGTATAACTGCTTAATATATGATAAATTGATTGATCTCCCCCTAATAAACCTTAATAAGGTTTGGCTTAAGAAAAATAAAACGCTTACGCATAGCATCCATCGAGTCACATCTCTTTTGGAAGACTGCTACTTCTATGCGTAGAGTTGGATTGGTTGTTATCAGGATGGGACACGAGCCATGTTCCTTCCTAGAGAATCCAAATAGCTCGGGGAATGCGACTCTAGGTTCGGAGCCGTACCAACCAAACGCTTTGGGCAGAGGCCTGGGGACCAGTAGTAAAAGGTCGAGGATCTTCATCAACAATTCTCTAACCCTTGATACGGAGGGGTAAATCCGTTCTATATATGGTTTCCAAATAACTATAGATATATTTGTGTAATCATGTGATTGTTGCATTGTATGCATAGCATATGAGTGAAAATTTAAATGAACTTGTTTGAAACCATGGTGCGAATGAAAAAAAATACCTCACTAAGCTAGTTGTAAGCTTATAGCCCATAGATTTTGTTGAAATAGGTATACCCGTGGCTTAAATCGAAGATCATGACATTAAGGAAGTTATGGAAGGATGTTAAACTTTTATGAAGGCAAATGAGAACATAAGATGAAGTTACTTTATAAGGTTCCTTATATGTAATGTATGCTATGTTAGTGTTATGAAAATTTCTAAGACATGTATCTATTTTGACTTGAAGACAATAGAGGGATATGCCCCTAAGAATTGTAATTTACCATGTTTATGTTTTTTGTTAAGTATTCTTCTTACCTTGTTACTTAATAATTATCAATGTAAATTGCGCTACTCCGATACGTTCCCTTGGTTGGGATGTACGCCTTGTACATAATATAGAAGCTTTTACGTAACTAAGGTAGTCATTCTTAAGCTTTAGTATTGTGTACTACGGACTGTCACGTTTAGGGTATCTCTTGGGGTGTGATAGATATGGTTTTTATTATTTGTATAAGTTTTTTCAAGGTTTTAACCCCTATAGTAAAGAATATTTATAATTATTTGTTTTCATTTTACTTCTCTTGATCTTAATGGCTATCTATATTTTTATTTAAGGAGTTTTTCTTTTCCTTAAGTCCTATTGCTTTTAGTAGAAGATTTTTATTTATTAATTCTTTGTCTGTCAACCTTATCTGCCTCTTAAATTAGTATTTTTATTTATTTAAGGGTATATTCTAGTATCTATACCTTTCAAAATTTATTTTAGTAAAATTGTATGTTTATGGAGTTTAGATATATCAAATTTTTATTATACTTCAATTTTATTTTTATTGCAAAACAAGCTAAGTTTAATAATATGATATTATCAGTAATATTAGTTTTGAAATGTTAATATCAATATTAGTGATAAATAAAGGTGAAATACCCCGAATTTTACCAACCTAAATTAAATACTATGAAAATGTAGGTAATTTTTAATCTTATTTTAAAATTTAACTTATTAATTGAATTTAGATAGTTTAGTCAATTGATTTTCATAAACTATAGAATATAATTAGATAAATTATTAGTAAATGGACTTAATTGAAATTAGGAATTCCAATACCACAAATACCTACTTCAACTTATCAAATTACTTCAATTTCCTTTTTCCAACATACCAAGCTATTCAATTCCTTTCAATTATCGACTTGAAACCGATTTCTCAAGTTGAATTATCTAAATTCTTAATTCACTAAAATTAAAGCTTAATCTAAATTTAGATTAGACTTAAGTCAATAATTCATTAACTATATACCTAAGGTTATAAAAATCAAGTGTAGTATGACCCGATTAATTTTTAGGGTATATTAGATAGTAAATAATAGTTTAAAGATGAATCGCTAGGATTGAAATATAAGGAATAAAAATAGAAACTGATCAATATCTACCAAACTAGAACTCGAATAAAAATTCTAAATACATAATCATAAAATTTAGAATTTTTTAAGTCTTTTGAGATACTACCCTGATTTGACCTATCGGGACTAGAAACCTTAATCGCGTAAGTGAAAAATTTGATAATTTAACATAATTAGGAATGATAAATGAATTTAATTGAAGATAGAGATTCTAATATCTTAAATGCCCAGTTTAATCTATTAAGAAACATCAATTGGCCATTTCAACAAATTCAAATTAATCAAAACTTTCCAATTATTAAATAAACTTTATTAATCAAGTTTAATAACCTAAAACCCTAAATATCCAATTTAGACATATTAGCCTAAATTCCAACTCCTTAAATCTTACAAATTTAAAATTAAATATTTTCTTCCAAATCTAAACCCCTAAAATCCTAAATTTAAGTAAGATATTAATTTCTCGTTAATTAGATTCTAAGACTCAATTCCTAATGGAATTAGCAAACTTTCTTTTCTTACTAAATCCATTTCTAATTTCCAAGAATCCATAACCTAAAATCTTAATTCATCATCTAAAACCCTAAACCCATTAACATAAGATCAAGCCCAATTATTTAAAGATCAAGGCCAAAAGCCCATGCATTAAAGCCCATAAAACTCATTAGACCATGTTCTTATCATGCACCCTCACACATTATATAAAATCTCAATGTTTAGGAAAATCTAACCTTATGAAAAGACCAAAATAACCTTAGCCACTTCAAGAAGGTTTCTTCATCTATGAAAAGACCAAATTGCCCCTTAAATATCTACAATGTGAACACAAGAAAATATCAAGTGTGTGAAAAGACCAAATTGACCTTAACCAACTCTAGAAGATTTCTACATTTAGGAAAAAGACCAAAATGTCCCTAATTAATCAAACAAAATGACCAAAAAAGCCCTGAACCTAATAGATATTACATAACATGAAATAATATAAATATAGGTTTAGAAAACCCTAATTTTCACTTCACTTGTAGCCACTTCTTCCTCAATTCTCTCTCAAAAAACTCCCTCAAAAACACTCCAAAATACACAACAAAGTCCTCTTCAACATCAACAAGTTTATGCCTCTTAACATCCTCTTTTGTTCATTAATCTAAGCTATATTCAATCATTTTGTTAGGTGAAATTAAAGAATATAAACAAGGTTGAAGTTAGGAAAAAAATAAGCTTGAAGAAGTTCCATCAGTCCTTGAGTGTAGAAGTAATAGTGGAGGCAACTTTTTGGTTGATATTGCTAAATTCAAAATTACAATTATTTTGTTTAATTATGTTAATGATATTTAGATTCATGTCAATCACAAAAAACGAACTTAGATTCAAGTACTAAATAAAATATGTATATACAGGTATGAAAACCGAAACATGCCATGTATGTTAGAAAATTGAGTATTTGAAGTTATTATATGTATGAATATATGCGTGTTATAATGTTGAATTGATATATTTTTATTGAAATGAAGTTATCAAATAAATGTATGAATATACTAAATATAATTTCTATTGAGATACATAAGTATGTATGTTTATGTAGATATGTTGGAATTTTGGGAAACTTTGTATTATTGATGATGATTTGATTTATGACTTATGATTCAAATTTAAATATAAATCAAAGTATTACTAGATAATAAAACATAGAATAAACATGTTTTAGATGAATTCAATATGCTTAAAGATCAATTTATATGCATATATTAAACATGGACAACTTGGATTATCAAATTTAAATAAAATACTAAATGAATTTATTTTTGAATGAAATTTATAAAAGTGATATTTTAACATGTCTATATACAAAATGTAAATTTTCGTGATTTTTTAAATACAATTACTATTTTTAAAAATCAAATTACAAAATAGAAAAACAGGGCAAAACAGTATTTCGACCAACAACGGTAGCGTTAATTTATATGACCGAACCAGTACCATTTTCTCCTTCTTTTTGTGTGAAACTACAAAGGTTTGAAAGCTCAAGATGTCTACTTTAACATGGTGCAAAGAACTGGAAAAGAATCGGTCAGGTTAATGGTCAAATTCGACTGAACCGATCGGTCGTCACTGCCTATGCCTTGCTCTGGATAGTTTTGAATCAATTAAAATTAAGACCATAATCAACTAATTAATTTAGGCCAAATGACCTTATAAACATATAAATATATGTGTTAGGAAGTTTACATAAAAATTTGAGCTTAAGAACCCATGTTGAAGATAATAAACCGATTTATTAAAGTTAGGGTGTACACTAGTTTTCTATAGGAAATGAAATGAGAAAATTTAAGATAAATTAATTCTAATAAAATGAATATGAAATAAATATAAATAATGTGTGTCATGCCCTGAGGGGTACCCTAAACGTGGTAGTCCGCCGTATATAATATTAAAGCCTAAAAATGACTACCTCAGTCACACAAAGGCTTCCATATCATGTACAAGGCGTACATCACAACCAAGGGAACGCATCGGAGTAACGCAATTTATATTGATAATAAATAAGTAACAAGGCAAAGAGAATACTTATCATAAAACATAAACATATTAAATTACAATTCTTAGGGGCATATCCCTCTATTGTCTTCAAATAAATATATATCTTAGAATCTCCAAAATACTAACATAGAATTCATTACATATAAAGGACCTTACAAAACTACTTCATCTTATATTTCCACTTCCTTCATAGAAGCTTAACATCCTTCCATGACTTCCTTAATATCATGATCCTCAATTTAAGCCACGTGTATACCTGTTTCAACAAAATCTATAGGGGTATAAGCTACAACTAGCTTAGTGAGATATTCCTTTTCATTCGCACCATGTTTTCAAACAAGTTTATTTAAATTTTCACACATATGTTATGCGTACAATGCAACAATCACGTGATTACGCAAATATATATATAGTTATCCGGAAACCATATATAGAACAGATTTACCCCTCCGTATCGAAGGTTAGGGAATCGGTGATGAAGATCCTCGATCTTCTACAGCTAGTCCCCAGGCCCCCACCCAAAGGGTTTGGTTGGCTCGGCTCCCAACCTAGAGTGGCATTCCCCGGGCGATTTAGATTCTCTAAGAAGGAACATGGCCCCTATCACAGCACGATAACAGCCAATCCAACTCTACGCGTAGGAGTAGCAGCCTTCCAAAAGAAATGTGACTCGATGGATGCTATGCGTGAGCGTTTTACTTTTCTTAAGCCAAACCTTATTAAGGTTTATTAAGGGGCGATCAATCAATTTAGCAAATAATAAGCAGTCATACAAGTAGGTAAACAAAAATACCTAAACAGGCAGTTTGAAGTTGTGATATTCTTAATTCTCATTTCACGCATAAACATAGAATCACATAACCCCGAATTCCCCAAATATATATCAATTTTTATCTTTTCTTAGTATACTAGTGCTCTTACTTTACAAGCACAAGTAAGGTAACGAAATTAAGAGGAATAACTCACTTGTCCATTTCACAATCTTTTTAGTCGTAGTAATCCCCGGGTAAGGTATTCTCGTATCCTTTGTCACCTAGACAAAAGAAATACTCGAGATGAGTATTTCGTTGAAATTCTATTTAAACTTTCTAATTCTATTTTACTATGTTCGTCAAATTAGTAAAATGGAATTCCAATTCAAAATAGCTATAACTTGCTCATTTTAACTCGAAATTCCGCATATAATATACCATTTTCTACCTATTCGAAAAAATTTATCCATTTCTAAGGTTATATTTGTCATATAAGGTCATTGGGTTCCGAAAACGTTGGTATAGATTTAAAACGAATATTTCTAAATTTTTGCAAAACCATTTTCTAACTCAACTTAATTTAAAAATCCTTTAGTAAAAATATAGATACATATATATATTGTCATGCCACGATGGGTACCCTAAACATGGTAGCCCTCCACATATAATATCAAGACTTAAGAATGACTACCTTAGTCATGCGAAAGCCTTAGTATTACATGTAAGGAGTCTAGCACGGTAATAGGAGACGCTTTTGAGAGTATAGTTTAAGCAAGTAAAAATGAACATACAAGAATCCAAAATAAAACATATTATATCATTAATAGCCAAAGGTCTATTACATGATTTCTAGGAGCATAACCCCGCTAATCCCAAGGATCGTGATAGTCTTTACAACATCCAAAATACACATTAAAGATTTCAAAGGAAAATTCTAATCTAATCTCGAGCAGATTTCCTCCAAAAGCTCAATATATAAAACTTCCACGGATATGGGGAGGCTGCGGGCACAAAAACAGGTGTTTCCTGAGAATACAAATACCTATAGAGTGTAAGCTTATGGGCATTAGTGAGTAAATCCAAAATTCACACTCAAAGTAAATTATCAACCAAGTTTATTTATTCAAACATATGGAATGCAACAACCACGTGAGCATACAAGACATATGACTTTCCGGAAATCATATGTTGAATGAATTACGCCCTTCATTCGGGGTTGGGTATTTAGGCCAATTACAACCACAACTTTTAAAACACTTTTATAGTTTCTTACAAGCTCCTATACGCCATCAAAAACTTAAGTATTTTACAGGCTCCTACTAGCCACCAATTTACGTAGTTCTTACTGGCTCCTACTCGCCACTTACATGATATACCGGTTAGTCTACCACCACTATTATACACGTGTCCCATCAATTGTATAGTAGTAAATGTAATGTGACTCAACATATGAAGTGCATGAACAATTTCTTAATTAAAGTCTAGTAGTTATATTTAGCTTCTTTCAAGTGAGCAACCAATTTCAAACACTCCAAGATATTAATGTACATACAACTTTATTACAACAAATCGAGTTTCGATATACTTAACATTCTTTCAACATATTATCATACAGCTTCCATTTGATTTTTTCCTAAATTCTAGTGCAATAATTTTACAAGCACAATCATAAGTATGAGAAATAACGGGAAATAAACTCACTCAGCCATGATGACACCTTTCTTGAAATGGATGAGTCGTTCGGGATTTTCACTAATCGTAGTAATCTTCGGGATACGAACAATCCTCCTCGAGATTATCTAATCAAGAAGAATACCCAAAATGAGTATTTCATGAACTTCTATTCTTGAAGATTCTAAATTTTTCTTAAAATCGTATAAGAGGAAATTCCAACTTAAAATGGCCATAACTTGCTCATTTTAACTCGGAATTTTACATATAATATACCGTTTTCTACCTACTCGAAAAGATCTATCCATTTCTAAACTTATTTCCAACAAACTAAGTTGTTTGGGTCCCGAAAAAGCAGCGACCAGGTTCTCCACGAATTTGTAAAAACTTGATTTCCTCTTTTTAAATAAAACTCATTTGAAGAGATGAAAATTCCAAGTATTTTGTAAACTTTTTGAAAGGTATATACATATATGTAATGACTCATAACAATTGTATGAAGTAAATGGAGTTGTCTCAATTTATAAAAAAAGTAAAGTCTTGAAAGATTTTGAACTTGAGAAATTTGTGAAATATTCTTTTACTTTGTAAAGATCTTGAGCTACTTGAAATGAGCATTTCTTTTTCTAAATTTAATTTCTTGTAATTGTTCTAAATTTCTAAAGAATGATTTTTATTTCTTATACATAGTTTTCAACACTTTTTGAAAGTATTAATGCTCCTATAAAATGATTTCTTGCTTTCTTGAGATCATTTTGTTTTAATGAAAATAAGTTCTATTAAAGAAAAAGATGAAGTTATTGTAAAATTCTTGTTTACTTCAAAAGTCCTTTATAAATTCTCTTATAAACTCCTCTAAGTTTGTTTTAGGATGACTTCTTAGTTTCTTAAGAAAACATTAACTTCTTACTTTTATTTCTAGAGGAAAATCTTTATTTTAAGAAAACATTTCCTTCATTTATTTTGTTGAGACAAAACCATTATGTTCATGCATGAATATAAATCATAAGCTATGAAAATATAAAAAGAACATAATAACTTAAAAGAATAAGCACATAAATCAAGTATTGGGACCTTAGTTTCATCAAGGTACCCCGAGACTAAGAAAAGACTAGTCCCGAAAAGAAAAGAAAAAGTTTTGACTTGATGAGGATAAGTTTAAGACTAGAAAGACTAGTCTTAAGAACAACTTGAAATTAAATAAATTGCAATGACGTAAATAAATTACGTGAAAGGTAAATAAATTGCAAGACAATGAGCTTATATGCTCTAAATAATATATATAGCTATATAGATATTTAGATAGTTATGAACATAAAGGAAACATAAAGGAAATATAAAGGAAACATAAAGGAGTTGAGATTATGAATAAAAACAAAGTATGCACCTATTGTTGCTTTCTTAACCTTCATGGTTTTAGAAAACACACACTAAGTTCATACTAAGTAGATGAACATAGGAATTTCTTGAAGAAAGTTTACCTAAAAGAAGGAACTAAAGAGAGCTTTCTTGTAAGAATTTCTTGGAGAGAATTCTTGAGAGATTTTGAGAGAGTAACTTTAGAAATGAAGAAGTGTGAAAGAAGTAAAGGTATGAGGGGGTATTTATAGGAAAATGTGGGAGATAATTTGTGTTAATTAAATAAAGTAAAAATAAAACAAATTGGGCACAATAAAGGGGGTGGCCAGCGCAAAAGAGAGGGGTGAGGGAGAGAGAAATTTATTTTTTTTGTTATTTTGTTAATTAAAAGTAAGATATGAAAGATGTGAAATTATATTGGAAATAAAAATGTGTAAAAAATAGGTGTATGGGTTGTAAGAATAGGTTGTAAGAAAAAGTAGAGATAGATGAATAGTGTAGAATAATAGAAAATAGTGTAATGTAAAAGTAGACATGACAATTTAATGCCGGTAGTAAGAAAATAGCGTATAAATACGATATCTGATATTTTTAACTACCGAAAAATTACAAAATTGATATTTTTGAAAATCTTATATTTTTACGAGTCTAACAGTATATTCGAAATATTTTTACTATTTCGAGCCTCGGAACACTTTTTTCAAGAACTGTATCCGATCGGGTTCAAAGGACACTCGAATTTCATAAAACATATATTTTTATACAACCTATAACTATTACGAACCATTATAGCTAATTATTCCCACTTAGTTTTCTAGAACTAGAGAAACAGCAATGCCGGACTTAAGCGGTTACGGTAAACTAGGGTTTTGTTGACTCTGGAAAATCCAGTTGACTTCCGATTAGGGTTTAAGCTATAATTCGAATCCAAAAATTTCGGGGATTTACATATATATTTGATAAATCCTTTGATATATAGATAAGCTCACTTTATATGCAAAATTTCTAATGGTAGTGTCTCAACAATTTATTTCATGAAATAATTTTTTTTAAAAGTGTTGAAACTTAACTTGATAAATTTCCTTCCAAGTATTTTGAAAAAACTTTATATTTTCATAAGTTATTATAAATGAGTATATTCTTATTTTATTTTGTTCATTCATTTTTCCAAAACAAGTAGATTTTCCTTTAACCTTAGTCTTTCATAAATTTTACTTCTAGTGATAAAAGATCAAAGTTATCAAAGTGTATTAAGTTATTGAAAACCTTTTTATAACTTTGTATTTAGAATAGTTTTAGAAAATGAGTCTTGTCTTCTTATATTTAGTATCTAAAATATAAGTTTTTGTTTTCTAAAACTTGTTCTTTTATTTCCTTTGAAAAGAATCCTCTTTATTGATAAAATCCTTTGTTTTTAATCTTATCTTATTTATATTCTTTGAAAATAAGTCTCTTCTTTAGGAACTAAAAAAATCATTATTTTTCTAAGTGGGTTCATAACTTTATGAGTTGATTTTATCTTAACTTTGAAAACTAGTTTGTTTCTTGGTTTTGTCATGGAGTTTAAAAGAGTTTAATCTTTAAGCTTTTTGTAAGAACTTTGAAAACTAGCAAATTATTTTACTAAAACTTAGGTTCCCATAATAGACAATGAAAGTATTTATTTCTTATGTTTCCTTGGTAGAACTATCTTTGTTATTTAAGAAAACTTTGAGAAAACTTGTATTACTCTATTTCTATGTTGTTTGATAATAACTTTATTATTTTGTGACAAGTCACATGATAGAAAATTTAGTTTTAAGTTCCTTTAATAAAATAAAATTCTATTTTTAAATTAGTTGAGGCAATATCATTATGTAGATACAAGTGTCATGAGCATGTAATATAATAAGAACATAAGAAAATATTAGAAACAAAAAATAATAAGCAAAATAATAAAAATATCAAGTATTGGGAACCTTAGCTTCATCAAGGTATTCCTGTCAAGTATTGGGAGCCTTAGCTTCATCAAGGCATCCCGAGACTAAGAATGGACTAGTCCCAAAAGATTAAAGAAAATAAATAAAAGGTTATTTTAACTTGATATGGACAAGTCTAAGACTAGAAAGATTAGTCTTAAGGAAATAGCATGAAATAAATAAATTGCAAAGCATGAAATTAAATAAATAAAAAGTGAGCTTATATGCTCTAAAGATTTATATATATAAATACGTAAATATATTTAGTTAGATATGAATAAGGAATTAGCATTATAACAACAATAAAATCAACATAACATAATAAAATAGGAAGTTCATGTACAAGAACAAAACATGAACATGTTGTTACTTTTACTACTCATATGAGTTTCAAAACAACACCATAGTCATGTTAAGTTACATGACATGAGTAAATAAATGCTTGGAAGAAATCTTTACCTAAAGTGTTTATGTGTTTGAAGATGGTAGTAAGTGTGTAGTTATGTGGTTATTGAGAAATGGTAGTTGTAGAGAGAAATTTTGTGAGTATTTGGTGAAAGAGAATTTTGGTAGAGGAAAATGTTGTTGAGAGAGTTTGTGTAGTGAATTTGAGAGAGTTTTGGTAGTAGAATGAATTGTGTGAAAGAGAAGGAAAAGGGAGTATTTATAGAATTTTGGAGTGAAAATTAGATGTAATTAAATTAATTGAAAAAGAAATAAATGGGAAGGGAGGAGTGTCACGCCCCAAAGTGTACCCTACACGTGACAGTCCACCACACTCAATATTTAAACTCAAGTAAGACAACCTTAGTCTCCCCATGAGTTTGAATATCGGGTGTAAGGCTCACTCTCAACATACAGAGACCCTACTTTGTTTCGTAGTAGCTTAAGAAGACATTCATAGCAACAAGAACGAGAATCATGACCGTCTTATAGAGAAATATTCTATTACATGAACTAGGGGGCATACCCCCGTTAACAATGCTAAGAGTTCTCAAGCTCACAAAATTCCTTGTATTATCCTTCAGGCACTGGTTCAGGAAAACAGGATTAGAAGTCCATTTTACTTTTAGGACCCGGCCTTATCAAAAGCTTCTTAGCATCTAAGAGTTGTACCTGATGTCCATGGGTCCTCGGAGATAGCCAAAGGTATTCATACTGCAACAGGAAACTATTAGGGTATAAGCTACACTAGCTTAGTGAGTGAAAACTTCCGAATCACAATTAAGACAAACATTCAAGCAAGTAATTTATCAGTCAAGTGAAATGCATCAAACAAGTGAGTTCAACAAACATATGACCAGTCGGAAATCATATGTGGATGGACTTGCGCCCTCCATCCCGGGTTAGCAGATTTTCGAATCCTGCGGTACGACGCCGTTTAAGCTCACGGTCAACTGAATAACAATTCGTTTTATGGATCACGATTAACCAACATATACTTGTTTTATGGATCACGATTAACCAACATATACTCATTTTATGGATCACGATTAACCAACATATACTCGTTTTATGGATCACGATTAACCAACACATATTCATTTTATGGATCACGAAAAACCAACAATGCTAATGCTCCATCCACATCATGATATGCATGAGTTCAGTTATATTTGAAGTCCAATAATCAATTAATCGAATTCTTTTAGGTGGCCAAGCAATAATCGCAGACAATCATTTCTAGCTCGTCTCTACACAAGCAATAACTTAGCACCTGGCTTCGATATTCTTTAAATTCAACTTCGCATATCAAAAACAGACAATCATAATTCCCAACTAACCCCATCATACATAATCATTCTTCTTTATCTTTACTTAGCAACTAGTGCGACTATCATTACAATCACAAACAATAATTGAAATCGGAAGAGGAACTCACTCGGCCATGGTACGCCAGTCTCTTAATAACGGTAGTCAGGTGATAGGGTATCGTCGTGCTCGGGATCACCTACCAAATAAGGATAGCCTAATAAGAATCTCATCACTTCACTAATTCAAGCTATGCATCTAAACTAATCAAAATTGTGATTCTCACTATTTGCGGAAGTTTCAACTTAAAACGGCCATAACTTGGCCATTTTAACTTGGAATTTCGCAAATTTTATATTGATTTCTATCTACTTCGAAAGATCTATCTATTTATAATATTATTTTCAAGTTTTGAAAATATTAAGGTCACAGAACAGAGGGATCAGATCTGTTCTGTAACGTTTCCGATTCCGAAAAATTGTTTCGCATTTGGTAAAAATGTTCCTAGTTGATGATTCATGTATGATAGTATATGAATGAATTCCTCGTATGAATGTCATGTAATGAGCTCAATATATGCATGGTCTTGATGATTTTGATGATGAACTCTTATGGACTCCTAATTATCATAAAACTCCATGATGGTCACTTCTAAAAATCTATTCTTTCCAACTTTACATTCCCTAGGGTTTTTAGGATTCTATTCTTGGAATTTACTTGTTATCTAAATAAAAATACGTCCTTAGCATCTATACTACCCATAACCTTCATTTATGCATAGAAATTCACATCTTTCACTTGGTAAATATGTTTTTAAACAAGCTTTTCACAAAAATCTGAATTTTGGAAATTTTCTTTTCTTGCATTTTTCCTATGAGAAAACTTGCTTAATGCATAAAAAATTGAAGCTTTATTATATCTATTGCCTAAAGACTTCAATTAACTCATAAAACATGCAATTTGATCTTGGACACTAAGTGTTATGTAGGCATTACTCCAAAATACGAATTTAGCAATTTAATCACTATCTCAAAATTTTCCATTCTAACTTCACTACTTGTTTTACATATTGCTCATGCCTAAACTCATTTAAACTTATAAAAATCATTCCTTAAAGATACCTATTACATATACCTTCTATTTTTCATGAAAAATATGAGTTTTAAAGTGGTTTTAGTGGTTTTTAAAATAGGCTTCAAATTCCATCCGAATTTTCAACTAAGCATTTCTAACAAAATCTTTTCTTTCTCAAGTTTCTTGCCTCCTATACATAAAGATCTATCATCTAACACATCTATATATATGCAACACTAAGCTTTTATGATCATTAATGCATGGAAGCTCAAGATATCCACATGAACATAAATGTAGATGAAGGCATGAATGTCTAAACACTAGATCTACCATGTATAGTGCATGAATCATGAGTTTGATGGCATGAACATAACTTTCTATGCTAGATCTCTACTTTACATGCATGAACAAGATGACATTCCAAAAAAAACTCTTTTAAACACTAGATCCACTTCTTGTGATGGCTTGAGATTCTTGTATTAGTGTTTTCATGTCCCTAGCATATGCTCATTGGGATTAAAGGTGGAAACGCTCAAGAATGGTCTTGCCATTACAAGATTTGGTAATAACAAAGCTTAAAATCATCACATATATGGAGATTTGGAGTAGAAAAGAAGATGAAATAGAGTTGTGAAGGTGAGTGTGTGTGTGGTGTTGTCACGGCAAGAATGAGAGGAGAGAAGAGAGTGTTTCATTTGCACAATTTTGAAAGAGTGAAAAATGAAGAGAGAGAGTAGAAAATGAGTTTATCTATCATGTGCATTAGGGTTTATTTGTAACAAAATGAGTAAAATAAAACAAATTGGAGGGAATTGGGGAGGGGGATGCGCCGGCAAAGTATAGGGGAGGAGAGAGAAAATTGAATTTTTGATAAATTTGTAATTTTATGTAATAAAATGTAATAAATGTAATAATTTATTAAGAAACAAAATTTCTTGGAAAAGAAATTATAATGAGTAGTTGTAAGGATGTAAGAATAGGGTATGGGTAGTGTGTAGTGTAGGTTGTACTTGTGAATAGTAGACGAGACATCTACTTTACCGGTTGTAACGAAAATACAGGAAAAAGGCTATAACTATAGTTTTTATAGCCCGGAAAATTATAAAATTGATATTTTTGAAATCCTTATAAATTACGGTTCTAATGAATATTCCGGAATATTTTTTTGAGTTTGTGGTTCCGTGGCACATTTTTCCATAATTGATGGAAGGCTCGGAATTAAAAATTCCCGAATTTAAAACTTCCTAAGGTTTAAAATACACTTTAAAACAATAATTCATATTCATTTACTTTATAAAACTTCTTTTATTATGAAACCGAAGGAAAGCCGGATCCAGGGATTCTAAGCTCATCTCACTAAGCTTGAACTGGACCGATATAGGGTTTCGTTCTCCAGTTTTCGAAGTTTATTCGATTACTAGGAAGCTAGGGCATATATTACAAGAACAAAAATAAAAATTATGAAATGATTAATGGTAGATCGTACTGAAAGACCCACTAATTACCGGTAGTACTGAAATACAGATAAATTTGCAAAATCAGGAATATCTAGCTATTGAAAACTTATAAAACTAATATTTTAAAATCCCTATAAAACATGAGTCTAACGGCATTAATAACATATTTTTAATATTTTGAATCTCAGGGCACACTTTTCGAAGTCGATACCTGATCGGATTGGAATAGATCGAAAATTCGCTAATCTCATTTTTAGAGCATCCTAGACTTAATACGAACCGATTGTGCCACGCCCTGAAGGGTACCCTAAACGTGGCAGTCCGCCACATACGGTATTAAAACTTAAGAATGACTTCTCAAAGTCATGCGAAAGTGTTCAATACCATATGTAAGGCGTCTATCACAACAATAGGAGACACCGGTGGGATGTATAGTTTGAGATAGTAAATAAAGCAATACAAGAATCTAAATAAACATCAAATTTATCATTAATAGAATATAATCTTTACATCATCTTAGGGTTTTTCCCTATAATTCTCCAAACAATCATATAACAATTAATCCTTCCACAACCAATAATACTAACATCAGAAGATATTAAAGGATAATTAACCTATGATCTTCAAAAGATTTCCATAAGCTTTACTAGGACATCCCCACTTGAGTATATGAAGTCTTCGGGTATATAAAGATATAGTCCTGTTATAATAAAAATCTATCGGAGTATAAGCATAACTAGCTTAGTGAGAATATTCCTGAATCATCGTATTTGTATAAAATAATTTCAAACAAGTTATTAACAAGCATATGAATGCATCAAACACGTGATCAAGCAATACATATGATCTACCGGAAATCATATGTTTGAATGGATTTACCCCTCCATTCAAGGTTAGGTGTTCCAGGCTCTTTAAAACCCAACTTAAAAATCCAACTCATGTAGTTTATTTCAGGCTCCTACTAGCCCATCACAAAAATAGTTCTTTCATGCTCCTATCGCCCATCTTAAAATAGTTCTTTCAGGTACCTATCGCCCATCTTGCAGATTTCTGGCTACTACACACCCGGCTACTACGCTTTTGTCCCATCGAGAATAGCAGCTCATGCAATGAAATTAACTACGTGATATGCATGAATCAATTAATATAATTCATAGTATATGTTTAAAGTAACTTAAAGGTGATCACAAAGTTTTTCACACACTCCAACAGAATAATAGTAAAACATAAGTTAGTTAACAACGATTCATACCTCGGTATGCTTAACATTCTTTCAACCAATATTATCATACATAATTCATCTCATCTTTTCCTACTTCTAGTGCTTCTAGCTACAAGCACAACCAAGTACGAAAAAGGTAGGAAATAAACTCACTTGGCCATGAGGATCTATCTTTCTTACGGATGAGTCGATCGATAATTCCACTAATCAAAATAATCCTCCAGGTATGAATACTCCTCCTCGGGTTCACTTAATCAAGAAGAATACCCATAATGAGTATTTCTTGTTGATTCTATGGTACTTATCAAAAACTATGTCATAAGAACGTTAAATTTCACGTAGGAGTAATTCCAACTTAAAATGGCCATAACTTAGTCCTTTTAACTCGGAGTTGCGCTTATAATATATTGTTTTCTACCTACTCGAAAAGATCGATCCATTTCTAAGGTTATTTTTGTCATAAAAAGCCATTTGGATTGGAAAATACCACGATACAGAATAGTTACGAATTTATAATTTACAAAATATGATTTTCTCAAACTTTACTTCACTCAAAAATTCTTAAGAAAAAATATATGGATATAATATAGTTGAAAAATCCTTTGATCATATATTTATACTCATATGAATGCATGATTTTGATAGTGTTGTCTTCATATTGATATTTTATAAACAATTTGTCTTAAGTGATTTAAAAGATAAGACTTTTGAAAACTTATCCTTTTTGAATTGTTAGAAGGAAAACAAAATATATAAATGTTTTATTGTCGAGCCTGGATTTTTTCCACTATCTGGTTCATTTCTCCTAACCCGATTCACATTAAACCCGAACCCATTTAACATGAATCCTCGACTGGGGATTAAAAGAAATTTTAAAAAAAAATTTAGAGTCGCCACCCGATATAAATCGGGAAAAAATAAAAGCTAGGATCAATGGGTCGGTTGATCCTAACTTAGCTACTAGTCTGCGGAGAATTTGATTTAAAAACCAAACTTTTTAAAAACCAGATATCATGGATTCGGGGCTAACCTATTAAAACCAAATTGGTTACCACTTTCGGAATTTTAAATTTATAATTTATCCTTTTCATGCTAAAAAAAAAAAATCAAATATATATTACATAACAAATATTTGCAAGTCAAATCATTTATTTTTATTTTTTATGTGCTTTTCTTCATTTTTTTTTTATTATTTTTTAGAACAATAACATCAACAAAATATCTTATATTTACAAAATATTTATTTACTAAAAGAACAAAACATTTTTTTTTTTATTTTTTTTACTGTCGCCCCGCAGGTGCCTAGTACTCGCTAATCGAGATCAGACAAAACGTAGTTCTTTTTAAAAAATTTATTTGTTGATCAATTTTAATTTTTTTGAACTCTTTTCATTTTAAGTTCATTAAATTTTAAATTTTTTTATGAAAATCATTTTTGATGATCCTATGCTCTAATCAATTGATTTTTTTATTTCATGAAAACATATTTTTCTAAGTTCAAAAATCATTTTATTATTTTTTTTTTTTGAAAAAATTTTGTTTTGGAAAATCCATTTTGTCATTTTATCTATTTTTTATATTTTTTTATATTTTTATTTTTTTAAAAAAAAAATCATCACACAAGTTCACAATATATCTGAATATATTAAAAAATATTAAAATCATTTTTCATGCATTAATATGCATTTTAAAGCAATTTATGTATAAATACACATTAAAAATTATTTAAAAATATTAAAAATATAAAAAAAATAAATTTATAAAAAAATAAATATTTTGATTTTTTTGGATTTTTTTGGATTTTTCTGTATTTTCTGAATTTTTTAATGAATTTTTATAAATTTTTTACTATTTTTTGCTATTTTTTTATTATTTTCTGAAATTAATTATATAATAAAACTATTAATAAAATAATGCGGATTAACCTGGACCGTCGGATGAAGCGGACGAGATCTGGAGCGTCGATCTCGCTAACTGATCTGGACGTTGATCTTGTTGACTCGATCTGGGTCGTCTGATCGCTTGATGAAATCTGGGCCGTCTGATCGCTTGATGAAATCTGGGCCGTCTGATCGCTTGATTGAATCTGGGCCGTCTGATCTGCCTGATGAAATCTGGACCGTCTGATCAGAGTTGACCGTTGACCGATGACCGACGACCGTTGACCGATGACCGATCGGGTTGGATTCGGATCTCCGGGTCGGATTGGATCTTCGTCGGGCGAGGAAGACGATGACGCGATCTTTCGAGCGTTCGTCGGCCGTCCCTGGTGGTTGTTGACCTCCCTAAGTTGTCGGCCCGACTTCTATGCTGGTGGCGCGTCCGTTGGTGGTAGTGGCGTTCACTCAGAACCACCAGAAGCGGCGGTTCGCGGTGGTGGGTAGCGGCGGCGCAAATCCGAAAATAATAAAAAAAATTACAGAGTGATTTTGAACAAATTGATCAAATTAAAGCACACTCGATCACTTTAAACTTGTTCCTAAAGCTCCTTAAACACTCCAATTGAATAAAAAACAATTCGAAATTCTCAAATTTCGAATTTTCTCTTAAGAACCCTAATTTTCGAAATCCTTGAATTCACTCATTCTGATTGTGTTTTGTTGAAATTGACTTGTGCCTTTTGCTCCTAGGACCTCCTATTTATAGGTTGCAAGCTCAATTTTCAGTTTCGAACAGTTCGAAATGAATGGATTTTTGCCCTTTGATTTTTCCACGAATTTAATTAGAAAATCCATGATTAAATTGTTTGAAACTGATGAATTGATGGTTGTTTTCATATTCCATGCCAGATTCATCCACTCAATTTTGTAATCCTCAATTGAATGCAATTGAATGCTTTTTACATTGAATTTTGTAACTTTTGGGTTGTTTTTTTTGCACTAATCTTTCATACTTTGTAACCACTTTGCAATCCCATCATCAATTTTGACAATCAATGATGTTTTTGTCAGTTAAAAACTGATGCAAAGTAAAGCAAAAGTCATTTGAGGAAAATGAAAAGACAAAAATGATTTAAAAAAGGCAAAAATTTGCCTTTGCTAGGGTTTGAACCTGTGTCCTTGAGCTTGAGTGTGTTTGTTTGGGTCAATGTGTTTAACCAACAGGCCATTTGGTCTGTGCCTTGATCACTTAGCCAATTTCATCAATACTTAGGCTTTTGGAAAATGAATTTAATTAAATTTTAAGACTTAATTAATTGGGCATAAAATTGGGTGTCTACATTTATTATTATTCATTTTCTTACTTTTCAAAAGTAAATTGTTTTCAAACATTTTGGTTCTTTAAGTTATCTACCAATTTTATTTTTAGTGATTGAAAATAAGTTTTTCAAAATATTCTTTAAGTTTCAAATATTTGAAGTTGTGTTAAATGTATGTTTTCCTTTTATTTCTCTTTTTTAGGAAATAAGTTTACCTTTAGATTTTACTTACTTGACAAATTTTTATTTTTTTCTAAATTGGTTTTTAAAATAATGAATTGATGTTATCTTGGTTTGAAAAAACTTGTTTTATTTTAATATTTATTAAATGGAAGAATAACTTCTTTAGATAAGTTTATAAGAAAAGCTTTCTTAATAAGGAATTGTTAACATTAGAACTTAGTAAAACTTCGTTTTTAAATTTTGAAAAGATAATAACAATTATAAAGTTCAAGTTTGTGAGATGCTTTCATAGCATGTGATTTTCAAAGTCTAAAATGAACTATTAAAAGATTTAGTGAGTTCAAATCTTTTAGTTCAAAACTAAAAATTCTTATCTTGATGGAGTATTTAGCTTTTAAAAGAAATGAGTTCCTTTTATTAATTCGAAAAAAAAATCTATATTATTACTTCTTCTACAATTATGATTAGCTTATCTTTTGAAAAGAGTTTATTAAAAAGGCAATTAGATCTTTTTGTTGAAAATTCCCTTTTGTTAAGAAGTCTACTTTATTTTTTTTATTAAGAAAGAACCAATTTTTATTTTTACTTAAGACAACAATATTAAAATCATGCATGAATATGTAGCAATGTAAAGTAAAGTATAAAACATAATAAGATAGAAAGAAAGAAATACTTGTAATAAATAAACATAAATAAATAGTCAAGCTTGGGAACCTTAGCTTCATCAAGGTATCCCGATCATGTATTGGGAGCCTTAGCTTCATCAAGGCAACCGGGACCGATAAGAATAGACTAGTCCCAAAAGAAAAGAAAAGAAATTTGTTTTTGACTTGATATGGACAAGTTAAAAACTAGAATGACTAGTCTTAAAAACAACATGAATTTAATAAATTGCAATTGAAGTAAATTAAATTGCCATGAAAAGTAAATAAATTGCAAGACAATGAGCTTATATGCTCTAAATATATATATATATATATAGCTATATAGATATTTAAATAGTTATGAACATTAAGGAACATAAAGGAATTGTGATTGAACAATAATCAAAGTATGAACCTATTGTTGCTTTCTTAACCTTCATGGTTTTTTTAGAAAACACACATAAGCTCATACTAAGTAGATGAACATAAAGAAAGCTTGGAGAAATTTTTTTACTAAGAGAAGCTAAACTAGGAAGAACTTCTTGAGAGAATTCTTGAGAGATTTTGGTATAGTAACTTTAGAGAAGAAGTAGTGTGAAAGAAGTGAAGGTATGAGGGGGTATTTATAGGAAAATGTGGGAGATAATTTGTGTTAATTAAATAAGTGAAAAATAAAACAAATTGAGGCATTATGGAGGGGGCCGGCGTACTTTCATGGATGGGAAGAGGAAAATTTTAATTTTTTGTTATTTTGTTAATTAAAAGTAAGAAATGAAAGATGTGAAGTTGTATTGGAAATGAAAATGTGTAAGAAATAGTGTATTGTCACGCCCCAGCGGGTACCCTAAACGTGACAGGCCGTACGCAATATTAAAACTTAAGAATGACTACCTCAGTCACTCGAAAGCTTTCATATCGGTACAAGGCGTACATTCACAACAAAGGAGACCGGTGGAGTAATGCATTTGAAGACATTGGCAGCGGAACATGCAAAATAACATTAATTATATTTCATTGAAATAAAAGTCTTACAACTTCTAAGGGGCATTCCCCGATAATTTCATATAATCATGGTCTTGCTAAGATAAGCAAACAAAAGCTAGAAGATTTTAGAAGAAATCTACTCTAATACTATGAAATAGAATTCCTCCAAAAGCTTCCCAAAATAAAGATTCTACCCGGGTGGTCAAGATGGTCTCGGGTGCAAAAAGATAAACCTGCAAGGTCAAAAGTCTGTAGGAGTATAAGCATTACTAGCTTAGTGAGATATTCCTTACGCAAAAGTACTCATAACAACAATCAAACAAGTTTATTAATCAAGCATATGAATGCAATAACCATATGATCAAACATTACATACGACTATCCGGTTTCGTATGTTTGATGGATTTACCCCTCCATCGGAGGTTAGGGAATGCTTTGAACTAGGTCCCGAACGACCTCTGAAAGTTGCGCGCGTCTTGGGGTTCCAACGAACCGTACTACTAGTCCTCGGGCTTTCCTTACCCAAAGCGATCGATCCGGCTCGGCTACACCTTGAGACCGTATTCCCCGAACGTCCTAACTCTCAAGATTGTAGCAAGGCAGCTTACCTTTCCGGTCCCACGCTGAGGAGTAGTAGCAAAATTTCGAAATGATATTCTAAGTGATATGCATGAGCAATTTATTATATGGGGATTTCAATATGACATTAAATCATTTAAAGCAAGCAATATTTGCATACAAGACAATACATACATGAAAACATTATATTAATCACAAATCGTGTTCCGATATACTTATTGTTCATGATCGCACACAACGATTCACATACATAATTCCCATGACAACCCGCATGCATATCAATTTTATCTTTTCCTAACATCTAGTGCTCTATTCTACAAGCACATGGAATACGTAAACGTAAAGGAAACTCACTCGTCCATTGCTTTCTTCTAGGAGTCGAAGTAATCCTCTGGGAAGGGAAGATCTTCGTCCTCGACACCTAAGCCAAAAGAAATACCCGACATGAGTATTTCATCCACGATCTATCGAACTCTATAATTCAATCTTATTGAATTCGTCAAAAATCGTATGAATGGAAATTCCAATTTAAAATGGCCATAACTTGCTCATTTTAACTCGGAATTTCGCATGTTATATATCGATTTCTACCTACTCGAAAGATCTATCTATTTCTAAGGTTATTGTTATCAAAAGAAGTTATTTAGGTTGGAATAGTAGCGTACAGATTTGACGAATTTTCCAAACTTCAAAACTAGAGTTTTCAAACTTTACTTCACTCAAGGGCTTTTGTACAAAAATATAGATACATTATATGGTTGAAAGAAAATCCCTTGAATACATATATACTCAAACCATATGCATGAATTTGGTGGTGTTGTCTCAACAATGTTCTTGTGGTACAATATGTTTTGAAAGTGTGATAAGCTTAAGTTTTGTAAAAAAATAAGTTTGTAAAAAAATTAGTTTTGTTAAGAAATTTCTTATTTTACTAAAAGTGAGCATCTCCTTCTTTTAATTCTTTTTCTTAAATAAAATTAATTTTAATCTTTTTAAATTCCTACTACTTTATTTCTAATGTTTTGGAAAACATAGTTTTTCTAAATACTTCATGGGTAATGTTCTATAGCTTTTCTTAGATCCACTTTAAAAGAAATGATCTTTATAAGTAAATTTTTGAAAACTTATCTAGACTTTAGTATTTAAAATGTTGGTAGAAAATTTTGATAAATGTGTTTAAGAAAACTTTTGGTTGAGTAAGGAATGTTTAAAGAAACTTTCTTATTTTATTTGTTTGAAAGAAGAGTTTGTAATAACTTTATGTATTTCTTGATAAAATCTCATATAGTGTTATTACTAAAACTTGAGCTAAACTTGTCTAGCTTTAGAAAAATATTTGTTAAGATAAAACTTTAAGTCTTTATGGAAAAATAATTTCTTATGAGATAAAATTTATTTTTGAGGAGGGTTCTTACTTTCTATTACTAAAGGAAGCTCATTTTCATTATGGTTGAGACAATATCACATATTCATGTATGAATGAGGATAAAATAAAACAACATAATAAGATAAACAAAATATATAAGAGCATAAAAGTAAAGTCAAGTATTGGGAACCTTAGCTTCATCAAGGTATCCCGGGACTAAGAATAGACTAGTCCTCAAAGAAAAGAAAAGCAAAGAAATAAAATTATTTTGACTTGATATGGACAAGTCTAAGACTAGAAAGACTAGTCTTAATATTTGCATAAAACAAGTAAATAAATAAATTGCAAGACTTGAAATTAAATAACAAGTGAGCGTATATGCTCTAAATAAATATATATAATAATATAATACTTATATAAGTTAGGTTAGAAACATAATAACAATATCAACATAATAGTAACATAAAGAAAATAAGAACATGAACAAAAACAAAACATGAATAAATTGTTGCTTCTTTAACTCAATGAGTCTAAGAAACATACACTAAACTCATGTTAAGTTATATGAACATGATGAGTAAATAAGAAATTTTTACCTAAAGTTTATGTGTTGGTTGAAGAAGAAAAGAATGGGTTGTAATATTATGTGGGAATGGATTTTCTAAGGAAAAGAGAGAACTTGAGAGAGATTTTGGGAGAGGATTTTGTGGAGTGATTTTGGGAGAGTTTTGGTATGAATTTTGTTGTGTGAAAGAATGGAAGAGGAAGGGGTATTTATAGATTTTTGGGAGTGGAAATTAGATGTAATTAAATAATTTGAAAAAGAAAATAAAATTGATGTGATTAAAGAAGTAATGTGTAAAGTGTGATGTGACTAAAGTTGTATGGGGAAGGTAAATTGTAAGATATAGGTATGGTAGAGTGTAAGAATAGAGTGTAAGAAAAAGTAGAATAGGTGAATAGTAATGAATAGTAGAAAGTACTATGAATAGTAGACTAGACAATTAAAATACCGGTAGTAAAGAAAATACGCGTAAAAGTCCTATATCTGTTATTTTTAGATACCGAAAAATTCTAAAACTGATATTTTTGAAAACCTTATATTTTTACGAATCTATTGGTGTTGTCGGAATATTTTTGCTATCCGGTGCTCCGGGGCACGGTTTTTGAAAACTGATCCCGATCGGATCCAAAGGACACTAGAAAAATTCAAATATGATATTTTTAGGCTTCCCTATATTATTACGAACCATAATCCACAATTATTTCAATTTCGTTTTCTAGGGTTTAAGAATACGGGATTGCCGGATCTAGATTCACTAGACTAAACATAGAACTAGGTTAATTTTAGGGTTTCGTTTCAACTTCCGGTTCTTAGGGTTTACTAATATTATCGAAAAATCTAGGGGCTTACAACCTACCCTCCTTAAAGAAAGTTTTGTCCTCAAAACTTGGCTATCGTACCTGATTCCTCAAAAAGATTAGGATATTTGCGTCGGATCTCATCCTCGGCTTCCCAAGTTGCCTCCTCATGGGTGTGATTCCTCCAGAGGACTTTGACATATTTGATCTTTGTTTCGAAGCTTTTGGACTTTTCTATCCAAAATCTGTACGGGTGTTCCTCATAAGTGAGGTTCTCCTTTAGCAACACTGGCTCTAACTCTACTACTCGTTCTGGATCTGCTACATGCTTGCGTAAGACCGATACATGAAACACGTTGTGTACACCTGTCAGGTTTGGCGGCAAGGTAGGCGATTAAGCTAGATCTCCCACTCGTCCAAGCACTTCAAAAGGTCCAATGTACCGTGGGCTCAACTTTCCTTGTGAGGCACTCTATGTATACTCTTGATTGGATTTATCTTTAAGTATACATGGTCTCCCACTTGAAATTCGAGAACTCGCCTTTTCATATCTGCCCAACTTTTCTATCTATCTTGGGCCTCTTTCATTCGCTGTCGGATTATCCTCACCTTGTCTGCTGCATCCTGTACCAAATCCGGTCCAATAGCGAGCTTTTCTACGTCATCCCAAAACAAAGGCGACCTACAGCGTCGTCCGTACAAAGCTTCATATGGTGGCATTTGTATGGTCGAGTGATAGCTGTTGTTGTAGGCAAACTCTATGAGCGGCAAATGAGCATCCCAGCTTCCTTTGAATTCCATAACACAAGCACGCAACATGTCTTCCAAGGTTTGGATCGTCCGTTCCGATTGTCCATCGGTTTGGGGGTGATAAGTTGTGCTAAAATGCAACTTTGTCCCCATACACCTTTGTAAACTCGTCCAAAACTTGGATACGAATCTAGGATCTCGATCTGACACAATCCCGGCAGGTACTCCATGTAAACGTACTATTTCCCTTATGTACAGCTTGGCTAGCTTGTCCATTGAGTACGTCATGTTGATTGGTATGAAATGAGCCGATTTAGTCAAGCGATCTACTACGACCCATATGGCATCTTATCCTGCCGATGTCCTTGGTAGTCCACACACGAAATCCATCGAGATTTGATCCCACTTCCACTCAGGTATCTGCAAGCGCTTTAGCAATCCTCCCGGCCTTTGATATTCCACCTTTACTTGTTGGCAAGTTGGGCACTTCATCACAAAATCAGCTACATCCCGTTTCATCCCATTCCACCAAAAGTGGCTCTTAAGATCTTGATACATCTTAGTTCCTCCCGGATGTATTGTGTATCCTGAGTTATGAGCTTCACTCATGATTTCCTTTCTCATATCCTCATCATCCGGCACACATAACCTTCCCTTCATCCTCACTACATCCTCGTCATCTATGGTGAAATCAGTATACTTCTCCGCTTGTACTTCCCGTTTGATCCTTTGTATGACTTCATCATATCGTTGAGCTTCTTTGATTCGTTCCACAAGGGTTGGTTCCATCACCAAGCTAGATATTTCCACCTCCACATCTCCTCCTATGAATTCGATACTCAGCCTTTCGAATTCTTTTACCAAGTCCTTTTGGTCAGTCAACAAAGCGGCAACTTCCTCATGATTCTTCCGACTCAAGGCATCCGCGACGGCATTAACTTTTCCTGGACAATAGTTGATTCCAAGATCATAGTCCTTTATAAGCTCTAACCATCTCCGTTGCCTCATATTCAACTCCTTCTGAGTGAATAGGTACTTGAGGCTCTTGTGATCGTATATATTTCGCATCTTTGTCCATACAAGTGATGCTCCATATCTTGAGTGCGAAAACAACGGCAGCTAGCTCCAAGTCGTGCGTCGGATAATTCTGCTCATGCGGTCTCAACTGTCGCGAAGATAAGCAATCACTTTTCCTTCTTGCATTAGCACACATCCAAGACCATTTCTTGATGCGTCGCTATGCACCGTGTAAGGCTTCTCAGGGTTTGGCAAAACGAGTATTGGTGCGGATACAAGCTTTTGCTTGAGCTCTTGGAAACTCTTTCTCTTTTATCGGTCAGATGAACTTCTCATTCTTTTGAGTAAGTTGCGTTAACGGCTTGGCTATAGTCGAGAAATTCTTTACAAACTTTCGATAATAGCCAGCTAGTCCAGAAAGCTTCTTACTTCTGTTACCGTCTTCGGTTGTTTCCACTCCATCTGCTTTAATTTTTCAGGATCAACCGATATACCACTTCCTGAAACAACATGTCCTAAAAAGGATATCTTATCCAACCAAAAGTCACATTTCGACAATTTGGCATACAACTTATGTTCTTCAACGTCCTAAGCGCCATACGGAGGTGTTCCTCATGTTCCTCTCGTGTGGTTGAGTAGACCAAAATGTCGTCGATGAAAACTATAACGCATTTATCCAAAGGGCTTATAGATTCGATTCATCAAGTCATGAAAGCAGCAGGTGCATTTGTCAATCCAAAAGACATCACTAAGAACTCATAATGTCCATATCGAGTTCGAAAAAAGTCTTTGGTACATCCTCCGGCCTTACTCTTAACTGATGGTATCCAGATTCAAGTCAATGCGTGAAAACACGCTTGCTCCTTGCAACTGATCAAAGAGATCATCATCGGGGCAATGGATACTTATTCTTGATTGTAACCTTATTCAACCCGGTAATCAACACAACCTCATGGATCCATCCTTCTTCTTGACGAACAAAAACTGGTGCTCCCCATGGTGATACGCTTGGGCGTATAAATCCTTGATCAGAAGCTCTTGTAATTGCTTCTTGAGTTCTTCAACTCTACCGGTGCCATGCGGTATGGAGCTTTTGATATCGGCTGGGTTTTGGCATCAAGCTAATCTCAAAATCGATCTCCCTCTTTGGTGGCAATCCAGGTAATTCCTTAGGAAAAACGTCAGGAAACTCGCCTGACTATGGGTATATCCTCCACCTTCGGTCCTTCACCTTCTTCTTCTACAGCATTGACTTGTTGGTCAATCTCCTCCTCATCCATTACCAACTCAAGCGAACTTAATCCTTGCCTCCTTACGACTGTGGATTCTCCTTTAAACTCAATATCCTTCCCATTCAATCCTTAAAATTCACCTTCTTCTCGACAATCTACCGTGGCTTTAACATGGGTCAACCAACTCATTCAAGAATTACTTCATACTTATTCATCTCCAACATGATCAAATCACTTGTCGTATTGTAAGCCCCGGAAATTTCAAAATAATTTTAAGATGAACTTCGAAAATAAACCCTAAAAATCACTCCAAATTAAAACCGAATTTCGATAAGTCCTAATTCACAAACGAATTCAGAAACTTCTTAATCTTGAGAAAATGAAAATCTTTAAACAATAAAATAAGAACTCAGTGGTCTTCAAATTCAAAACCCGACGTACGAAAAATTCCATATTTAACTCCGACTTATACAAACAGGTAATAGAAAGCTCAAAAACAAATTATTAAAAAGCAAATAACGATTGACTTTCGAAAATATAACTCAATTCAAGAATTCCGAAAACATTAAAAGATATTAAATACTTACAAAAATAAAATTTAAAATAAATTTCTCAAATTAAATATATTGTATAAACATAAATATCAGTTTCCAAATTGGCAAAGGTCTAAACCGGAAAATCACCCGGAAACCCTAACCAGAATACAATAGTGTAAGTTCGGCAATCTAGCGCCCCTAACCCTAGAGGCCGAGATGTAGTTTAGATATGTAGAATAGCTCATAGTAATATGAGTTTGTTTAAAAATATCAGATTGGTAAATTTTTGACCTATTTCGAACCCGTTCGGATACAGACTTCGAAAAGCGTGTCCCGGGGCTCGAGATATCAAAAATATACCAATAGTACCGTTAGACTCGTAATTTCATAAGATTTCTAAATATATCAGTTATATAATTTTTCGGGTTATAAAAGTTACAGTTATAACCTTTTTATCGTATTTCCATTATTACCGGTAATTGATTAGTCTTTTGCACTATTCATTTTTATTTCATTACAAAATTTTATTTTTTATAAAGCCTTATATTTTTAGATAAATATTTTATATGTTATAGAAAATTTTGTTTTTCTAAAATTTAATTCATTTCGGGTCTTTACGGGATCAGATTCTGTTTAAGATCCGATACTAAAAATAAAATAAATTAATTTAATAATTGGAAAATATTTCAAAAATATTGTTATTTTCATAAAATAATTTTTTAGAATTTTTCGGGTTATAAAAATATCATTTATAGCCCATATTCGCGTATTTTGATCATACCGGTAACATATTTGTTAAAATACTAAAATAATTCAAATAATTATTTAATTTTAATTATGAAAAATCTGCTACAATTATTTGGAATAATTTTTCTAATTTTATTTTATTTTGTTTTATTTTATTAAGAAAGTACTCTTACAACCCATCTTTTCAAGTACACCTTACACATATCACTTTTTTCACTTCAATCTTTTTACACTTCATTATATCTATTCATGGCAGATTTTTTGACTCTTTGATGGCTGCCATTGTCCTTCATTACTCCATTTTGACCAAATTAATTATTTTTCCACTCCTTCTTAAGAAAGTTACATTATACATTTATTACACAATTCAAATTCAAGTCAAATTTCATCAAACCCTCTCTCTCCTCCCTCTCTTTTCACGTGCAGCAGCCCCCTCTCCCTTTGGCTGCCCTTGTTTTATTTTTTTCTCTCTTTTACTCAATTAATACACTCACTTTCTCTCTCTCCTTCATTTACTCACTTTCCCTCTTTCCTTCTTTAGTCTTTCTCTCTCATTTTTCCTCTCTTTCTTCTTCATTTCCTCTTGTTCTAGGAAAAACAAGCTGCCCCCACACCTTCCATTAGCTTCCACACCATTTCTTAAAGATTTCCAAGCCAAATCTTCTTTCCAAAGCTCCATAGGTGATATAGGTAAAGTATAATGAAGGTTTCATGCATCAAATGAACTTCCATAAGCTTAAAAGCTTAGGATGATGATGCCAAAAATGAAATCTTTCTCTTCTCCACTTTTATTACCTTGTATTATAATTATTTTCTTGTTTAAAGTTATTATATTTTGTAGATCTAACTTTTTATGGCTTTGATTTTTGTTTATGCCATAGATCTTGTTATTTAAGTTGTTATTTTTGTTATTCCTTATGATTTATGCATAGATCTAGCATTCACATGTCTATCTTAGTGATTCATGCATGTAAAACTAGTTTAGAAACTAGATCTAAAGTTTTGAGTTCATAGATGCATTAGATCTTTGTTTATGTTCATGAACAACTTGCTATAGCTTGATGATGGTAGGAAAGTTGTAGGAAAGCCAAGATCTATTTTGTTTTCAACAAAACTCAATTTTGAAAATTCGGATGAAAATGGAACCATATTTAGAAAAGTGGTTTTTCAACTTCAAAATGTATTTTTCATTTAAAATGAAGGGCTTAGGGTATAGATACCATAAATGAAAGATTTTGATAATGAAGTTTAGATCCATGATGTTTATAGCTTATTACCATGCATTTGTTTTATGTTTATGTTCATATTAAGTATAGATCTTAGTTATGAACTCAAACAAAATTGTGAAATTCGTATTTTGGCAAGACCCATATTTAAAAACTACTTTTCAAGTGTCAAAATGTAATTTTTACATAAGAAAATGAAGGCTTAATATATATATATCAAGACTTCATTTTATATGGTTCAAAGTGATTTTCAAAGATTAATTTTCAAAACAAAGTTCTATTTCGGATTTTGGCCAAGGCCTAGTGCAAAAACATGTTTTCCAACTCAAAAATGAAGTTTTTATTTAAGAAATGAAGGCTCTTAAGATATGATATGTAAGGAATGGATTTCATAGCTTAGATAGATTTTATCAAAAGATATAACCAAAAATAAATTTTCTAAATTCGGATCCCAACTAAGACCAATTTTAAACCCATTTATCAACTCCAAAACTCATGTTTATGTGAAAAATGAAGTATATAGGTAATAGGTATCTTTAAGCAATGATTTTTACAAGTTAAAATGAGTTTAGGCATGAGTAATGTGTAAAACAAGTAATGGAATTAAAATGGAAAATTTTGAGTTAGTAATCAAATTGTCAAATTCGTAATTTGAGATGATGCATATGTAATCACTTAGTATTTGAACCAAATTGAAAGTTTTATGTGCTAAATGAAGTCCTTAGACAATAGATATAGTAAAGCTTCAAATTTTAATGCATTAAACAAGTTTTTCCATAAGAAATACAAAAATGATTTTTCAAAATTCGGATTTTTGTGCAAAGCTTGAAAAATATTTGCAAAGTGTAAAATGCAAATTTTTGTGTAGAATGAAGTCCTTAGTGGTTATGTATGATTGAGCCCTAATTTTCTAAATATCAAATGATTTTTACTCAAAGGAATCACTCAAAAACCAATTTTTACCAAATTCGGATTTTGGAATCAACCCCACTTGAAAACATGCTTACAAAGTGTAAAATGGAAATTTTTATGTAGAAATGAAGGTCATAAGTAATATATATAATGAAGACTCAATTTTACAAAAATAATTATATTTTCTTAAGTAACAAATCCAAAACAAATGGAAATGATAAAAGTTAGAAAACTAGATTTTTCATAAGTAAGTGTTATTATGGTCTTGCAAAATAAAAAGTTATAAAATTTCTTTTAGCAAAAATCATCAAGATCATGCATACATTAAGCTCATCTCATGTCATTCATGTTAGGAAATCACTCATATTGCATATAGTTAAGTTATATAGTAGGAACATTTCAAACATTTACAAAACTATTTTTCGGAAATTGAAATTGTTGCTGCCTAATCTGATCACCTTTCGAAGCTTCAAAGTTTTCAAAACTAAAATATAATATTAGAATAGATAGATCTTTCGAAGTAGATAGAAATCGATATATAATTTGCGAGATTCCGAGTTAAAATGACCAAGTTATGGCCGTTTTAAGTTGGAATTCCCGCTTAGGACGCGAATTACGAATTTGAAGTTTAAAATCGTTTGGATTAGTTTGAGTTGAAATACTTATTAGAGTATTTCTTCCTTTTAGGAGATCCCGAATTGACGATTCCCTACCACCGGATTATATTACTAGAAGACCGGTGATCCAATGGCCGAGTGAGTTTTCTCCTTGTTTTGTTACCTTGATTGTGATTGTAGTTAGTTGCATTAGAATTATAGGAACAAGATAAAAATCGATATGAATGGGGATGGGATATATGATGAGACTGTGATGAATGTGTGCCAAAGAATACTAAAGCATATCGAAATCCCGATTTGATTGGATAACTGCACCGTTCATATTATTTCTGTTATATGTATGATATTGAATGGTCACTCCAAAGAATGTATAAATGTTTTTGACCTAAGCAAAAATTAAAATTGGTCATGCATCGCATTGGACATATTGCATTTGGTAGCATGCTACTCCTACGCAGGTCGATCGGTATGGTCCGTGGATGATTCGTTTGGATAACGAGCCCGGTGCCAGAGCTCATTCAGGGGTACTAAGGCGCATGTGGATGCATTCTTGGATGAGCCTAGCCGAGTCGAGTGCTAAGAGCCGAGGGCTTGGGGACTAGATGCGGTCGTGTAGACTCAATACCATTCCTAACCCAAGATACGGAGGGCGTAAATCCGTTCTGTGTGTGGGTTCCGGATACCCATGCATAATTGCTTGCTCACGTGTTTGTTCATGCATAGCATATGACTGATTATAACTTGTTTGTTATGGTACGGAATTAAGGGAATTCTCACTAAGCTAGTGTAGCTTATACCCCATAGTTGTTTAAATGAACAGGTTATCTCAAGAATGCAAGGTGGGAACCGAATTGGTTGAAGTCGGGAATGACTTTGGGATTTCGGCAAGGAATACGAATGGTTGAAGTTATTTGCTAGTTTTATGATTTGTCTTGTAATAGTTTGTGTAGGGAAGTCTGTGGATGAATGTAATTGGAGTTGAATGATTTGTATTTTGAAGTGTAGTGAATTGTATCTGAAGTATAGTAAATTGTATTTCCTTTACATTGTTACTCAAGTATCAACAAAATGTATTACTCCGATGTGTCTCCATTGTTAGACGCCTTGTACATAGTATGGAAGCCTTCGCGTGACTGAGGTGGTCATTCTTAGGCTTTAATATTGTGTACGGCGGACTGCCACGTTTAGGGTACCCTTCGGGGCGTGACAGTTTAGTTGGTATCAGAGCGACAAGGTTTTGGGAATTAGGTGGAAAGACTTTAGGAGAATAGAATGTTAAGATACGATCTTAGGAATGGATAGATAAGTGTTAGATGACCCTTAGGCAAAGAAGAACTAGATTTAGTCCAATGACCTTTAAAGTATGACTTTCGATTATTAATGATTTGAATTCTATCTTGGAGACTTCTAGAGAACATAGAAACAGGCATATGAGGAAGAAAGATCGAAAATAATTAAGGAGACAATCAAATCCGTTCTAGCAGCTGCAAAATATAGGAGTAAGTGACCTTACCCGACTCTTAGTTCAAGCCGATAATGGAGATGCTAGATTACCCCTTCGACCTATAAGACCACTAGGTGGGTAGGATTAATTGCGTGCTTTCACCGTTTTTCTAAATAAACGAGTTTAAAGAAAATTAAAAAGTTATAACTCTTTTTCTAAACCATAAGCAACTTGTGAATAGTATAATTAGGCTAATGTGACCGTTTCGTCTTGTTTCTAGGAGACTACCTGAGGAGAACATGCAACAGTCGACTAACTTTCCCGATGAACAACAAGTGAGAGGCACTCCACCACTGCAAGATCCAATGCAACAAGTCATAGACCTTCTAGGGTGTTTGGTGGATACACAAAAGCTCCTCTTGCAACAAGTGCTTATTAGGAATGTGCCGGTTCAGGTGGAAGGACCCCACCAAGTGACAATGCAAAGAATTGAGACTCCTTCTGTTATGGCTAGTCCAAGCTCTAAAGTTAGAAGGTATAAGACAACTAGCCTAACAGTTAAGAACGAACCTTTTAAAAAGCGTAAGATCACTTGTTGGAAGTGCAAGGAAAGTCATTATCCAAGACAGTGTCCACAGCTGAAGCACAGGTGTTACCTCTGTGGAGATCCCGAGCATAAGATTATGGACTGTCCAAGAAAGGAAACCCTGAAGTGCTTCATTTGTAAACAGCGGGACATTGGGCAAGGAAATGCCCCCAAAAGAATTAACAAGTGAATAGCTGTCCTTGCTTGGAAGAAGTCAGTCTCCTAGAAATATCAATAGATCTCTTGTGTTGAGCGTTAGGAGCGAATATCTTTTTGAAAAGAACAAAAATGTTTTGAAAATGTAAATCAATGTTGCGGTTTATCATCTAGTTCATGAATTAATTCCAATGTATATTTTACATCCTTTCTTTGAACTTTTGTAATGGAAGATTTACATCTTCTCTTGAATTCATGTATTTCGTTTTGGATATTGTGAAGTTTCTATTACTGATTTTGCTTTAAGTGGAATTTCAATATTTCTCATATATGTTTTTATTTCCGCAATTCCGTGTTCTATATTTCCGATAAGCTTCCTTAAATCTCTTTTAACGCTTTAAGACGTAATAAAAGATTTAGAATTCTCACCCGAGCTTAATAAAATTGTAGGAGAGATACCCAACCACAACAAGAACCCGTCATGACTCCTTTAGGACCTGAGAACCAAGCGATACCTGAACCACCTAATCAAGAGGGAAATGCCTCAATAGAGATTGAATGGCTTACTAGTCAGATAAGAAGCTACATGCAACAGACTCAAGTCAGTTCAACGTCTACACCTGTGAGATATGAGCAAGAAACAATGCAAGATGAACCCCCATCACCTCAATACCACCAAAGTCTCTTACCGTGCTTCATAAAGTGCAACCAGTATTTCGATGGAGTTTTTGGAAAACCAGATGAGGCAGAGGATTGGTTGGCACACATTGAGAGGTCCTTTAATGCTTTTGAAGTACCATATCGTCTGAGAGTCAATTATGGAACCTATATGCTCCGCTTACATGCCCGAGTATGGTGGGAATCCAAGGAAAGAGAGTTGACGCCTCCAGTTACATGGGAGATGTTTAAATATGAGTTTTTGGATAAATATTTCCCCATGAGCTTAAGAGTCCAGTACAGTGCAGATTTCCTCAATATCTCACAAGGAGATCGTAGTGTGGAACAATATGAAACCGAGTTCAGTAGATTGTTGCAATACGCTCCGGAATCATATAAACAAAGTGAGGAACTCAAAAGACAAGTGTTTCTAAATGGTTTGAATGAAGATCTTCGGACTCGATTGGAGGAATTTGATATCAGGAGTTATCAAGGATTGCTAGAAAGAGCACGGATAATAGAAAATGCTCAAAGGAGAGGCAAGAAAGAAGTAATAAGGAAAATGGAGTTCTATGTTGCAATGACCCCGAGTCAAAATGTCAGAACACTTCCCTTGGATGATGACCCAAACAAGGAAGAAGACATAATATTGGATAAGCTACAATGTTGGAAATGTAAGGGACAATTACCCTATACGGTGTCCACGACTTCAATCCAAGTGTTACCTGTGGGGACCCCAGTCACAAAGTTGAGAAGTGTCCTAAAAAGACACAACGCATGCTTTCTTTGCTCAAAAACGGGACATTTAGCTAAAACATGCCCTGAACGGGATAACTTACGTGTTGCTTCGCTGGATCAACCAAGAAAGAAGAGGAGGAGATGTAATAGGAACAAAAGCAACAAAGGAAAAAGGAATCGAGGTTCTTCAAGAACAACTACATCCGGAAATCCAGTCCACAACCCTCACACATATGGAGTGTATGAAGAAGCTAGTGATGAGGAGCTGGAGTCCTTTGTCATGGGAGGAAGCGAGGATCAAATATGCAACTCGATATCAGGTTAGCGCTATACCCTTAGACTACCGCATATTCTTTCATGTCAATAGAATCAAAGAGATAGGTTGTTAGAAATACCTTTGAATTAAATGGCTAGACTAAAAATAGGAAAGCCCAAGGTCATTAAAAGCTAGAATGAGCCAATGATGGAAACTAAAACAAACCCGATTAATTTAACGAATTCCAAGATACCCCTCATACAACTTCTTGTGAATAAAGAACTTTGAAAGATCGGAACCTATGACGAACGTTACGCAAAAGTTAAAATTTCAGTGATCAAATCTCAATTACCAAACTCCATAAGATCTTCACAAGTAATAATTATACAATAAAATAATAAGATCTCTTGATTTCAATCCCATCAAGATGATCACAATGATAAGAATTTAAAATGATGATCATATTGTTTAAGGAAATATAAATCATAAAGCACAATATTGTATATACAGCTACATAAGAATGGAGGAGCGAATCCATAACCTTCGTTGGTCAAGTAACCGAGTCATGAAAGGTCGTGTTGTCATGAGTCGTCTAGTGTCAATCGAGTCGAGTCGTTTGTGGTCTCGAGTCAAGTCCGTGTCGTTTTCCAAAAGAGTCGTGTAAGTGAAGGTTGGAATCGCTAAGCCAAATCTTATAAATTGTATGTGCTATATTTCATAAAATATCTATCATGCGAAATTTAAAAATGATACAAACCAAAGCATAAACCAGTGATAGAAATATAACTCAAAATTCATAATCTTTTCTTGACAAACGATATACACATAACAAGTTTTGCGGACAAAACTTTCTTTAAGGTGGGGAGGATGTAAGCCCCGGAAAATTTCAATAAATAATTTTAAGATGAACTTCGAAAATAAACCCTAAAAATCACTCCAAATTAAAACCGAATTTCGATAAGTCCTAATTCACAAACGAATTCAGAAACTTCTTAATCTTGAGAAAATGAAAATCTTTAAACAATAAAATAAGAACTCAGTGGTCTTCAAATTCAAAACCCCGACGTACGAAAAATTCCATATTTAACTCCGACTTATACAAACAGGTAATAGAAAGCTCAAAAACAAATTATTAAAAAGCAAATAACGATTGACTTTCGAAAATAACTCAATTCAAGAATTCCGAAAACATTAAAAGATATTAAATACTTACAAAAATAAAATTTAAAATAAATTTCTCAAATTAAATATATTGTATAAACATAAATATCAGTTTCCAAATTGGCAAAGGTCTAAACCGGAAAATCACCCGGAAACCCTAACCAGAATACAATAGTGTAAGTCGGCAATCTAGCGCCCCTAACCCTAGAGGCCGAGATGTAGTTTAGATATGTAGAATAGCTCATAGTAATATGAGTTTGTTTAAAAATATCAGATTGGTAAATTTTTGATCTATTCGAACCCGTTCGGATACAGACTTCGAAAAGCGTTGTCCGGGGCTCGAGATATCAAAAATATACCAATAGTACGTTAGACTCGTAATTTAATAAGATTTCTAAATATATCAGTTATATATTTTTGGGTTATAAAGTTACAGTTATAACCTTTTTATCGTATTTCCATTATTACGGTAATTGATTAGCTTTCGCACTATTCATTTTATTTCATTACAAAATTTATTATTTATAAAGCCTTATATTTTAGATAAATATTTTTATGTTATAGAAAATTTTGTTTTCTCAAAATTTAATTATTCGGGTCTTTAGGGATCAGATTTGTTTAAGACATACTAAAAATTAAATAAATTAATTTAATAATTGGAAAATATTTCAAAAAATATTGTTATTTTCATAAAATAATTTTTTAGAATTTTTCGGGTTATAAAAATATCTTTATAGCCCATATTCGTTATTTTGATATACCGGTAACATATTTGTAAATTACTAAAATAATTCAAATATTATTTAATTTCAATTATGAAAAATCTGTACAATTATTTGGAATAATTTTTTAATTTATTTTATTTGTTTTATTTTATTAAGAAAGTACTCTTAACCCATCTTTTCAAGTAACCTTACAATATCACTTCCTTTTCACTTCAATCTTTTACACTTATTATATCTATTCATGGCAGATTTTTTGACTATTTGTTGGCTTGCCATGTCCTTCATTTACTCCATTTTGACCAAATTAATTATTTTTCCATCCATTCTTAAGAAGTTACATTATACATTTATTCACAATCAAATTCAAGTCAAATTTCATCAAACCTCTTCTCCTCCTCTCTTTTCACGTGCAGCCACCCTCCCTTTGGCTGCCTTGTTTTATTTTTTTCTTCTTTTACTCAATTAATACACTCACTTTCTATCTATCCTTCATTTACTCACTTTCCTTTTCTCTTTTAGTCTTTCTCTCTCATTTTTCCTCTCTTTTTTCATTTCCTCTTGTTCTTCTAGGAAAAACAAGTGCCCCACACCTTCCATTAGCTTCCACACATTTCTTAAAGTTTCCAAGCCAAATCTTCTTTCCAAAGCTCAAAAGGTGTTAGGTAAAGTATAATGAAGGTTTATGCATCAAATGAACTTCCATAAGCTTAAAAGCTTAGGATGATGATGCAAAAATGAAATTTTCTTCTCCACTTTTATTACCTTGTATTATAATTATTTTCTTGTTTAAAGTTATTATATTTTGTAGATCTAACTTTTTATGGCTTTGATTTTGTGTTATGCCATAGATCTTGTTATTTAAGTTGTTTTTTTGTCATTCCTTATGATTTATGATAGATCTAGCATTACATGTCTATCTTAGGATTCATGATGTAAAACTGTTTAGGAAATAGATCTAAAGTTTTGAGTTATAGATGATTAGATCTTTGTTTATGTTCATGAAAATTGCTATAGCTTGATGATGGTAGGAAGTTGTAGGAAAGCAGATCTATTTTGTTTTCAAAAAACTAATTTTGAAAATTCGGATGAAAATGGAACCATATTAGAAAAGTGGTTTTTTCAACTTCAAATGTATATTTTTCATTTAAAATGAGGGCTTAGGGTATAGATACCATAAATGAAAGATTTTGATAAATGAAGTTTAGATCATGATGTTTATAGCTTATTACCATGCTTTTGTTTTATGTTTATGTTCATATTAAGTATAGATTTAGTTATGAACTCAAACAAAATTGTGAAATTCGTATTTTGGCAAGACCCATATTAAAAACTACTTTTCAAGTGTCAAAATGTAATTTTTACATAGAAAATGAAGGCTTAATATAAATATAGCATCAAGACTTCATTTTATATGGTTCAAAGATGATTTTCAAAGATTAATTTCAAAACAAAGTTCTATTCTCGGATTTGGCAGGCCTAGTGCAAAAAATGTTTTCCACTCAAAAATAAAGTTTTTATTCAAGAAATGAAGGGCTCTTAAGATATGATATGTAAGGAATGGATTTCATAAGCTTAGATAGATTTATCAAAAGATATAACAAAATATAATTTCTAATCGGATCCCAACCAAGACCAAATTTTAAAAACCTTTATCACTCAAAACTCATGTTTTATGTGAAAATGAAGTATATAGGTAATAGGTATCTTTAAGGAATGATTTTTTACAGTTAAAGTGAGTTTAGGCATGAGTATGTGTAAAACAGTAATGGAATTAAAATGGAAAATTTTGAGTTAGTAATCAAATTGTCAAATTGTAATTGAGATGATGCATATGTAATCACTTAGTATTTGAACCAAATTGAAAGTTTTATGTGCTAAATGAAGTCTTAGACAATGATAAGTAAAGCTCAATTTTAATGCATTAAAAAGTTTTTCTAAGAAATAGCAAGAAATGAAATTTTCAAAAATTCGGATTTTGTGCAAAGCTTGTTTAAAAATGTATTTGCAAAGTGTAAAATGCAATTTTTGTGTAGAATGAAAAAGTCCTTAGTGGTAATGTATAATTGAGCCCTAATTTTCTAAATATCAAAGGATTTTTACTTAAAGGAATCACTCAAAAAAACCAATGTTTTACAAATTCGGTTTTTGGAATCAACCCCACTTGAAAACATGTTTACAAAGTGTAAAATGGAATTTTATGTAGAAATAAGGTCATAAGTAATATATGATGAAGACTCATTTTACAAAATATTATATTTTCTTAAGTAATAAATCCAAAACAATGGAAATGATAAAAGTTAGAAAACTAGATTTTTTATAGTAAGTTGTCATTATGGTCTTGCAAAATAAAAAGTTATAAATTCTTTTAGTAAAATCATCAAGATCATGCATGCAATAGGTCATCTCATGTCATTCATGTTAGGAAATCACTCATATTGTGTATAGTTAAGTTATATAGTAGGACATTACAACATTTACAAAGCTATTTCGGAAATCGAAATTGTTGCTGCCCTAATTGATCAGACGTTCGAGCTTCAAGTTTTCAAAATTGAAAAATAATATTAGAAATAGATAGATCTTTCGATGTGATGGAATCGATATATAATTTGCGAGATTCCGAGTTAAAATGACCAAGTTATGGCCGTTTTAAGTTGGAATTTCCGCTTAGGACGCGAATTGCGAATTTGATAGTTTGAATGAGATAGTTTGGATTAGTTCAGTGATGAAATACTTATTAGTGTATTTCTTCCTTTTTAGGAGACCGAGATTGACGATTCCCTACCATCGGATTACTATTACTAGAGACGGTGATCCATTGGCGAGTGAGTTTTTCCTTGTTTTGTTACCTTGATTGTGATTGTAGTTAGTTGCATTAGAATTATAGGAAAAGATAAAATCGTTATGAATGGGGGATGGGATTATATGTGAGACTGTGATGATGTGTGCCAAAGAATACTAAGAATATCGAATCCGATTTGATTGGATAATGCACGTTCATATTATTTTGTTATATGTTTGATATTGAATGGTCACTCCAAAGAATGCATAAATGTTTTTGACTAAGCAAAAATTAAAAATTGGTCATGCATCGCATTGGACATATTGCATTTGGTAGTTGCTACTCCTACGCAGGTCGATCGGTATGGTCCGTGAGATGATTCGTTTGGATAACGAGCCGGTGCCAGAGCTCATTCAGGGGGTACTAAGGCGCATGTGGATGCATTCTTGGATGAGCCTAGCCGAGTCGAGTGCTAAGAGCCGAGGGCTTGGGGACTAGATGCGGTCGTGTAGATCAATACCATTCCTAACCCAAGTTACGGAGGGGTAAATCCGTTCTGTGTGTGGGTTCCGGATCCCATGCTTAATCGCTTGCTCAGTGTTTGTTCATGCATAGCTATGATGATTATAACTTGTTTGTTATGGTACGGAATTAAGGGATTCTCACTAGCTAGTGTAGCTTATACTATAGTTGTTTAAATGACAGGTTATCTCAGAATGCAAGGTGGGAACCGAATTGGTTGAAGTCGGGAAGAATGACTTTGGGATTTCGGCAAGGATACGAATGGTTGAGTTGTTTGCTAGTTTTTTGATTGTCTGTATAGTTGTGCTGGGAGTCTGTGGATGAATGTAATGAGTTGAATGATTTGTATTTTGAAGTATAGTGATTTGTACCTGAGTATAGTAAACTTGTATTTCTTTACATTGTTACTCAATTGTATCAACATAAAACGTATCATTCCGATGTGTTCTTTATGTGTTAGACGCCTTGTACATAGTATGGAAGCTTCGCGTGACTGAGGTGGTCATTTTAGGCTTTAATATTGTGTACGGCGGGACTGCACGTTTAGGGTACTTTCGGGGCGTGACAGTATGGTGACCTTGGATCTCTAAAGGGCATTTCTTTAACATCTCTTGGGTGGTTACGACGCTACCCGTGGGTGTCTTTATCTTAAAGCTGGTAGCGGTGGTGACTATAGGTAATCCACTCTTCTAGCAAGGTTGGGGGTGATAAACGAATGGTGGCTCCGGTATCAAACAAGGCGTAAGCGGTCTGTTAGCTACTCGTATACTTCCTGCGTTTAAACGCACTAGTTACTAACCATACTATACTTATCGATTTTCTAAAGCTTTAGGCTAAAGAGGTATAGGGATTCTATTGGACAGATTAATAGCAGTAAAAGATACTATAAACAAAACGAAAGCTTAAGGTTAAGGCTAACCTGCAACGAGTCCATGATCATAGCCTTCGTCTCCCTCCAAGGCAGCAAACTCGCATCCTTCCTCCTCATCATCTGCTTCCTCGCACATCCACTGGCCCTCTAGGTTGTAGACTCTCATTCCATGCATCGAGGTGCCAGAGCGGTTCCATTCCCATTGCCATTGTTGGTTCTGACAAGGGCGGATCCTCCCGAGGTGTTGGATGACCCACAAGGCATTTTTCCTCTTGGGCATTCATTCGCAAAGTGCCCTGGCTGCTTGCACATAGCAGACACTGGTGTTCTTCTTAGGACACTCCAAGATTTTATGATCGGGCTGCCACAAAAGAAACACTTGTTTTGCAATTGTGGGCAAGACTTTGGATAATGCTTCCCTCGGCATTTCCAGCATGTGACATCTACTTTGGTTACCTCCTTCTGATTGCTTCCACTTCCTTTGAAACTTCCAAAGGTCTTAAACCTTTTATTTTTGAACCCAAACTTGGTCCTTCATAGGGCTTCCTTCGAAACAAACACTTTCTTCTCCGGAGCTTTTGTTTTCATCTTTTTGGCTTCTTCAATAATTCTAGCCTTTTCCACTAGCCCTTAAAACTTTAACGTCAAACCACCAAGCGAATCTTTAGTCTTCATCAACCCATTTAAGAAAACTTGTCTCTTTAGCTCCTCGCTGTGCTTATAAGAATCAGGAGCATACTGCAACAAGCGACTGAATTCAGTTTCGTACTGCTCGATGGTTTCCCTTTCTGAGTAATGTTAAAGAACTCAGCACTGAACCGAACTCTGAGACTCCTGGAAAGTAGTTCTCCAAGAACTCTTCTCGAAACATATCCACGTAACTGGAGCAGGCAATTCTCGCTTCTTCGACTCCCACCATATGCGAGCATTGAACTTCAACATGAATGTCCCAAAACTGACTCTTAGGTGGTGGGGTACTTCATAACCATCAAACGATCTCTTTTGGGCCAACCAATCTTCGGCCTCAGCTGGTTTTCCGAAGGTTCCATCAAAGTAGGTATTACTTTTGATGAAATTGGCGAGCAAGTTTTGATGTGATCTCGGCGGTGGTGGTGGTGGAAATGGTGCAGCATGTGACTGTTCGCGGGTGCTTCTACCGTAGCTTCAGGAGCATTCTGAGGTGGAGCAGGAGCGGGGTTATTTTGATTTTGTTGCTGAATCAAATAGCTAATAACTGGTTCATTTGTCCAATGGCAGCTGCAAAGTCGTTTTGCTGGTTCGGGGCAGGAGCAGGGTTATTCTCCGGTTGGTTACGTGGGGGTACTCCTGTTCAGCTGGTACGTTGTTGGAATCTCTTTGTTCTCTATTCCTACGTCTTCTTGGACGGCTGTTTAATCGTTTAGATTTTAGTTTCTATTTTACGCTCTACACTCACGTTTACGGAAATCACGGAAATCTCAAATATAAAGAGAAATTTAAATCAAGTACAAACTTAAGGAAATAAATTGACAAAATAGGGATTGATAGGAGTTTAATAAGAAATTATGAAATTCAAATACAATTCAAAGAAATTACAAAGTAAGAAATCAAATTCATGCATGTTAATCATAAAAAGAGGGATAATATAATAAAACTAAAACAAAGGAATCTCATTATCAAGAAATCATTAGGTTACTTTTTTTGTTAAAAACTTAACTACATCTTTTGATTAGTTGCAATTTAATACTAAGGCGTTGCGTCTTGGGTGAATACGACGTCTTCTTCTCATCATGGCTCCTTACTTCTGTTCTCGATCCTTTTGTTGAGACTTGAGGGAATCTAGGGTTGGTTTCACTTTTCTTGTCACCTTCGATCCGTTGATGGCGTCTGCGTGACTCGTTTCCGGCGTTACCTAAGGTTGGTTGTATAGTCTTTTACGTAAACGTATTTCCTTTTGTTTTAGAAAGCAAGTTAACTTGTTCTCTTAGTAACTAAGGGTTGTGTTTTCTTAGAGCTTTAAAATGGTTTGGAAATCCTCCTATTCTTCTTAAGGGTATAAACTAGTCTAGGGCCACTTACATATCTTAGGTATGGTCATAGAACATGTGGTTTCCCATACTTTCTATTATTCTAGGATTCATCCTAAAACTCTTATGGCTTAATCTTAAACTTATCCTATTCTTAAGACTTCTATTTCTAACTTACTGTTCTTTCCCTAATCTTGATGCTCTGATACCAACTTAAACTGTCACGCCCCAGGGTACCCTAAACGTGACAGCCCGCCGTACGCAATATTAAAACTTAAGAATGACTCAGTCACTCGAAAGCTTTCATATCGGTACAAGGCGTACATTCACAACAAAGGGAGACCGGTGGAGTAATGCATTTAAGACATTGGCAGCGGAACATGCAAAATAACATTAATATATTTCATTGAAATAAAAGTCTTACAACTTCTAAGGGGCATTCCCCCGATAATTTCATAATAATCATGGTCTTGCTAAGATAAGCAACAAAAGCTAGAAGATTTTAGAAGAAATCTACTCTAATACTATGAAATAGAATTCCTCCAAAAGCTTCCCAAAATAAAGATTCTACCGGGTGGTCAAGATGGTCTCGGGTGCAAAAAGATAAACCTGCAAGGTCAAAAGTCTGTAGGAGTATAAGCATTACTAGCTTAGTGAGATATTCCTTACGCAAAAGTACTCATAACAAACAATCAACCAAGTTTATTAATCAAGCATATGAATGCAATAACCATATGATCAAACATTACATACGACTATCCGGTTTCGTATGTTTGATGGATTTACCCCTCCATCGGAGGTTAGGGAATGCTTTGAACTAGGTCCCGAACGACCTCCTGAAAGTTGCGCGCGTCTTGGGGTTCCAACGAACCGTACTATAGTCCTCGGGCTTTCCTTACCCAAAGCGATCGATCCGGCTCGGCTACACCTTGAGACCGTATTCCCGAACGTCCTAACTCTCAAGATTGTAGCAAGGCAGCTTACCTTTCCGGTCCCACGCTGAGGAGTAGTAGCAAAATTTCGAAATGATATTCTAAGTGATATGCATGAGCAATTTATTATATGGGGATTCGATATGACATTAAATCATTTAAAGCGATCAACAATATTCGACATAACAAATACATACATGAGACATTTATATCAATCACAAATCGGGTTCCGATATACTTATTGTTCATTGATCGCACACAACGAATCACATACATAATTCCCATGATACCCGCATGCATATCAATTTTATCTTTTCCTAACATCTAGTGCTCTATTCTACAAGCACATGCGTGAATACAAAGCGTAAAGGAAACTCACTCGTCCATGCTTTCTTCTAGGAGTCGAAGTAATCCTCTGGGAAGGGAAGATCTTCGTCCTCGACACCTAACCAAAAGAAATACCCGACATGAGTATTTCATCCACGATCTATCGAACTCTATAATTCGATCTTATTGAATTCGTCAAAAATCGTATGAATGGAAATTCCAATTTAAAATGGCCATAACTTGCTCATTTTAACTCGGAATTTCGCATGTTATATATCGATTTCTACCTACTCGGAAAAGATCTATCTATTTCTAAGGTTATTTTATCAAAAGAAGTTATTTAGGTTGGAATAGAGCGTACAGATTTGATACGAATTTTCCAAACTTCAAAACTAGAGTTTTCAAACTTTACTTCACTCAAGGGCTTTTGTACAAAAATATAGATACATTATATGGTTGAAAGAAAATCCCTTGAATACATATATACTCAAACCATATGCATGAATTTGGTGGTGTTGTCTCAACAATGTTCTTGTGGTACAATATGTTTTGAAAGTGTGATAAGCTTAAGTTTTGTAAAAAAATAAGTTTGTAAAAAATTAGTTTTGTTAAGAAATTTCTTATTTTACTAAAAGTGAGCATCTCCTTCTTTTAATTCTTTTTCTTAAATAAAATTAATTTTAATCTTTTTAAATTCCTACTACTTTATTTCTAATGTTTTGGAAAACATAGTTTTTCTAAATACTTCATGGGTATATGTTCTATAGCTTTTCTTAGATCCACTTTAAAAGAAATGATCTTTATAAGTAAATTTTTGAAAACTTATCTAGACTTTAGTATTTAAAATGTTGGTAGAAAATTTTGATAAATGTGTTTAAGAAAACTTTTGGTTGAGTAAGGAATGTTTAAAGAAACTTTCTTATTTTATTTGTTTGAAAGAAGAGTTTGTAATAACTTTATGTATTTCTTGATAAAATCTCATATAGTGTTATTACTAAAACTTGAGCTAAACTTGTCTAGCTTTAGAAAAATATTTGTTAAGAAAACTTTAAGTCTTTATGGAAAAATAATTTCTTATGAGATAAAATTTATTTTTGAGGAGGGTTCTTACTTTCTATTACTAAAGGAAGCTCATTTTCATTATGGTTGAGACAATATCACATATTCATGTATGAATGAGGATAAAATAAAACAACATAATAAGATAAACAAAATATATAAGAGCATAAAAGTAAAGTCAAGTATTGGGAACCTTAGCTTCATCAAGGTATCCCGGGACTAAGAATAGACTAGTCCTCAAAGAAAAGAAAAGCAAAGAAATAAAATTATTTTGACTTGATATGGACAAGTCTAAGACTAGAAAGACTAGTCTTAATATTTGCATAAAACAAGTAAATAAATAAATTGCAAGACTTGAAAATTAAATAACAAGTGAGCGTATATGCTCTAAATAAATATATATACATATAATATAATACTTATATAAGTTAGGTTAGAAACAATAATAACAATATCAACATAATAGTAACATAAAGAAAATAAGAACATGAACAAAAACAAAACATGAATAAATTGTTGCTTCTTTAACTCAATGAGTCTAAGAAACATACACTAAACTCATGTTAAGTTATATGAACATGATGAGTAAATAAGAAATTTTTACCTAAAGTTTATGTGTTGGTTGAAGAAGAAAAGAATGGGTTGTAATATTATGTGGGAATGATTTTCTAAGGAAGAGAGAGAACTTGAGAGAGATTTGGGAGAGAGGATTTTGTGGAGTGATTTTGGGAGAGTTTTGGTATGAATTTTGTTGTGTGAAAGAATGGAAGAGGAAGGGGGTATTTATAGATTTTTGGGAGTGGAAATTAGATGTAATTAAATAATTTGAAAAAGAAAATAAAATTGATGTGATTAAAGAAGTAATGTGTAAAGTGTGATGTGACTAAAGTTGTATGGGGAAGGTAAATTGTAAGATATAGGTATGGTAGAGTGTAAGAATAGAGTGTAAGAAAAAGTAGAATAGGTGAATAGTAATGAATAGTAGAAAAGTACTATGAATAGTAGACTAGACAATTAAAATACCGGTAGTAAAGAAAATACGCGTAAAAGTCCTATATCTGTTATTTTTAGATACCGAAAAATTCTAAAACTGATATTTTTGAAAACCTTATATTTTTACGAATCTATTGGTGTTGTCGGAATATTTTTGCTATCCGGTGCTCCGGGGCACGGTTTTTGAAAACTGATCCCGATCGGATCCGAAGGACACTAGAAAAATTCAAATCTGATATTTTTAGGCTTCCCTATATTATTACGAACCATAATCCACAATTATTTCAATTTCGTTTTCTAGGGTTTAAGAATACGGGATTGCCGGATCTAGATTCACTAGACTAAACATAGAACTAGGTTAATTTTAGGGTTTCGTTTCAACTTCCGGTTCTTAGGGTTTACTAATATTATCGAAAAATCTAGGGGCTTACAACCTACCCTCCTTAAAGAAAGTTTTGTCCTCAAAACTTGGCTATCGTACCTGATTCCTCGAAAAGATTCGGATATTTGCGTCGGATCTCATCCTCGGCTTCCCAAGTTGCCTCCTCATGGGTGTGATTCCTCCAGAGGACTTTGACATATTTGATCTCTTTGTTCGAAGCTTTTGGACTTTTCTATCCAAAATCTGTACCGGGTGTTCCTCATAAGTGAGGTTCTCCTTTAGCAACACTGGCTCCAACTCTACTACTCGTTCTGGATCTGCTACATGCTTGCGTAAGACCGATACATGAAACACGTTGTGTACACCTGACAGGTTTGGCGGCAAGGCTAGGCGATAGGCTAGATCTCCCACTCGTTCAAGCACTTCAAAAGGTCCAATGTACCGTGGGCTCAACTTTCCTTGTGAGCGTACCGATGTATACTCTTGATTGGATTTATCTTTAAGTATACATGGTCTCCCACTTGAAATTCGAGAACTCGCCTTTTCATATCTGCCCAGCTTTTCTGTCTATCTTGGGCCTCTTTCATTCGCTGTCGGATTATCCTCACTTTGTCTGCTGCATCTTGTACCAAATCGGTCCAATAGCAAGCTTTTCATCATCCCAAAACAGAGGCGATCTACAGCGTCGTCCGTACAAAGCTTCATATGGCGGCATTTGTATGGTCGAGTGATAGCTGTTGTTGTAGGCAAACTCTATGAGCGGCAAATGAGCATCCCAGCTTCCTTTGAATTCCATAACACAAGCACGCAACATGTCTTCCAAGGTTTGGATCGTCCGTTCCGATTGTCCATCGGTTTGGGGGTGATAAGCTGTGCTAAAGTGCAACTTTGTCCCCATACACCTTTGTAAACGTCCAAAACTTGGATACGAATCTGGGATCTCGATCTGACACAATCCCGGCAGGTACTCCATGTAAACGTACTATTTCCCTTATGTAAGCTTGGCTAGCTTGTCCATCGAGTACGTCATGTTGATTGGTATGAAATGAGCCGATTTGGTCAAGCGATCTACCACGACCCATATGGCATCTATCCTGCCGATGTCCTTGGTAGTCCACACACGAAATCCATCGAGATTTGATCCCACTTCCACTCAGGTATCGGCAAGGCTTTAGCAATCCTCCGGCCTTTGATGTTCCACCTTTACTTGTTGGCAAGTTGGGCACTTCATCACATAATCAGCTACATCCCGTTTCATTCCATTCCACCAAAAGTGGCTCTTAAGATCTTGATACATCTTAGTTCCTCCCGGATGTACTGTGTATCCTGAGTTATGTGCTTCACTCATGATTTCTTTCTCATATCCTCATCATCCGGCACACATAACCTTCCCTTCATCCTCACTACATCCTCGTCATCTACGGTGAAATCAGTATACTTCTCGCTTGTACTTCCCGTTTGATCCTTTGTATGACTTCATCATATCGTTGAGCTTCTTTTTCGTTCCACAAGGGTTGGTTCCATCACCAAGCTAGATATTTCCACCTCCACATCTCCAATGAATTCGATACTCAGCCTTTCGAATTCTTTTACCAACTCCTTTTGGTCAGTCAACAAAGCGGCAACTTCCTCATGATTCTTCCGACAAGGCATCCGCGACGGCATTAACTTTTCCTGGACAATAATTGATTCCAAGATCATAGTCCTTTATAAGCTCTAACCATCTCCGTTGCCTCATATTCAACTCCTTCTGAGTGAATAGGTACTTGAGGCTCTTGTGATCCGTATATATTTCGCATCTTTGTCCATACAAGTGATGCCTCCATATCTTGAGTGCGAACACAACGGCAGCTAGCTCCAAGTCATGAGTCGGATAATTCTGCTCATGCGGTCTCAACTGTCGCGAAGCATAAGCAATCACTTTTCCTTCTTGCATTAGTACACATCCAAGACCATTTCTTGATGCATCGCTATGCACCGTGTAAGGCTTCTCAGGGTTTGGCAAAACGAGTATTGGTGCGGATACAAGCTTTTGCTTGAGCTCTTGGAAACTCTTTTCTCTTTTATCGGTCCAGATGAACTTCTCATTCTTTTGAGTAAGTTGCGTTAACGGCTTGGCTATAGTCGAGAAATTCTTTACAAACTTTCGATAATAGCAGCTAGTCCAAGAAAGCTTCTTACTTTGTTACCGTCTTCGGTTGTTTCCACTCCATCACTGCTTTAATCTTTTCAGGATCAACCGATATACCACTTCCTGAAACAACATGTCCTAAAAAGGATATCTTATCCAACCAAAAGTCACATTTGACAATTTGGCATACAACTTATGTTCTCTCAACGTCCTAAGCGCCATACGGAGGTGTTCCTCATGTTCCTCTCGTGTGGTTGAGTAGACCAAAATGTCGTCGATGAAAACTATAACGCACTTATCCAAAAAGGGCTTATAGATTCGATTCATCAAGTCCATGAAAGCAGGTGCATTTGTCAATCCAAAAGACATACTAAGAACTCATAATGTCCATATCGAGTTCGAAAAGCAGTCTTTGGTACATCCTCCGCCTTACTCTTAACTGATGGTATCCAGATCTCAAGTCGATGCGTGAAAACACGCTTGCTCCTTGCAACTGATCAAAGAGATCATCAATCCGGGGTAATGGATACTTATTCTTGATTGTAACCTTATTCAACTCCCGGTAATCGACACATAACCTCATGGATCCATCCTTTTCTTAACGAACAAAACTGGTGCTCCCCATGGTGATACACTTGGGCGTATAAATCCTTGATCCAGAAGCTCTTGTAATTGCTTCTTGAGTTCTTTCAACTCTACCGGTGCCATGCGGTATGGAGCTTTTGATATCGGCTCGGTATTTGGCATCAAGCTAATCTCAAAATCGATCTCCCTCTTTGGTGGCAATCCAGGTAATTCCTTAGGAAAAACGTCAGGAAACTCATTGACTATGGGTATATCCTCCACCTTTGGTCCTTCACCTTCTTCTTCTATAGCAATTGTTGGTCAATCTCCTCCTCATCCGTCACCAACTCAAGCGAACTTAATCCTTGCCTCCTTACGACCGTGGATTCTCCTTTAAACTCAATATCCTTCCCATTTACATCCTTAAAATTCACCTTCTTCCTCGACAATCTACCGTGGCTTTAACATGGGTAACCAACTCATTCCAAGAATTACTTCATACTTATTCATCTCCAACACGATCAAATCACTTGTCGTATGGTGACCTTGGATCTCTAAAGGGCATTCCTTCAACATCTCTTGGGTGGTTACGACGCTACCCGTGGGTGTCTTTATCTTGAAGCTGGTAGCGGTGGTGACTATAGGTAATCCACTCTTCTTAGCAAGGTTGGGGGTGATAAACGAATGGGTGGCTCCGGTATCAAACAAGGCGTAAGCGGTCTCGTTAGCTACTCGTATACTTCCTGCGTTTAACACGCACTAGTTACTAACCATACTATACTTATTAACTTTTCTAAAGCTTTAGGCTAAAGAGGTATAGGGATTCTATTGACAGATTAATAGCGTAAAAGATACTATAAACAAAACGAAAGCTTAAGGTTAAGGCTAACCTGCAACGAGTCCATGATCATAGCCTTCGTCTCCCTCCAAGGCAGCAAACTCATCCTTCCTCCTCATCATCTGCTTCCTCGCACATCCACTGGCCCTTAGGTTGTAGACTCTCATTCCATGCATCGAGGTGCCAGAGCGGTTCCCATTCCCATTGCCATTGTTGGTTCTGACAAGGGCGGATCCTCCCGAGGTGTTGGATGACCTCACAAGAGCATTTTTCCTCTTGGGCATTCATTGCAAAGTGCCCTGGCTGCTTGCACACATAGCAGACACTGGTGTTCTTCTTGGGACACTCCAAGATTTTATGATCGGGCTGCCACAAAAGAAACACTTGTTTTGCAATTGTGGGCAGACTTTGGATAATGCTTCCCTCGGCATTTCCAGCATGTGACATCTACCTTGGTTACCTCCCTCTGATTGCTTCCACTTCCTTTGAAACTTCCAAAGGTCTTAAACCTTTATTTTTGAACCCAGAACTTGGTCCTTCATAGGGCTTCCTTCCGAACACAAACACTTTCTTCTCCGGAGCTTTTGTTTTCATCTTTTTGGCTTCTTCAATAATTCTAGCCTTTTCCACTAGCCCCTTAAAACTTTTAACATCAAACTCCACCAAGCGAATCTTTAGGTCTTCATCTAACCCATTCAAGAAAACTTGTCTCTTTAGCTCCTCGCTGTGCTTATAAGAATCAGGAGCATACTGCAACAAGCGACTGAATTCGGTTTCGTACTGCTCGATGGTTCTCCCTTTCTGAGTAATGTTAAAGAACTCAGCACTGAACCGAACTCTGAGACTCCCTGGAAAGTAGTTCTCCAAGAACTCTTCTCGAAACATATCCCACGTAACTGGAGCAGGCAATTCTCGCTTCTTCGACTCCCACCATATGCGAGCATTGAACTTCAACATGAATGTCCCAAAACTGACTCTTAGGTGGTGGGGTACTTCATAACCATCAAACGATCTCTCAATTTGGGCCAACCAATCTTCGGCCTCAGCTGGTTTTCCGAAGGTTCCATCAAAGTAGGTATTACTTTTGATGAAATTGGCGAGCAAGTTTTGATGTGATCTCGGCGGTGGTGGTGGTGGAAATGGTGCAGCATGTGACTGTTCGCCGGGTGCTTCTACCGTAGCTTCAGGAGCATTCTGAGGTGGAGCAGGAGCTGGGTTATTTTGATTTTGTTGCTGAATCAAAATAGCTAATAACTGGTTCATCTGTCCAATGGCAGCTGCAAAGTCGTTTTGCTGGTTCGGGGCAGGAGCAGGGTTATTCTCCGGTTGGTTACGTGGGGGTACTCCTTGTTCAGCTGGTACGTTGTTGGAATCTCTTTGTTCTCTATTCCTACGTCTTCTTGGACGGCTGTTTAATCGTTTAGATTTTAGTTTCTATTTTACGCTCTACACTCACGTTTACGGAAATCACGGAAATCTCAAATATAAAGACTAGAAATTTAAATCAAAGTACAAACTTAAGGAAATAAATTGACAAAATAGGGATTGATAGGAGTTTAATAAGAAATTATGAAATTCAAATACAATTCAAAGAAATTACAAAGTAAGAAATCAAATTCATGCATGTTAATCAAAAAGAGGGATAATATAATAAAACTAAAACAAAGGAATCTCATTATCAAGAAATCATTAGGTTACTTTTATTTGTTAAAAACTTAACTACATCTTTTGATTAGTTGCAATTTAATACTAAGGCGTTGCGTCTTGGGTGAATACGACGTCTTCTTCTCATCATGGCTCCTTACTTCTGTTCTCGATCCTTTTGTTGAGACTTGAGGGAATCTAGGGTTGGTTTCACCTTTTCTTGTCACCTTCGATCCGTTGATGGCGTCTGCGTGACTCGTTTCCGGCGTTACCTAAGGTTGGTTGTATAGTCTTTTACGTAAACGTATTTTCCTTTTTGTTTTAGAAAGCAAGTTAACTCTGTTCTCTTAGTAACTAAGGGTTGTGTTTTCTTAGAGCTTTAAAACGGTTTGGAAATCCTCCTATTCTTCTTAAGGGTATAAACTAGTCCTAGGGCCACTTACATATCTTAGGTATGGTCATAGAACATGTGGTTTCCCATACTTTCTATTATTCTAGGATTCATCCTAAAACTCTTATGGCTTAATCTTAAACTTATCCTATTCTTAAGACTTCTATTTCTAACTTACTGTTTCTTTCCCTAATCTTGATGCTCTGATACCAACTTAAACTGTCACGCCCCAGCGGGTACCCTAAACGTGACAGCCCGCCGTACGCAATATTAAAACTTAAGAATGACTACCTCAGTCACTCGAAAGCTTTCATATCGGTACAAGGCGTACATTCACAACAAAAGAGACCGGTGGAGTAATGCATTTTAAGACATTGGCAGCGGAACATGCAAAATAACATTAATATATATTCATTGAAATAAAAGTCTTACAACTTCTAAGGGGCATTCCCCCGATAATTTCATAATAATCATGGTCTTGCTAAGATAAGCAACAAAAGCTAGAAGATTTTAGAAGAAATCTACTCTAATACTATGAAATAGAATTCCTCCAAAAGCTTCCCAAAATAAAGATTCTACCCGGGTGGTCAAGATGGTCTCGGGTGCAAAAAGATAAACCTGCAAGGTCAAAAGTCTGTAGGAGTATAAGCATTACTAGCTTAGTGAGATATTCCTTACGCAAAAGTACTCATAACAAACAATCAACCAAGTTTATTAATCAAGCATATGAATGCAATAACCATATGATCAAACATTACATACGACTATCCGGTTTCGTATGTTTGATGGATTTACCCCTCCATCGGAGGTTAGGGAATGCTTTGAACTAGGTCCCGAACGACCTCCTGAAAGTTGCGCGCGTCTTGGGGTTCCAACGAACCGTACTACTAGTCCTCGGGCTTTCCTTACCCAAAGCGATCGATCCGGCTCGGCTACACCTTGAGACCGTATTCCCCGAACGTCCTAACTCTCAAGATTGTAGCAAGGCAGCTTACCTTTCCGGTCCCACGCTGAGGAGTAGTAGCAAAATTTCGAAATGATATTCTAAGTGATATGCATGAGCAATTTATTATATGGGGATTCGATATGACATTAAATCATTTAAAGCGAACAATATTGCATACAAACAATACATACATGGAACATTTATATCAATCACAAATCGGGTTCCGATATACTTATTGTTCATTGATCGCACACAACGAATCACATACATAATTCCCATGATACCCCACATGCATATCAATTTTATCTTTTCCTAACATCTAGTGCTCTATTCTACAAGCACATGCGCGAATACAAAGCGTAAAGGAAACTCACTCGTCCATGCTTTCTTCTAGGAGTCGAAGTAATCCTCTGGGAAGGGAAGATCTTCGTCCTCGACACCTAACCAAAAGAAATACCCGACATGAGTATTTCATCCACGATCTATCGAACTCTATAATTCGATCTTATTGAATTCGTCAAAAATCGTATGAATGGAAATTCCAATTTAAAATGGCCATAACTTGCTCATTTTAACTCGGAATTTCGCATATTATATATCGATTTCTACCTACTCGAAAGATCTATCTATTTCTAAGGTTATTTTATCAAAAGAAGTTATTTAGGTCTGGAATAGTAGCGTACAGATTTGATACGAATTTTCCAAACTTCAAAACTAGAGTTTTCAAACTTTACTTCACTCAAGGGCTTTTGTACAAAAATATAGATACATTATATGGTTGAAAGAAAATCCCTTGAATACATATATACTCAAACCATATGCATGAATTTGGTGGTGTTGTCTCAACAATGTTCTTGTGGTACAATATGTTTTGAAAGTGTGATAAGCTTAAGTTTTGTAAAAAAATAAGTTTGTAAAAAAATTAGTTTTGTTAAGAAATTTCTTATTTTACTAAAAGTGAGCATCTCCTTCTTTTAATTCTTTTTCTTAAATAAAATTAATTTTAATCTTTTTAAATTCCTACTACTTTATTTCTAATGTTTTGGAAAACATAGTTTTTCTAAATACTTCATGGGTATATGTTCTATAGCTTTTCTTAGATCCACTTTAAAAGAAATGATCTTTATAAGTAAATTTTTGAAAACTTATCTAGACTTTAGTATTTAAAATGTTGGTAGAAAATTTTGATAAATGTGTTTAAGAAAACTTTTGGTTGAGTAAGGAATGTTTAAAGAAACTTTCTTATTTTATTTGTTTGAAAGAAGAGTTTGTAATAACTTTATGTATTTCTTGATAAAATCTCATATAGTGTTATTACTAAAACTTGAGCTAAACTTGTCTAGCTTTAGAAAAATATTTGTTAAGATAAAACTTTAAGTCTTTATGGAAAAATAATTTCTTATGAGATAAAATTTATTTTTGAGGAGGGTTCTTACTTTCTATTACTAAAGGAAGCTCATTTTCATTATGGTTGAGACAATATCACATATTCATGTATGAATGAGGATAAAATAAAACAACATAATAAGATAAACAAAATATATAAGAGCATAAAAGTAAAGTCAAGTATTGGGAACCTTAGCTTCATCAAGGTATCCCGGGACTAAGAATAGACTAGTCCTCAAAGAAAAGAAAAGCAAAGAAATAAAATTATTTTGACTTGATATGGACAAGTCTAAGACTAGAAAGACTAGTCTTAATATTTGCATAAAACAAGTAAATAAATAAATTGCAAGACTTGAAATTAAATAACAAGTGAGCGTATATGCTCTAAAAAATATATATACATAATATATAATATAGTTAGGTTAGAAACAATAATAACAATATCAACATAATAGTAACATAAAGAAAATAAGAACATGAACAAAAACAAAACATGAATAAATTGTTGCTTCTTTAACTCAATGAGTCTAAGAAACATACACTAAACTCATGTTAAGTTATATGAACATGATGAGTAAATAAGAAATTTTTACCTAAAGTTTATGTGTTGGTTGAAGAAGAAAAGAATGGGTTGTAATATTATGGGAATGGATTTTCTAAGGAAGAGAGAACTTGAGAGAGATTTGGGAGAGGAATTTTGTGGAGTGATTTTGGGAGAGTTTTGGTATGAATTTGTTGTGTGAAAGAATGGAAGAGAAGGGGGTATTTATAGATTTTTGGGAGTGGAAATTAGATGTAATTAAATAATTTGAAAAAGAAAATAAAATTGATGTGATTAAAGAAGTAATGTGTAAAGTGTGATGTGACTAAAGTTGTATGGGGAAGGTAAATTGTAAGATATAGGTATGGTAGAGTGTAAGAATAGAGTGTAAGAAAAAGTAGAAAGGTGAATAGTAATGAATAGTAGAAAGTACTATGAATAGTAGACTAGACAATTAAAATACCGGTAGTAAAGAAAATACGCGTAAAAGTCCTATATCTGTTATTTTTAGATACCGAAAAATTCTAAAACTGATATTTTTGAAAACCTTATATTTTTACGAATCTATTGGTGTTGTCGGAATATTTTTGCTATCCGGTGCTCCGGGGCACGGTTTTTGAAAACTGATCCCGATCGGATCCAAAGGACACTAGAAAAATTCAATATTGATATTTTTAGGCTTCCCTATATTATTACGAACCATAATCCACAATTATTTCAATTTCGTTTTCTAGGGTTTAAGAATACGGGATTGCCGGATCTAGATTCACTAGACTAAACATAGAACTAGGTTAATTTTAGGGTTTCGTTTCAACTTCCGGTTCTTAGGGTTTACTAATATTATCGAAAAAGCTAGGGGCTTACATGTATGGTTTGTAAGAGTAGGTTGTAAGAAAAAGTAGAGATAGATGAATAGTGTAGAATAGTAGAAAATAGTGTAATGTAAAAGTAGACATGACAATTTAACGCCGGTAGTAAGAAAATACCCGTAAAAGCGATATCTGATATTTTTAGTTACCAAAAAATTACGAAATTGATATTTTCGAAAATCTTATATTTTTACGAGTCTAACGGTATATTCGGAATATTTTTCCTATTCCAGGCTTCCGGACACGTTTTTCGAGAACTGTGTCTGATCGGGTTCTAATAACTCTCGAATTTTGCAAAATTGAAATTTTTATATTACCTATAGCTATTATGAACTATTATAGCTAACTTTTCCAACTTCGTTTTCTAAGGCTAGAGAAAACGGCAATGCCAGACTTAAGCGGTTACGGTAAACTAGGGTTTTGTTGACTCTGAAAATCCAGTTGACTTCCGATTAAGGTTTAATCCATCATTCCCATAGAAATTGAGAGGTTTAACTCAGGGATCAGATAGGCGAATCTTTTCATATTCGGATTTTCGAATCGATAGATTATTGAACTTTCTATTTTTGTTTTTGAAAATTTTCTATTTAAATGCCATGATCGAAATTGTTTAAGGTTCGGTTTCAACTTGGTTTAGACTTTAGGGTTTCGATTTGGTATTCTAAAACCATAATCGAAAAATTCGGGGGCTTACAGATTACACCTTTTTCCTCTTATTCCAACTCCTTGGTTTAGGAATACGAGACTGCCGGATCTAGGTTACGGAGTTTCTTAGGAGTTTTGGGGACTTAGGTCTCCTGGTTGACTTTCCGGTTTACACCTTGCCAATTTGGAAACTGATATTTTATGCTTATATGACACGTTTGATTGGTGAGATTTATTTTAGGTCGATTTGCATAAATATTTAATATCTCACAACATTCTCGAAATTCTTTGGATTGAGTTTTATTCCCGAATGTTAATCACTATTCACTTCTTAACAATTTGTTTTAGGGCCCTATTTTACTTGAATTAGAAGTTGGAGTTAAATATACAATTTATCGTACATAAATGTTTTAAATTAGAAGTATGTTAAGTTGCTATTTTATTTCTGAGGTTTCTTATCTTTCTCACAATTCAGAAATTTCTGGAGTCATTCGGAATTCAAGACTTGTCGAAGTTCAGTTTTAATTCGAAGTGACTTTCAGGGTTTTAATTTCAAAGTTCATCTTTAGAATTATTTACTGAAATTTTCCAGGGCTCACACTACACGTGACAGTCCGCCACACTCAATATTTAAACTCAAGTAAGACAACCTTAGTCTTCCCATGAGTTTGAACATTGGGTGTAAGGCTCGCTCTCACATACAGAGACTATACTTTGCTTCGTAGTAGTTTAAGGAGACATACATAGCAACAAGAATGTAAATCATGACCGTCTCATAGAGAACTATTCTATTACATGAACTAGGGGGCATACCCCCGTTAACAATGCTAAGAATTCTCAGGCTCAAAAAATTCCTTGTATTATCCTTCAGGCACTAGTTCAGGGACAGGATTAGAAGTCCATTTCTACTTCTAAGTCCCAGCCTTATCGAAAGCTCCTTAATATCTAAGAGTGGTACCTGATGTCCACGGGTCCTCGGAGATAGCCAAAGATATTTATACTGCAATAGGAAACTATTGGGGTATAAGCTACACTAGCTTAGTGAGTGAAAACTTCCATATCACAATTAAAACATAGCAATCAAGCAAGTGATTAGCCAATCGAGTGAATGCATCAATAAGTGAGTTCAATAAACATATGACCAGCCGAAAATCATATTTGGATGGACTTGTGCTCTCCATCCCGGGTTAGCATATTAACGAATCCTGCGGTACGACGCCGTTTAAGCTCAGGGTCAACTGAACAATGTTTTATTTTATGGATCACGATTAACAAACAATTAATATTCATTTTATGGATCATGAAAAACCAACAAATGCTAATACTCCATCCCCATCGTGATATGAATGAGTTTCAATTATAATTGAGATCCAATAATAGATTAATCCAATTCTTTTAGGTGACCAACCAATATTCGCAGGCAATCAATTATAACTCCTTGCTATACAAGCAGTAGATTATCACCCGGTTACGATATTCTCTAAGTCCAACTTCACATATCAACAGCAGACAAGTATATAATTCCCAAATATCCCATCATGCATATTCATTTTTATCTTTGCCTAAGCAACTAATGCTACTATCATTACAATCACAAACAATAATTGAAATCGGAAATAATACTCACTCGGCCATGGTACGCCGGTCTCTTAATAATAGTAGTCGGGTGGTGGAGTATCATCGCTCTCGTGATCACCTACCAAGTAAGAATAACCTAGTAAGAATCTCATCACTCAACTAATTCAAGCTATGCATCTAAACTAATCAAAGTCGTGATTCTCGCTACTTGCGGAAGTTCCAACTTAAAACGGCCATAACTTGGTCATTTTAACTCGGAATTTCACAAATTTTATATCGATTTCCATCTACTTCGAAAGATTTATCTATTCCTAATATTATTTTCAAGTTTTGAAGACATTAAGGTCACGAAACAGACGGATCAGATCTGTTCTGTAACGTTTCCATTTCCGAAAAATTGTTTCGCGTTTAGTAAAAATGTTTCTAATTGATGATTCATGTATAGATGGAATATGAATGAATTCCTTATATGAATGTCATGTAATGAGCTCAATATATGCATGGTTTTGATGATTTTTTATGATGAACTCTTATGAACTCCTAATTATTATAAACTCCACAATAGGCACTTATAAAAATCTATTCTTTCCAACTTTGCATTCCCTAGGGTTTTAGGATTTTATTCTTGGAGTTTACTTGTTATCTAAATAAAAATGAGTCCTTAACATCTATACTATCTAAGATCTTCATTTCTTCATAGAATTTCATATTTTTCCCTTTGCAAATATGTTTTTCAACAAGGTTTTCATAGAAATCCGAATTTGAAATTTTCATTTCTTGCACATTCCTTATGAGAAATTTGTTTAATGTATCAAAATTGAAGCTTTATATATCTATTGTCTGAGGATTCATTTAACTCATAAACATGCAATTTAAGCTTGAATACTAGGTGTTTATGTAGGCATTATTCCAAAATACGAATTTAACAATTTAATCACTATCCAAGATTTTCCATTCTACTCACTAATTGTTTTACATATTACTCATACTAAACTCATTCAAACTTGTAAAAATCATTCCTTAGAGATATATTACATATACCTTTCATTTTTTATGTAAATTATGAGTTTCAAAGTGGTTTCAAGGGTTTTCAAAATAGGTCTCAAAAATCATACGAATTTTCCTTTGAACTTTTCTAACAAAAATCTTTTCTTTTCAAGTTCTTTGCCTTATATTCATAAAGGTCTACCAACTAACATGTTTATATATACAAGGCCAAGCTTTTATGAAACATCAATGCATGAAAAACACAAAATATGCATGTGAATATGAATGTCAAGGAAAACATGAGTGTCTAACACTAGATCTACAACTTATAGTGCATGAACATGAGCTTAATGACATGAACATAAACTTTTCATGCAGATCTTATATGATTGAACATAATATTATTTCAACAAAAACTCCTTTTGTCAGGCCCCAAAGTGTGCCCTACACGTGACAGTCTGCCACACTCAAATTTAATCTCAAGTAAGCGACCTTAGTCTTCCCATGAGCTTAAACATCGGGTGTAAGGCTCGCTCTCAACATTTATAGACCATACTTTGCTTCGTAGTAGCTTAAAGAGATATACAGCAGCAAGAATGTAATCATAACCGTCTTATAGAGAATTATTCTATTACATGAACAGGGGCATATCCCGATAACAAAAGCTACAAATTCTCAATCCCACAATTTCCTTGCTTTATCCTTTAAATGCAGGTTCGAGAGTACAGGATTAGAGTCCGAAACTAATCTTTAGGCCCTCGGCCATCATAGTCCTTAGTATCTAAGAGCTGTACCTGGTGTCCATGGGTCATCGATGATAGCCAAAGGTATTCATACTGCAACAGGAAACTATTGGGGTATAAGCTACACTAGCTTAGTAAGTGAAAACTTCCGAATCACAATTAATACAACGCATTCAAACAAGTAATTAATCAACCAAGTGAAATGCAACAACGAATGAATTCAGCAAACATATGACTAGTCGAAAATATATGTGTGGATGGACTTGCGCCTCCATCCCGGGGTTAAGATTAACGAATCCTGCGGTACGACGCCGTTTAAGCTCACGGTCAACTAACATATTTCGTTTTATGGATCACGATTAACCAACAAATTCGTTTTATGGATCACGATTAACCAACATATTCGTTTTATGGATCACGAAAAACCAACAATGCTAATGCTCCATCCCCATCGTGATATGAATGAATCCAATTACAATTGAGTCAAATATACATTAATTCAATTTTTTAGGTGGCCAAACAATTTTTCGCAGACATTCAATATAAAATACTAATAAATCAATCAATAGCTTAACACCCGGTTTTGATATTTCTTAAAGTTCAGTTCACACATCAACAACAGACAAATATATAGTTCCATATAACCCCATCACATATAATCATCCTTTTTATCTTCACTTAGTGACTAGTGCGACTATCACTACAATCACAAGCAATAATTGAAATCGGAAGAGGAACTCACACGGCCATGTACGCCGGTCTCGTAACGGTGATCGGGTGATACGGTATCGTCATGTCCGGGTTCCTACCAAATAAGAATAGCCTAATAAGAATCTCATCACTAAAATAATTCAAACTTGTATCTAAACTACACAAAACCGGACTTCTCGCTATTTGCGAAAGTTCCAACTTAAAACGGTCATAACTTGGTCATTTTAACTCGAAATTTCGCAAATTTTATATTGATCTCTATCTACTTGGAAAGATCTATCTATTTCTAGTATTATTTTCAAGTTTGGAAGCATTAAGGTCACAGAACAGTGGGATCAGTTCTGTTCTGTAACTTCTCCAATTCCGAAAATTTGTTTCGCATTTGATAAAAAATATTCCTAGTTGATGATTCATGTATAGATGGTATATGAATGAATTCCTAATATGAATATCATGTAATGAGCTCAATATATGCATGGTTTTGATGGTCTTTGATGATGACTTCATGAGCTCCTAATCATCAAGAATTCCTTAATGATCATTTATGAAAAAGCTAAATTTTTCCAACTTTACATTCCCTAGGGTTTTTATGATTATATTCTTGGGATTCACTTGTTGTCTAATTAAAAATGAGTCCTCAACATCTATACTAGTCATGACCTTCATTTATGCATAAAAATCCACATTTTTCATTGGGTAAATATGTTTTTAAACAAGCTACTCACAAAAATCCGAATTTTGTAAATTTCATTTTTTTGCATTTTCTTTATGAGAAAACTTGTTTAAACATCAAAAATTGAAGCTTCATCATATCTATTATCTAAGGATCCATTTGACTCAAAAACATCCAATTTAAACTTAAATACTAGGTGTTCATGTAAGCATGACTCTAAATTACGAATTTAACTATCAACCAAATATCGATATTTTTCATTCTAACTCCACTACTTGTTTTACATTCTTCTTATGCCTAAACTCATCTAAACTCATAAAAAATCATTCCTTAAGGGCATCTATTACATATACTCTCCATTTCTCGTGCAAAATATGAGTTTTAAAGTGGTTTCAAAGGTTTTCAAAATGGGTTTCAAAAATCATCCGAATTTCCATAAAACATTCCTAGTAAAGATCTTTTCTTTTTCAAGTTTCCTACTTCCAATACATGAAGATCTACCATCTAACACCCCTATATACATGCAAAACTAAGCCTTTATGATCATTAGTGCATGGAAGCTCGAGATATCCACATGAACATAAATGTAGATGAAGATATGAATATCTAAACACTAGATCTATGAAATATAGTGCATGAATCATGAGTCTCATGGCATGTACATGAATATATATGCAAGATCTCTATTTACATGCATGAACAAGAGAATATCTTAACAAAAACTCATTGAAACATTAGATCCATGTCTTGTGATGGCTTGATATTCTTGTTCAAGTGTTTTCATATCCCTAGCATAAGTCATTGGGTTTTAAAGGTGAAAACACAAGAAATAGCTTTGCCATTACAAGATCTAGGAAGAACAAGGCTTAAAATCAACCTACCAAAAGAGATCAAAGGTGTAAATGAAGAGAAATTGAGTTGAAAGTGTAAGAGGGGGGGGGTGGGGTCCACGGCACAAATAGGAAGAGGAAGAGGGAGTTTTCTTCTTTTAGAAAAATTTGAACAAATGGAAATGAAGAGAGAGAGAATAAATGAAGCTTATATATGCATAGATTAGGGTTTTTGATGGAATAAAATAGCAAAAATTTAATCAATTGAGAGGGGAAAAAGGGGGAGGGGCACCGGCCACATGGGGGAGGGTGTGAGTGTGTGTTTGAAATTTGTTTAATTTGTAATTTAAGTAATTAAAATATAATAAATGTGATAATTATTTAAGAGACAAAATTTCTTGGAAAAGAAAATTGAAATGAGTAGTTGTAAGGATGTAAGAATAGGGTATGGGTAGTGTGTAGTGTAGGTTGTACTTGTGAATAGTAGACAAGACATCTATTTTACTGGTTGTACCGAAAACACGGGAAAAGCTATAACTGTAATTTTTATAGCTCAAAAAATTATAAAATTGATATTTTTGGAATCCTTATAAAATTATGGTTCTAATTAATTTTTCAGAATATTTTTCTAAATCCGTGGTCCAGGGCATGCTTTTCCGTAATTGGGCTCGGAAGGCTCGGAATTGAAAATTTCTGAATTTGGAACTTTCAAAGGTTTAATATATGCTTTAGAACAATAATTCATGTTCATTCACTTTATAAAACTTCTTTTATTATGGAATCGAAGGAAAGCCGGATCTAAGGTTTCTAGGTCCTCTCACTAAGTGGAATCGGACCGATATAGGGTTTCGTTCTCCGGTTTCCAAAGTTCGTCCAATTACTATCCGATCACTAGGAGAACTAAGGTATATCTTATATAATAATATAATAATAATAATAATATTATAATAACAATTTAGGTAACTATTATATTAAATCGTACTGAAGACTCACTAATACCGGTAGGTAGTAACGAAATACGAATAGATTTGTAAAATCAGATAACTCTAGCTATTTGAAAATTTGTTAAAACTAATAACTTAGAGATCTTTAGAATTACGAGTCTAACGGCATGAATACATATTCCTAACATTTCGAATCCCAGAGGCGTATTTCGAAACTGGCACCTGATCAGATTGGAATAGGTCGGAATTTCATGATTTCATCTTCCAGAGTATCCTAGACTTATACGACCCGGTTACACTTGTTCCTTTGTTCCAACTCCTGGGTTTAGGAATACGAGATTGCCGGTTAGGTATGGAGTTTCTTGGGAGTTTTGGGGTCTCAGGTTCCCTGGTTGACTCCCGGTTTACCCCATTGCCAAAATAAAACTAATATTTTATACTCATGTGGCTTGTCTGGTTGGTGAGACTTAATTTAAGGTCAACTTTCATAAGTGTTTAATATCTCATAAAGTTCTCGGAATTCTTTGGATTGAGTTTTATTCCTGAAGGTTAATCACTATTCACTTCTTAACAGTTTGTTTTAGGTTTCTATTATATCCGGATTTATAAGTTGGAGTTAAATATAAAATTTGTCGTACGGAATGGTTTTAGAACGGAAGTATATTGGGTTGCTATTTTATTCTTAGGTTTCTTATTTTTCTCACAATTCGAGATTTCTGGATTCGTTCGGAATTTGGAACTTATCGAAGTTTGGTTTTTAACTCGGAGTGACTTTTAGGGTTTATTTCTAAGTTCATCTTTGAATTATTTACTGAAATTTTCCAGGGCTTACATCCTTCCACCTTAGAGAAGTTTTGTCCGCAAACTTGTTACGGATGTATCGTTTATTGGGGAGGGATTGTGAAAATTTCGAGTTACGTTTTCTAGCATCGGTTTGCTTTGTTTGTGCCATTCTAGAGTTTGTATGATTGATATTCTTCGAATTATAGCAATATAACTAATAAGAATTGACTTAGCGATTCTAACCTTCACTCACACGACTCTTTTGAAAATGACACAGACTCGACTCCTGACCATGGACAACTTGACTTGACCCACTTTGAACGACTCATGACGACATGACCTTACATGACACGACTACTCTGACCACTGAAGGTTGTGGATTCGCTTTTCCCATTCTTACGTAACTGTATATGCAGTATTGTACTTTGAGATTCATATTCCTCTAATTAATCGAGGTTACCACATCTCACATTCTTTATAATCTTAATTATCTTGATGGATGTGAAATCAAGGGATCGCATTCCTTTATTGTAAAATTTTTCTTACGAAGATTTTATGTTCATTGCGATTCCAAGTTTCACGTTCTTGATAGGTTTTTGGTCCTTCGGAGTTTTGCATGTGCAAGAAATTACATGAGGGATGTCTTGGAATTTATTAAATCAGTTGAGTTTTGTTCTTGTTTCCATTCTTGGCTTCTTCTAGCTCTCAATGGTCTTTGTCTCTCCTATTTTCAATCCAGCCATTTAGTCCGAAGGCATTCCTCATCAATCTATCTCCTGGCCTTAGCGGCAGGAAAGAATGGATGGTATCCTAAGGGTATTACATGAATCCAGTGTCGATTCGTATCTTCGATCTCCGCTCCCTTTTTACAGCAAGGGACTTCGGTATCTCATTATTAACCTCCCCCTGCATCACACAGGTGTGGGGTTGCTTCCCTTCTCGCCCTTACTCCTTCCTCATCTTCCTTGTTAGATTCACTGATGCAGCATGTGGGTTATCCCGTGTAAAGCGTGGTTTAGCCGAATGACCCGTTTGTATAAGGAAAGCATACAGTTGTCACCTTTCGAAGACGTCTTTCGACCTTGCGATTGAGGCCCCTACAGGGGTAACGCTTGAGTCAAAGTCATGGATACTGCATAGGGTAACGCTTTTCCTTGCATCGCCAACCTAGCACCTTATCCAATATTATATTTTCTTTTTTTTTTGTTTGGGATCATCATCCGGTGAAGCATTTGGTCTTCTTGGCTCCGGTCTTTGCAACATAACTACGATTTCTTATGATTTCTTTCTCGCCTTCCCCTTCGAATATTTCTTATTATCCGTACCTTCTCTTGCAACCCTTGATAACCCCTGATATTCAATTCCTCCAATCGAGTCCGAAGGTCCCCTTTCAATCATTCAGGAACAGTCGTCCCCACAACTTATCTCTTCATCATTGGCACCTACCATTGCCCATCGTTCATATCACATCACCGTCATGTATTGCATGTTTAGCTTATTTTTCCTTCTTGAATCCCTTCTTTTAGGCTCTGTATCATCTTATTAGAATGCTGAGCTTCCTTAATTCTTACCAAGGGGGTTTCATCATTCAATCCGCCACTTCTAACTGAGCGTCCCTTCCTGTTATTCAATATATCTCTTCATCTTTTCCCACTAATTTCGTTGGATTTGTATGTAAGACTTTTACTTTTCTTGTGAGTCTTGCAGCTGATAGCATCAACATCTGTATTCACTTTCCTTGAGTGAGATTACTTTTCTAGGTCGAATCTTTGGTTATTCTGAACCATTATCCTACCACGTGCCCAGTCTTGTGAACAAGTACTTGATGCCCTTGTGATCAGCATAGATCTCTAGCTCCTACCATGAGGTAGCATTCACGTCTTTAGAGTGAACGTCATCGTGGGTAAACCCGATTCAGGTATAAGGTAGTCCTGGTCATGTAGCTTTAACCATCTGAAGGTAGGAGATCACTTTTCTCCTTGTATGAGTGCACATTCGAGACCATCTCTTGATGCACTGTCCTGAACTATGTATGGTTTCTTGGGAGTTGGGTAATATCATTATCGGAGTGGAAACAAGCTCGGTTAGAGTTTGACGGCCTTGATTCTTCTTTTCGCTCTTGTAAGCTCTTCGTCCATTCGGGGTTTCAGGGTTAGGAACCCTAACAACCCTTCTATAGCGCCTGTCGAGCCTGGAAAAACTTCTCACGCCCCTTACAGGTTGGGCAGTTTCCCAATCCATTGTACTTTTATTCTTTCAGGGTTCCCAGATACCTATCCCTGATACCCTGCGGTTACAGTGAAATTCTACTCAGCCAGAATTCGCACGGGGATATCTTGGGGTATAATTTGCACTTCCTCAAAGTTTGTAATGTTGCATAAGTACCCTCATGCCACTCTTGTGTATGAGGAGATAAGGCTTTCATCCATAAATCCCACATAATTCCTCTAATAAAGGCCTACATGCCCGGTTCATCCAGTCTGTAAATCCCCGAAATTATTGGATCCAAGTTATAATTTAAACCCTAATCGGAAGTCAACGGGTTCCAGAGTCAACCAAACCCTAGTTCACCGTAACCGCTTAAGTCCGGCATTGCGTTTTCTCAACCTGAAAACGAAGTTGGAAAAATTAGCTCGAATAGTTCGTAATAACCATAGGTTTTATAAAAGTTTCAGTTTCGCGAAATTCGGATGTCCTTCGACCCGAACGGACACAGTTCTCAAAAACGTGTCCGGAGGCACGGAATACTAAAAATATCCCGAATACATGTTAGACTCGTAAAAAATATAAGATTTCAAAAATATCAATTCGTAATTTTTCGATAACTAAAAATATCAGATATCGCTTTTATATGCGTATTTTCTTACTACCGGTATTAAATTGTCATGTTACTTTTACATTACACTATTTTCTACTATTCTACATATTCACCGATCTCTACTTTTTCTTACAACCTATTCTTAAAACCATACACCTATTTCTTACACTTTTCATTTCCAATTTACAATTTTCTTTCATTTCTTACTTTTAATTAATCAAAAGACAAAAAAATTAATTTTCCCTCTCTTCCCTCCAAAATAGCGGCCACACCCCATCATGCATCCATCTATTTTGTTTTCATTTATTTAATTAACACAAATTATCTCCACATTTCCTATAAATACCCTTCATACCTTCACTTCTTTCACACTTCTCCTTCTCTAAAGTTACTCTACAAAAATTTCTCTTCAACTTCTCTCAAGAGTTCTTCCAAGAAGTCATCTTAGTTTAGCTTCTTTAGGTAAGAAATTTCTCAAGATTTCTTCATGTTCATTTACTTAGTATGAGCTTAGTATGTGTTTTCTAAAACCATGGAGGTTAAGAAAGCAACATTAGGTTCATGCTTTGTTTTTGTTCATAATCAAAATTCCTCTATGATCATTTATGCTTCCTTTATGTTCTTTACTATCTAATATATCTATGTAGCTATATATATTATTTAGAGCATATAAGCTCATTGTCTTACAATTTATTTATCTTTCATGCAATTTATTTACTTCATTTCAAGTTATTAATTTCAAGTTGATTTTAAAACTAGTCATTCTAGTCTTAGACTTGTCCTCATCAAGTCAAAACAATTCTTTCCTTTTTCGGGACTAGTCTTTTTTAGTCCGGGGTACCTTGATGAAGCTAAGGTCCCAATACTTGATTTACTTTATTATTTACTTAAGCTTTCAAAGTTGTTATGTTCCTTTATATTTCTATAGTTATGATTCATATTCATGCATGAACATAATGTTTTTGTCTCAACAAAAAAATAGAGAAGGAAGTGTCTTTCTAAAACTAAGGTTTCTTGTTAAATGAAAATAGGAAATAGATTTCCTAAAAACTCATGAACATACTTGGAAAATGATTTTTCTTACATAAACAAAAGGTTTTATGAAAATTCACCTTTCATCAAGAAATACTCTTTTGGAATCATTACAAGAAATAAAAATGTCATTTTATTTTTTGAATCCAAGTTTTGAAAATAAAACCACACCTTAGGAATTTAAAGAAATTACAAGAGATTAAATTTAGAAAAAGAACATTCATCTTAATAACTCAAGATCTTTCAAAAGTAGAATAAATATTCAATAGAATCTCAAGTTAAAAAAAAAAAATCTTTTAAAACCTTACTTTTTATAAATTGAGACAACTTCATTTACTTCATACAATTGTTATGAGTCATTACATATATACCTTTCAAAAGTTTACAAAGTAATTGAAATAGTTATCTTTTCAAAATGAGCTTTGTTTACAAGAGGGAAAACAAGTGTTTGCAAATTCATGGCAAATCTGACCGTACCTTTTCGAAACCAAACGACTTAGTTTTTATGGAAATAAGCTTAGAAATGCGTAGATCGTTTTGATTAGGTAGAAAACGATATATTATACGCGAAATTCCGAGTTAAAATGAGCAAGTTATAGCCATTTTAAGTTGGAATTTCCCCTTATACGATTTTACTACGATTTTAAGAAAAGATTAGAATCTTCAGGATAGATTTTATGAAATACTCATTTTTGGTATTCTTCTTGATTATAATCACGAGGAGGATTGTTCGTATCCGAGGATACTACGATTAAGTGGAATTTCCGAACGATCCATCCAATTCAAGAACGGTGTCATCATGGCGAGTGAGTTACTTCCCATTAATTTTCTCATACTCTTGATTGTGCTTGTAAAATTAGTTGCACTAGAATCTAAGCAAAAATCAAAAGAGGTGTATGAGAATATGTTGAAGGGATACTAAGTATATCGAAACTCAATTTGTTTGTAATAAAGTTGTATGTGCATTAATATCTTGATATGTTGAAATTGGTTGATCACTTGGAAAGAAGTTAAATGTAACTACTAGACTTTAATTAAAGAAACTATTCATGCACTTCATATGTTGAGTCACATTGCATTCACTACTATACAATTGGTGGGACAAGTGTATAATAGTGGTGGCAGACATAACCGGTTATCATGTAAGTGGCGAGTAGGACGGTAAGAACTACAAAAATTGGTGGTAGTAGGATCCTGTAATAATACCAAGTTTTTGATGGCATATAGGGCGGTAAGATCTATAAAGTGTTTTAAAAGTGGTGGCTGTAATTGGCCTGAATCCCAACCCCGAATGAAGGGTGTAAATTCATTAACATATGATTCCCGGAAAGTCATATGTCTTGTATGCTCGTGGTTGTTGCATTTCATACGTTTGAATAATAAACTTGATTGATAATTTACTTCGAGTATGAATTTGGGATTTACTCACTAAGCCCATAAGCTTACACCCTATAGGTATTTGTATTCTCAGGAACACCTATTTTTGTGCCGAGGTCTTCCAGTATCTGTATCGTTTTATGTTGAAGCTTTTGGAGGAATCTACTCGAAGACTTAGATTAGAATTCCTTTGAAATCTTTAATTTTGGGATGTTATGAAGTTTATCTCGATCCTTGGAATTAGCGGGGGTATGCCCCTAAGAAATTATGTAACAAACCTTTGGTTACTTATGATATGATATACTTTATTTCTGGATTCTTGTATGTTTATCTTTACTTGCTTAAACTATGCTTCCAAAAGCATCTCTATACCGTGTTAGACGCCTTACATATAATACTAAGCTTTCGCATTACTAAGGTAGCCATTCTTAAGCCTTGATATTATATGTGGCGGGCTGCCACGTTAGGGTACCTTTCGGGGCGTGACACAGTCTATGAGTATAGCGGGGACAATTGTCACTTCAATATCGTCAATCAAAAATCATATTGTCCATGTATGAAATTTATATTTTTGAAATCTTTATAAAATTTTGATTCTAATGAATATTCCGGGATATTTTTCTGAGTTTCTGGTCCCAGGGCTCGTTTTTCCGTAATTGAGCTAGGGAAGGCCCGGAATAGAAAATTTTTCAAATTTAAAATTTTCTAAGGCTTAAAATATACTTTAAAATAATAATTCATATTCATTTTTCTTATAAAACCTCTTTTGTTATGAAACCAAAGGAAAGCCGGATCCAGGGTTTCTAAGCTCCTCTCCCTAAGCTTGAACAGTCCGATTTAGGGTTTCGTTTTCCAGTTTCTGAAGTTTACTTGGTTACCAGGAACCCAGGGCACACATTATAAGAATAATAAAATTGTGAAATGAATAATAGTAAATAGTACCGGAAGACCAGCTAATTACTGGTAATAATGAAATACAAATAAAATCGCAAAATCAGGTAATTCTAGTTATCAAAGATTTATAAAGCTAATATTTTAGAGATCCTTATAAAAATATAAGTCTAACGGCATTAATAACATATTTTTAATATTTCACTTCTCGGGGTACGTTTTTCGAAGTTTGCACCCGACCGGGTTGGAAATAGATTGAAAATTCATCAATCTCGTCTTTTAAGGCATCCTAGTCTCAATACGGACCAACTACACCCTTTTTCTCTTATTCCGACTCTTTGGCTTAGGAATATGGGATTGCCGGATCTAAGATAAGGGGTTTCTTGGGAGTTTCGTGGACTTAGGTTTTCCGGTTGACTTTCCGGTTTATACTTTTGCCAATTTGGAAACTGATATTTTATGTGTATATAACATATCTTATTTGAGAAATTTATTTTAAGTTTGATTTTTATAAGTGTTTAATATCTCTCAACGTTTTCGGAATTCTTTGGATTAAGTTTTATTTCCGAAGGTTAATCACTATTTACTTCTTAACAATTTGTTTTAGGGCTCTATCTTTCCTGAATTTATAAGTTGGAGTTAAATATAAATTTTTCGTACGTAGGGGTTTTAGAATGAAAGTATATTGAGTTACTATTTTATTTATGGGGATTCTTATTTTCCTCACGATTCAGAAATTTCCGGATTCGTTCAGGATTTGGGGCTTATCGAAGTTCGGTTTTTAAGTCGAAGTAATTTTCAAGGTTTTATTTTCAAAGTTCATCTTTAGAATCATTTACTGAAATTTTCCAGGGCTCACAAGGAGAGAGAGTGGTGGATAGCAATGGGGAGAAGGAGAGAGAAAATTTGATTAAAAATTAATTTTAGAAGAAAAGTTTGATAATATGTGGTGTAGAATTTTTATGAGAAAAGAAAATTGTAAGAAATAGGTATATAGGTGTAAGAATAGGTAGTAAGAAAAAGTAGAGATAGAGGAATAGTAATGAATAGTATAAAAGTACTATGAATAGTAAACTAGACAATTAAAGTACCAGTAGTAATAAAAATACACGTAATAATGTGATATCTGTAATTTTTAGATACCGAAAAATTCTAAAACTTATAGTTTTGAAAACCTTATATTTTTACGATTCTATTGGTGTTAACGGAATATTTTTGCCATCCGGTATACTGGGGCACGATTTTTGAAAACTGATCCCATTTGGATCCGAAGGACACTAGAAATTTGTGAATATGATATTTTTAAGCTTCCCTATATTATTACGAACTATTATCAACAATTATTTTCATTTCGTTGTTTAGGGTTTAAGAGCACGGGATTGTCAGATCTTAAACACTAGGTTTATTTGTACGCTTTGTTGACTTTTAAGGTTCCTGTTTGACTTTCGGTTTTGTTGAGTTATTCGCAAAGTATAATTTTGGAGTTTTTACCGTATTATATTTTTAGTTCGATATCTATGGTCTATCTCATTTTATTTGTGATTATTTAATAGTTTTCAGTTCTCGGGAACGTTTAACCGAGTCTAGGGTTATGAGTTGACTCAGTTTGACTTTTGGTGAAAATTAAAATTTCTGATTCTAAAATTCACCAAAAGATTTAAGATCTTAGCATTTCGTTGTCGAGTGTTATTTGGATATATATTGTCTTCATTTGCGTGTTAGGAATCAAGTAGATGATTTGATTGGCGTACAGATGTTGATTCAACTGATAGTTGGATTTTTATATTTTGTTTCAAAGGCTCTCATTTTCTCAAGACTAAGAATTCTCGTTTTTTTATCTTATTTAGAATTAAGTTTTAACTTGGTTCGATTTTTTTTTTTAGGGTTTCGATTCTAGTGTTTGACTCTTAGGATTATTTTATAAGAATTATGAAATTTTCAGGGGTTTACAATGTGTTTTCATGTTAATTATGATTTTTAAGATAAATAATTAATTATTTTATTTTATGAATTTATAAATATGACATCACAAGATAGTACAACATAATAGGAAACTAGTTTAGATTCCTTAGTCCATTTAGATGTAAAAATAAATTATAAATAACATAAATAGAATAATTATATTTTAATAAGTTGTTTTACTTAATAAAAGTTTAGTAGATTGATTATAGGACATACTATAGAATTTACCATTTTAAATGACCTAATTACCATTTGGTAAACTTGACTAGTTAATTATATTCAACTTTATTAGATAAAATTAATATAGATTTATTAACTAATATTAGCTTAGTAAATTCTTTAGAAACCAACAATTTTATATTAACTATTAATTGATGAATATTAATGATCATATTAACTTGAAATTAGCTTCGATTAACATGTTAGGTTAAACTTTAAATGATAAGGAGTACGTAATTTCTAAAATATGATAGACCACGAATAATAAGAGGAGTTGTTGTTTCAAATGTAAATTTGCTAGAAAACTAAGTGGCTAATACATGTTGATATAAGTTGATAATTGAATGAAATGTTATATGAGTTAATCTTTGAAGCAGATATTTGTTAGGAGTCCGCCTTCTGCTTTATCTTCTTGTCTATCTTCTGATTGTTCGGAGCACAGACTTTAACCAGGTACGCAGTGACTTGTGTGTTGCTGCTAGGGTAGGCATGCTAAATGAACTAATTCTTAAAGACGACTTTAATAATTGCTTGTTGCTTGTTGCTTGTGTGTGCCGTTTTTGAGACCTGGCTCGAGGGGCGACAACCTTGCTAGGCGGTGCCAACACGGTAGTTAGGTGCTTAGGCTACCATGTGCATGGTGGTATGGTGGGTAGCTGATGGCAGGAACTGTAGCGGAATAACGTCTACCTGGATCGGAGAGAAGTAATGTAGTGTGGTTCACGTTTATGGGACCGGTTGAGCTACACTATATTATGGACTGTGATGGGTAGAGATGCATAACAGCTGTGACCCCCAGACGAGGCTATTACTTGTAGAGGTAGGAGATATAGGTATTCGGGCTGCCTATATCAACCCCTTGAGTAGTTGCTGCTACTCAGGACCCCCAAGTTCCCAGCGTGTTACCGGAGTGTAAGTGCTCCACTATTGTTTGTCGCACTTTAATTTAAAGAAATAAACTATTGGTTGTTGCATTGCATATAGAAAAGGCATGTGTGCCCATTTGTGTATGCTTGTGTTGCTGTCGTACTGAGCTTTGGCGCATTCCTTTTTTTTTCAGGTGATGATCTAGATGCTTGTGATTATCGAGTATGGCACGACTCTAAAGGAGCTTGTCAACGAGTTAAGTGCCTAGGAACGTTGAACTGTTTATAACAAAAGTTATTGATCTTCTTTTCAAACTTATAAATTGATGAAGGCATATCTATGAGCCCATGGTTGTATCTGAAGATACCAAACATTGTGTACTTTAATATACTTGATGGTATGATATTTATTTATAAACGTTTGTCTACTCACAAAAATAGCCTATTTGAAAATCGTTTTGAGAAATTTACTTTATTATATATAATGGTGTACTCAAGAAAGTAGCCTATTCGAAAATCATTTTGAAGAAATGTATTTCTTTTCCGTTGCAACTTTAGTTGTTTTCAAAGTCCAATTCAACGATTTCAAAATCTAAAATTTGTTTAGCAACGATCATGATAAACTGTAGGTTAGGTTAGCCTTAACATATAATGCGTAAGTGTTATACGTGGCGGTTGGCACGCCTTAAACCAACTTCAAGGCATGACAAAAGGTGTAATAAAAACAACAATTTTCATACTATTAGTAAATAATAATATTAGTGACAAAAATAATAATAGTAATAATCATAATCATATTAATAAAAATAACAGTAACATTAATATTGGTTTGTTAAGAGTGACAACTGAGTGAATTTCTATTTTGCGATTTCTCGTTCGTTTTAAATCTGATTTCACTATATCAATAGTCGATTTGATAGTACTCTTCGAGTACTTTCTATTAGTGGGATTATTTTCAAGAAAAGAGACTTGTTCAATTTTAAATTTATGAAACACATGTACATGTTTCAAGTGAATCATGATAACTATAGTCAAAACTGATTTTGATGATATGTAACTCATTTCTAGTCCGTTTTTTATGACTAAATAGTCATTTTCATATTATTTTGCAAGTATAATCCATTGATGGGGTTGTTTTCATCCAAAAAGTTCTTCAAGATGATGAAAAATACGAGAACAGCTTTGTGGCGCGTTAAAGCATTTGAAATTTTGTTTTGATGATATCTAATCAGTTTCTTATCCGTTTTTAACAAATGAATAGTCGATTTCATAGGATTTTTTGTGTTCTTTCCATTGGTGGGGTCAGTTTTTGCTTATAACAAACACATTAATACAGTTTATTCAATCTTTCTAGTGATTTACATGAGTTATCTAAAGTTAAACTTAGTTTTGTTGTAGTTTAGGTATGGTTTTGGTTTTTCCTTTATTGGATTTGAATTTCTACACCTAAAAATCTTCAATTTGATGTATTTATATCCTAAATAGTCTAAATAACATTTGTAAACCCCTAAAATTTTCGGAATCGGTTTAGCACAAAACCCTAACCGGAAGTCAAACGAAACCCTAAAGGTCAACAAAACCCTAGTTTACCGTATCAATCTAAGTCCGGCATTGCCGTTTTCTTTGGCCCGGAAAAACGAAGTTGGGTTAAGAAGCTCAAATAGACCGTAATAACCATAGGTTTTATAAAAGTTTTAGTTTCGCGAAATTCGGGTGTCCTTCGAACCCGATCAGACGCAGTTCTCGAAAAACGTGTCCGGAAGCCCGGACTAGTAAAAATATTCCGAATATACCGTTAGACTCGTAAAAATATAAGTTTTCCAAAAATATCAATTTCATAATTTTTCGGTAAGTAAAAATAACAGATATAGCTATTATACGCATATTTTCTTACTACCGGTACTTTAATTGTCATATCTACTTTACATTACACTATTCATTACTATTCTACACTATTCTTTTATCTCTACTTTTTCTTACACCTACTCTTACACTCTACATAACCTATTATCTTAACTTTTTACATTTCCCATAACTTTATTTCACATCTACTTTACAAATTACATCTTTTATTTAACAAAAAGTCAAAAAAATAAATCAACTCCTCCCCCTCTACACAATGGCCGGCGCAACACCCTCTCTCTCCCTCAATTTGTTTCAATTTTCTTTTATTTTAACACACAAAAGTCACTCCTCAAAATTCTATAAATACCACCCTCATACCTTCACTTCTTTCTCACCACTTCTATACTAAAATTACTCTCTCAAAATCTCTCTAGAATTTCTCTCCAGAAGCTCTTCAAGAAGCTCTCTTTAGGCTCATCTCCTTTAGGTAAAAGTTCTTCAAGAAGTCTCCATGTTCATTTACTTAGTATGAGCTTAGTGTATGTTTTCTAACACCATGAAGGTTAAGAAAGCAACATTAGATTCATACTTTGTTTTGTTCATAATATCAATTTCCTTATGTTCCTTTATGTTCCTTATATTTCCTTTATGTTCTTTATATTTCTTTTATGTTCATAACTATCTACTATATCTAATAAATATACATATTCTTTAGAGCATATAAGCTCATAATCTTGCAATTTATTTACCTTTCAGCAATTTATTTACTTCAATGCAATTTATTTATTTCAAGTTGTTTATAAGACTAGTCTCTAGTCTTAGACTTGTCCTAATCAAGTCAAAACAAGTTTTTCTTCTTTCATTTTACTTCTTTATGGGACTAGTTTATTTCTTAGTCCCGGGAGCCTTGAAAAAGCTAAGACTCCAATACTTGACTTTATGATTTATGTTATTTTGTTTATTATTATGTTCATTTAGATTGTTGTCCAAAAGTTTTATTTTCTAAAGAAAATTAAATAAAAGAAGGCTTTTTGTCACTTAGGAATAAGTTTATGTAAAGTATAAAAATCAACACAAAACAAACTCATTTCTTTTCATGTTACCAAAAAGAGAACTCACAATAATTTTATAAACTACTTTTGCTTTATAAAGATACTTATTATTTCCACCTTGTCTTTCAAAAGGAGATGTTTTTGTTAAAATGGTTCTTTTCATAAGAAAGAAAATAAGATGGATGACTTAGGAAGTTTCTAAGTAAAGACCTTTGCAAACTAAATAGGCAAAGAAAATTTATGGTTTGAAAAGAATAAAATTTTCACTTTTCAAAGTTACAAGAAAAAGTTAATAAGATTATAGAAATTAGTTTTTCTATAAAAAGTCCTTAATTGTTCCACTTTGTTTTTATAAGGAAATCAAAATTTTCATGCATGAGTAATTGTTTTTGGAAATAGGAGACATGAGAAAAAGAATGAGAAATACCAAGTAAAGATTTTCGCCAAAACAAGTAAACAAAGGAATTTACACAAGAAAATAAGGAAAAGCATATTTTCTAGAAAAACTTCAAAAATATTATTAGTGTAACTTAGAAAGTACAAAAATTTTATTTTCGAAAAGTCACTTAGAAAAAAGATAAATAAAACCAACATAAAACGTTTTTAGGAAATAAAGAAAACAAGGTATTTATCTCAAGGAAATTCACGAAAACAATTTTTTCGAAAAGCTTCAACCCGACATTGTTTTACTTAAGAAAAATAATTTGGACAACAAAACACTTGAGCATGCTTAAGTATGAGTTATATAGTTATAAAAGAGAATTTCTCAACCATATAGATAACTAAGTATTTATCAAACAAATTTTGATTTCTTGAACCAAAGTTGTTTTTACTTGAAAATCCGTGGTGAATTTTGTCACCAGTTTTTCGGAGCCTATATGGCTTTGTTTGTGGGAAATAATTTTAGAAATGGGTAGATCTTTTCGAGTAGATAGAAATCGGTATATTATATGCGCGATTCCGAGTTAAAATGACCAAGTTATGGCCATTTTAAGTTGGAACATTCTTCCATACGAACTTTGACGTTCTTTGACATTGTTTTGTCAAAATTCAAGAAAATCTTCAAGAAAAATCATTATGGGTATTTTCTTTGGTTAGGTGAACCCGAGGAAGGATTTCTTCCCCGAGAACTATTACGGTTTAGTGGATTGTGTGAACGACTCATCCGCTTAGAAGAAGTAGACGTCAATGGCATCGTGAGTTATTTCCGTTATTTTCATACTCTTGATTGTGCTTGTAAAATTAGTTGCACTAGAATTTAAGAAAAATAAAATGGAAGTGTATGATAATATGTTGAAAGAATACTAAGTATATCGAAATTCGACTTGTTTGTAATAAAGTTGTATGTGAATTAGTATTTTGAAGTGTTTGAAATTGATTGATCATTGAAGGAATTTAAAAGTAATTAACTAGACCTTAACTAAAGAAATTATTCATGCACTCCATATGTTGAGTCACATTGCATTCACTACTATACAATTGGTGGGACAAGTGTATAATAGTGGTGGTAGACAGAACCGGTATATCATGTAAGTGGCGAGTAGGAGCCGGTAAGAACTACAAAAGTGATGGCTAGTAGGAGCCTGTAATAAACTACAAGTTTTTGATGGCTAGTAGGAGCCTGTAATAAACTACAAGTTTTTGATGGCTAGTAGGAGCCTGTAATAAACTACAAGTTTTGATGGCTAGTAGGAGCCGGTAATAAACTACAAGTTTTTGATGGCGTATAGGAGCCGGTAAGATCTATAAAATTGTTTTTAAAAGTGGTGGCCGTAATTGGCCTGAATCCCCAACCCCGAATGAAGGGCGTAAATTCATTCAACATATGATTCCCGGAAAGTCATATGTCTTGTATGCTCACGTGGTTGAACATTTCATATGTTTGAATAATAAACTTGATTGATAAATTTTTTTTCCTTGAGGATGAATTTTGGGAATTACTCACTAAGCCTATTAGCTTATACCCCGATAGCTACCTTTTGCAGTTCCCGTACTTATGGCTAAGGCCACGTGGACCATGTGGGCAGGTAATCCCTTTTGAATATTAGAACTCTGGATAAAGTATATCATAGTATTAGCATGCAATTATTTATATAAAGCTTAGTAATTTAGGAAATTGTTCCTAAGTGCACAGTCTTTGCTATGAACAAAATATTCATTGTGAATCCTCTTTTTTAATATGTTTTTATATCTCCTTAAACTTCATTATTCCATATATGGTCCTCTAAAATTGTGAAAGTAAGCCTTACACTTAATATAAAAGCTTTTGGAAATGACTAAAGTTGTCATACTTAAGCTTTAATATTGAGTGTGGCGGACTGTCACGTTTAGGGTACCCGTTGGGGCGTGACAACATTAGTATATTGTTAGATCAATTTTGATAAATTTATAAGACAAATTTCTATAAATCAAACATAATGAACATTTGAACTTAATATGATCCTTACCTTGGTTGGATGCTAGAGTGAATTTATCTCCTTGTTCTTGATGAAACAAGAGTCTAAGAGAAAAATAAGAGGATTAGTAACATAAGGAAAAAAATAAATCTAGCTAACTAATATTATACTTACCTTAAGGACTTGTTATTTTACTTGGGTTTACAACTGGTATATTGATGGATTCAAGTGTTGTTTGGATTGGTTTCTTGTTGTTATTTGGAATAGTTAAAGTAGGGTTTTGATTGTGGTTGATAAGGATTGATACTTAGATAATGCTATAGGGTAAAAACAAGAGATACACATTTATTTTGAAGTATTCAAACAAGGTTGAACAAGTGAGCAAGGAAGAAGAATATATGAAATTCGCGGTGGCTGTTTGGGGCAAATTTTTGGATTGTGTTTGGGGAGATTTTGAGTTGGTTTTGTAGCCAACTTAAGCCTATATATATATATTAATGTTAAGCTAAGATTTAGGTACAAGAGAGGGTGTTTTGGACTTGATAAATACAAGTTTTAGTTGTTGTTTCTCGGGTGGAAATTTTTGTGCGGTTTTAAGGACGATTTTTGGTGAATTTGTACAAAATTTATGGTTGTTTTTTAAGGGAATTAATTGTATTTGTTTGCTAGTTAATTACTGTCATTTATAGGTGTAAATTTGGAGCTCAAGTTGCATGAAAATCCAACTCAAATTCATGTTAAACATATGCAAATAAAATTATGTTATGAGCTGCAGATTTTGGATTGATTTGTTTATCAAATTTTCAACTAATTGTTGCTTGAAGTGTCCATTTAGAGGCCTACTACTATTGTTTATTTGGTCAAAATATCAGCTAAACCAAGCCTATAATTTTTGTCCAAAACAGAGTTGATATGCGTGTGAGTGTAGCTGCTTCTCAGAAAATTCATGCCTCAATTACAGCTAGTATATAATCTGTTTTGGCTGAGATTCTTTTACATTTAATGTTGATCTTATGTGGAGTTTTTAGGTTGGGCTAACGGTCACTTTCATGTTGAGTTTGTCTATTCAAATTGCGTGCAAATGTTGGACGTACATGCTGCAGCCGAAAGTCAAATTTCAATTGAAATCCAAGTTGTTCCGTGACTCCATGCTAGCACCGTGTTCTATAATTTGCATCTTGTTATATATATATATATTTGTTTATTTTTTTCTTCATATAAGTAATTAAAATATTTTATCAAATATCAATTTATACATGTTAAAATATTTTATCAAATATCAATTTATACGTGTATGCTTATAACAGTTATATAAGAGTTTTATCTAAATAAAATTATCTAAGTTTCTTCAAAATCTCTAGATTGTTTATATATTCAAAATTTTTAGTTTAAATTTTGCATGATTAATTATTTTTAATAGTTTGATTTATGCGATTAAATTTGTCAAATCTTATAAATCAAATTAAGAACTAAGTTTTAATGGATTCATAATTTCCTAACAAATATAATAGTGGGTTTGGAAATTTTTATTTGAGATCTAGACTTGTAATTATTAATCTAAATTAGTATCTACTGCATATTTATGGTCCTAGCAGTTCATCTTTGGGTTATCGTTTTATACCAATAAGTTCTATTAATAAACTATATCTTATCGGATTTGAAATTTAGCGCTACTTCTTGTTATATCTTGAATTATCAGTTCAAGATACGAAAACTCGTTTTTGGTATCTATTAAAGTCAAAGAAATTTTATTCGGTTTTTTAAACTATGAATAAGCTTATTATGACTCATAAGTTTATCCTAAGATTTTTGTTGAATCATATATTTGATATTAGTTTCACATTTGCTATTTTGTTCAATTTCTAGTTATGAAAATTATTGAAGGTTACATTGGCAATTCAGGATTTTAATTTCTAAAATCTCAAAATCTTTTAATTAGAATATTAGTGTAATTTAAATACTTATTTAAGATCTAAATTCTTAGATATTGGTCTATTTTTTATCTTGTCGTATATTTTGTAATTCTAGTGATTTATTTTACTCCCTATTTTTACAACTTGTAGGTTCTAAAAAAAAAAAATTAATCATCTTCTATTGTAATTTAAAATTATGATTTCTTGTTGGATTATTTATCATTTTACCAAATATTGTGTTTTACTGTATAGGAGTTACTTATACTAATTTGTTAATAACATCACATATTTGTCTAGTGCTACTTAATATTATTAACAAATTAAAAATAGTTCGAACACCATTATTTCATTATTTAACAAGCGTAGGATTTATTTCCTAAGTATTAAACTTAAGAAAAAAGAACTCATGAATTTATATTAACGATTGGTTTATCATTGTTTATAAATTATTTGAGAGCATAGAAGTTACAATTTGTATTTCAAAATTTTTATTGGTAAAGATTCTATTTCTAATTATAATTAAATTCATTCACAATTTAACATTTTTAAATCGAGAAAAATTTGGATTGATTTTTACTACTTGTCCCAAATATTCTATATAATTATATATTACAGTTTTAATATTTGTTAAAATTAGGGGGATTACCATGGAGTTGCACTTAGAGATGATTCTGGTAGATTAGGAGTTGTTACCAACTTAATTGTAGAACGTATCTATATATGTATATAATATTATAATATGGTTTTCACCGGGGTCATGAGTTACTCCGGGTTTAGGATTAGAGATCTATAATCCTAAACTGTGTTGGTTGTAGGCTAATGAAAAGATAATAAATTGTGTTTACTGCATTAGTATTTAAGTTGTATGTGATATTGTGTATGGCATGATCATGTGCATGTGTTTTCGGTTTGACGTACTGGGCATTTTTGCTCAATCTTTTATTTTGATAGGTACAGGTGAAGATTTTATAATCTATGACTTGACGGGCTATGACGTATTCGTTGATGATGGGGAGTGCGATAACGGTTATGACCATCAGGATGACAATTGAGAGTTAGCTATTAGTGATTTGAGATGAAGAAACATAGATTGATTTAGTTAGTTTCATTTAAAGACTTTTATATGTAAGGATTTATTTATTTATTTATTTTATTTGACATTTAGATGATTGATGAGATGAGGACATTTATTTTAATATGAAAAAGTTTTGAAAGTTACCCTATATGTGAGTATTTGGTGATATTTGAAATACATATTTGTGTTTTAGAAATCTATAGCCTTAGCGTGTCTATCATGATAAGGACACATGGCGGGCTAATAACGCCTTTAGGTTAGGGCGTTACATTATTAGTATTGTTTACTATTCATTGTCCTATCTTACTATTCATTACTATTTATCTATCTACTTTTTCTTACTACCTATACACATATTTTCTTACTTTTTACCTTTCCAATACATTTTATATCAAATCATATCTTACTTATTAATTACTTTTCTTTACAAAATACAAATTAAATTAATTTTCTCTCCTATATCACAACTAAACCGGCACCTCCCCTCTCTTTCTCTAATTCAATATTTTTCTTTTTCAATTTATTTCATTACATCTAAATTCCCCCCATCTTCAACTATAAATACATCATGTCCCTCACTTTTTTCACACATACATTTTATATAACAAAACTCTCTCAAAATTTCTCCACAAATTATCTTAACTCAATTCTTCTGTACCAAAACTCTCTTCAACTAAATTTCTTCCAAAATCCTTTCCTACACATAAACCATTTACCACGTATCACTATCCACATAATCCTAGATTCATCACATTCTTCCTTCAACATAAACACACTTAGGTAAAACCTTCTACCATTTAATTTAACATAACCATGATATTGTTTCCTAATAGCTCATGTGAGTTATGGAAGCAAAAATATGTTCATGATTTGTTTTTGCACATGCCAAAAATTCCGATTTTATTATTTTGTTATTATGATGATATTATGTTGATATTATTGTTATTATGCTCCTAACTTAACTTTGTATATCTATTATTATCTAGATGTATATCTATATATTTCTTAGAGCTTAAATACTGCTTATTATTATTATTGCCCTTATTATTGCTTTTTCTTTTCTTTCTTTTTATTTTTATTTGGGACTAGTCTATTCTTAGTCCAGGGTTGCCTTGATGAAGTTAAGGCTCCCAATACTTGACTAGGATACCTTGATGAAGCTAAGGTTCCTAATACATAATCTTATTATTTTGCTTCTTATATCTTTCTTATATTTTCATATTACATACTCATATACATGCATTATCATAATGATATTGTCTTAACAAAACTTAAAGAGGAATTTTCTTTAATAAGGGAAAATGAAACCAAACTCTTTTAAAATATATACCCTTATCACTAAATCAAAATTTCGCTATCAAACACATAGAAAAAATTATTTTACAACTTCTTTTCAAACTCATCAGGATTTTTCTTAAATAACGATGAATATGATTTTATCGAAGAAATTAGCTAAGGAAATAAACATCATCATTTCATTGTAAATCACATGAAGTTTATTAAAACTTAGTATTAATAATTCTTTGATAGTCAAATTTTTCTCCAAAAGCTTACTTATAGGATTTTTATCAAATCCACAATAAAAACCAAGAACAAGACTAGTTTTCAAAGTTAAGATAAAATCAACTCACTAATTTATAAACCCAATTAAAAAATAAAGGTTTCCAAGCTTCTAAATGATAAATCCATTTTCAAAGAAATAAAAAGAATATAAACATGATAAGTTCCAAAAACAATAGACATTATTAACAACTTAAGAAAATATTGAAACATGATTTCTTTCCAAGTAAAATTGGTAAAATATTTAAAAGACCAAGTTTTAGAAATAAAATTTATTGTTAAAGAAGTTAGGAAATGAAAATATAAGAAGAAAAAGACTTGTTTATCAAAACTATTTTTTTTTAAAAGGAAAATATATATAACTCAAATTATTATCAATAACTTAATAAAAATTTTGGAAACTTCATTTTTATCACTAGAAGTAAAATTTGTAGAAGACCAAAGTTAAAAGAAAATTTATTTATTTTAGAAAGAAAATTAGAAAACAAAATACGAATATACTCATTTATAATAACCCAAGAGTTTATAAAGTCATTTCCAAAACACTTAGAAAAAAATTTGTTAAGATTCAAGTTTTCAACACCAAAAGATAAATTGTTTTACAAAAAAAAAATCGTTGCGACAACACCATTAAATTTTGCATACAATATGAGCCTATATATATTATATTCAAAGGATTTTTTAACCATATAAATATCAATATTTTTGCTAAAGGATTTTTGGATAAAGAAAAGTTTAGAAAATGGTATTTCAAGGGCTAGGGTTTTCTTGGCAATTTGTACCAACCTTTTCGTGACCAAAAGACTTTTGTGACAAAACTAAACTTAGAAATAGATAGATATTTTCGAATAGGTAGAAAACGGTATATTATATGTGAAATTCCGAGTTAAAATGAGTAAAGTATGGCCATTTTAAGTTGGAATTTCCCTCTATACGATTTTTAACGAACTTAGTGAATAGAATTAGCAAGTTTAAGTAGAACTTCCAAAAAATACTCATTTTGGGTATTTCTTTTATATAGGTGACGTGGAGATCGAGTTTCCGTATCTAGAGGATTGCTTTGACTAGAAGTTTCCGCGCAAATGGCCTATGAGTTTATTTCATACATTTTGTACTTATGTTTTTGCTTGTAAATCAATAGCATTATACTTAGGAAAAGATAAAATAGAAAAATGCATGTACTTTACACATTTGGGTGAAATTATGTTTAAGTATATCGAGGCGGGAATTGTTCATAATAAATATTTAATCTAGTATAAGAATGATTATTTGAAATTCTATGATCACTCGTAAAATACATAATCATGTCATGAGTATTTAATTAGATTATTCATGTATATCATTGGGTGAGTTCATTACATCTATTATTATACCCTTGGTGGGACAAAGGCATAGTAAGTAGGTTCATAGAGCCCATAAAATCTATAAAACAATGAGAGATGGTTTGGATTAAATTATGGTGGATAAAACACCCGAATAAAAATACGTTTTACAGCTGGGTAGTGTCTGAACAATACTACAAAGAAGTTATATTTATAAAAATCGTCTATTCAATCTGGAACCCTAACCCCAAATGGAGGGGTAAATCCATTCAAACATATGATTCCCAGAAAATCATATATATTGTTTGCTCATGTTTGTGTATCTCATATGGTTGTTTAAGTAAACTTGTTTGATTATTAGTTGTTGGTTGTTTAATTGTGGAAATAATTCTCACTAAGCGCATAGCTTATACCTTCTTAGATATTTTTTGCAGTACTCATATCTTTGATTGGAGCCAAGGGGATACTGCACCCAGGTAATACCTGTAAACCCCTAAAGTTTTGTGATCAGTGAAGCTTAAACCCTAATTAGAAGGTCAACCGAAATCCTAAAGTCAACAAAACCCTAGTCAGATGTAATAATCGTTCAAGTCTGGCAATCCCTTGTAAGCAACCCTAAGAAATTAAGTAAGAGATTAGTATATAGAATAGTTCGTAATAACATGAGAAAGCTTAAAAGTATCAATTAGTTAAACCGCGATTCGTTTTGAGCACGATCGGATACAGTTTTCGAAAAGCTTGTCGGGCTCAGAATGGTAAAAATATTCTGGATATAACGTTAGACTCGTAAAAATATAAGGTTTTCAATAAAATCAGTTTCAAAACTTTTAAGTAACTAAAAATATCAGATATCGCAATTATACGTGTATTTTCTTACTACTAGTACTTTAATTGTCATGTCTACTTTATATTACACTATTTATTACTATTCTATACTATTTATCTATCTCTACTTTTTCTTACAACCTACTCTTACAACCATACTCTATTTTTTACATTTTTCATTTCCGATACAACTTCACATTTTATATCTTACTTTTCATTAACAAAAATAAAAAAAAATTTCTCTCCCTCTCTTTCACTCATGCATGTGCCGACCCCTCTTTTTCCCCTCAATTTGTTTTATTTTTCATTTATGTAATTAATACAAATTTTCCTCCACATTTTCCTATAAATACCCCATTTTCCTTCCACTTCCTTCATACCTTCCATATACTAAAATTACTCTCTCAAAATTTCTACAAGAGTTCTCTCAAGTTTAGTTTTCATAGGTAATACTTCTTTAAGTTTCATTTATGTTCATTTACTTAGTATGAGCATAATGTGTGTTTTCTAAAACCATGAAGCTTAAGAAAGCAACAATATGTTCATACTTTGTTTTTGTTCATGAATCTATTTTCTTTTATGTTGCTTTCATATATTTAACTAAATATGTCTATGTAGCTATATATCATTTAGAGCATATAAGCTCCTTGTTATTGCAATTTATTTAGTTCCTTTGCAATTTATTTACCTTGCAATTTATTTTCTTTCAAGTTGTTTTAAGACTAGTCTTTCTAGTCTTAGACTTGTCTCAAAGTCAAAACAATTTTCTTTTTCTTTTGGGACTAGTCTATTCTAGTCCCGGGATACCTTGATAAAGCTAAGGTTCCAATACTTGACATATTTCTTTACTAGCTTATTTCTTTAATTTTTTTATGTCTTTCTTATGTTTTCATAACTTTATGATTTCATACTCATGAACATGCATGAACATATTAATTTTTGTCTCAACACGATAAGGAGGAAATGTTTTCTTAAAATAAGAAGTTCTTCTCTAAAAATAAATGTTGTGGTGAAGGAAATAATTTTTCATAAAAACTTAGGAAATTATCTCAACAAACTTTTTCTAGAAATCTAGAGGAGTTCATTATAAAATTTAAGAACATAGGAATTTTTAAACATTACATACACTTTACAAAGTCATAAAATGGAAAGAAATTCTTGATTAAACAAACGTTTTACTAAACTTCACTTTTCATCAATACTAGTTTGACAAACACCAAGAGTTTCATTTCATAAAAGTCGAATGATCTTAAGAAATAAAGAAATTATCTCTATAAATATAGAATTATTACTACTTTCAAAAAGTATTAGAAACTAAGCTTAGAATAGAAATCATTCTTTAGAAATTTAAAAAGACTAAGGAAATTAAATTAAGGAAGAAAAAATACTCATTTAAAATAACTTGGGAGATTTTCTAACAAGCTAAGAGGAAAATTTTCAAAGTTTCACTTTTCCAAAATCTTTAGAAGACTTTACTTTCACCAAAAATTCGTGGTTGAGACAACTTCATTAATTTCATGCATTTGATATGAATCAATGAATACATATATAAATACATTTCAAAGGTTTTACAAAACTATTATAATATTTATCTCTTTGATATGAGTTTTTGGTAAAAGAAGGAAGCAAGTTTTGTGAAATTTGTGGTGAATCTGATCACCACTATTTCAGAGCTCAAACGACTTAGTTTGATGAAAATAGTTTTAGAAATAGATAGATATTTTTTAATAGGTACAAAATGGCATATAATATGCGAAATTCCGAGTTAAAAATGAGCAAGTTATGGCCATTTTAAGTTGGAATTTCCTTCAATCCGATTTTACAGTGAATTCAAGATAGATTTAGAATCTTCGAAGTAGAAATTCTATGAAAGCCTCATTTTGGGTATTTCATCTTGTCTAGGTGAAGAAGGAACCGATATCGCCTTCCCGGAAGATTACTTCGATTAGGAGCGATCGTCATGGAATGAGTTAATCCCTTACTAAGTTACATTTCCTTGTTTGTGCTTGTAGGTAGTAGCACTAAAAAATAAGGAAAAAGATAAATAAACAAATGTTGTGTGACTTGGATTCATGATTGATTGAATAAAAGCTAAGAATATCTAAAGAGGAATTGATAAATAACTTATGTTTTCTTGCAATGATATGATGAATATTGTTTTGATCGCATTTAACTTGAACTCAACATTAATTGAATAAACCTATGTTGAAAATAATTCATGCGTATCATATTTATGAGTCACATTTATTTTCACTACTATTCTTCGTATGGAGAAACGAAGAGTTGTAGTGGTGGCTAGTAGGAGCCAGAAAGTCTACATGAGCAAGTAGGAGCCGGAAAGTCCACAGGGCAAGTAGAAGCCAGTAAGTCTGCAAATATTGATGGTCTTATGGGCCTGTAACCATCCAACCCCCGACATGGAGGGCGTAAAACCCATGCTACACATGGTTTCCAGTTAATCGTGTGTATTTTATTTGCTCATGTGATTGATGCATTCTCATATAATTGTCTAAATACTTGTGTGTTTTATGGAAATGTTTTATAGATGGGAGTTATCTCACTAAGCTAGTTTTGCTTATACCCCTATAGCTTTTTGTTACAGTATGATTACTCGTGGTTGTCACCAAGGAGCCTCTTTTGTCAAGTATGAGCCGAAGCTACTAGGATTTTTGGAAAGAAGTTAATATATATTTAGTTTTGGTTGTAGACTTCTAAGAAAATTCTCTATAATAGACTTATGTTATATTTATGTATACTTTGAAAGTGGCTTAGTTGAACAAGGTTATTAGACGGGGGAATGCCCTCAAGAAGTTGTAGAGACTTTATTCAAATGAATATTATTGTTTAACTATATAAGTTCTTGCATGCTTTTATTATATGCTTAAACATAATACCCCTGTGAGTCTCCTACTATCTTGGAAGCACACCTTGCATGTGATATCGAAGCTCCTGCGTGACTAAGGTTGTCATTCATTAGCTTTAATATTATGTGCGGTGAACTACCATGTTTAGGGTACCCTCTGAGGTGTGACAGTACCTTTTAGAGCTAAAATCTTTTGGTTAGAATTCAAGAATTAGAAATAGATATAGATTTCCAAGTAGAAATTCAAAAAATGTAAATGGACTTTGATAGAATTAGATGTTTTATAGGGGAATGCCCCTTAAAGGTTGTAAGACTCTTTATATATCTTTTAAGAACCTTGATTTTATTGTTATGGTTTACTTTCTTAATTGTTATGATGTATAACTACTTAAACGGCTTGATCCAAAGTTTTGTCCACTATGATCGTGAAAGTATACTTTACACCTGATATCGATTTTGGGATGACTAAGGTTATTATACTTAAGTCTTAATATTGAGTGTGATGGGCTCTCACGTTTACAGTACCTTTTGGGGCGTGACAATAGTAGACAAGACAAGTTGTTTATTGTAGAAGATAAAATACACGTATAAAAGTTATAATTAATGTTTTCTATGAACGATAAAATTTTATTTGATATTATATAGATAGTTTAATATTATTCAATTATACATTGTCTGTCTGGATATTTTACCTCGTTTTCCATGTTGGTATTCGAATATGGAAATTAATTCTAAAAAGGTCGAAACAATTGAAGTTTTGAAAAACTTATCATTTAGGGTACATATTCTGTATTTGGCTTATATTCCGGGTTCATTCTATTTTTCTAACTTATATAATATTTTAGGGTTTTAGAAATTGTTTGAACAAGTCTATGGTTAAAGTTGACTCGGTTTAACTTTTAGGGCTTTGATTCTCTTTTGAACCTTTTGATCTAGGATTTGATCCAGGTGCTCTTCACAAGCGAGGTTTTCCTTTAATCGTATCAGTTCTAATTCCATAATCCGATAGGGGTTGGGCACATGTTTTCACATAATCAGTATGTGAAACACGTTGTGTACTCAAGATAGATTGGGTGGTAACGCTAAACGATAAGCAAGATCTCATACTCTTTCAAGTATCTCAAAGGGTCATATATATCTCAGGCTTAGCTTCCCTTGAGCGTGTACACAGTGTAAGCTTTTGATAGGGTTCACTTTCAAATACACGTGGTCTCTTATCTTGAATTCGAGAACCCGTCTTTTCTAATCTGCCTAGCTCTTTTGTCCATCATGAGCTTCCTTTATCCTTTGTCGAATTATTTGCACTCTATCCGCTACAACTTGTACTAAATCTAGTCTAATCGCAAGTTTTTCCATACCATCCCAAAACAAAGACAATCTACAACATCGTCCATACAAAGCTGCATTTGGCAGCATATGAATTATGGAATGGTAGTTGCTGTAAGAGAGTTCTATTAGTATTAAGTGAGTGTCCTAATTTTCTTTAAACTCCATGACATAGGCATGTGACATATCTTTCGAATTATGGATGGTTCATTTTGACTGACAGTCAGTTTGAGGGTGACTAGGCATGCTAAAGTGTAGCTTCGTTCCCTAATATGATTTTGATGGGTACTTAGTGTAAATGAACTATTTCCATTATGTAAAGCTTAGCTAAGTTGCCTATCGAGAACATCATGTTGATTGGTACCCATATGGCATCTTATCTTACTGATGTTCTTGGTAGTCTGCATACAAAATCCATTGTGATCTCATCCTACTTAAATTCAGCTATCAATAGAGATGTCAACAGTCCTCCTGGCCTTTGGTGCTCTACTTTCACCTATTGACATGTTAGGCACTCATCACATCATTGGCCATGTCTCTCTTCGTTCCATTCCACTAGTAGTAACTCTTAAGAGACATGAAGATCCTAAGAATGGTAAAAAAGACATCAAATAAGTTGAACCACACATAATAACAAATAACTAAGGAATTGGTCATACCAACAACCCATTCTCCCTAAAGAAGCGAAGAATCATAGCCATCCCAGTCATAAACTATTGATCGTGTAGTTCTTCGGATTTAAAAACCATTTAAAGAACACAGAGTTGAAGTTTTAAAAAATTTATAAAACTAATATATTCTGTTCAACTTCGAAAGCAACTATCGATATCAGGTAAGTGCATCTATAGGTAGCATAGAAAATATTAAGTCGTATTCTAGAGGATCGTTGGCATCTATTTTACTCACATGTCATCCAATACCTTGCCAAAGAAAATTTATAAGATCATGATAAAAACATAAGTTAAGCTATGGTTAGTTGATATGCATATGCTTTTAGGACAAAATTAAGGATGAGTTTGTAAAAATGCAAGATGGAAGCCCAGGGTTTGCGTCACCAGTTCTTTATCATGTGATTTCTTGACAAACTCAAAAAGAGACTTGTTTGCTGGTGTATTTGCATTGTCGGATTCACCAGGGTGTGTTAAAGACTTTCTCAAGGTCAATAACTATAAATCTAAACCAGATTATCGAAATCTCTTTACAAGTTATTAGCAATCTGGATCTACATAAAGCTTAAGAATCCTTTGTTTCAAAACCAACCTAATGAATTTTAAAACAAGTGACAAAAAGTTTCACTATCCCTCTCTATAGGCAATTGTGAGCAACTCCATTAGTAGCCCTAGATCTATTTAAAAGAATAATCTTTCAATCTATTCAGTTGAAATCAAAATGAATTTAAATGGTGCACCACATATTTAAACTCATGAAAATAAGTTCAAGCTACTAATTGCAAATACCCAATTAATGTTTACTTGAAAGTGTATTTGGAATCACATGAATCAGGATTTGGTGCACAAACCCTAAGCATGTATGATTTTTATTGATGTAAGCATTAAGCATGAATCTAAAGAAATAATATGAAATTAACAAAGAATATACAAATTAAGTTCAAAGTCTTGCAAAAAATATAATGGGTTAAAATGATTTTACCCATAAAGCTCAAGATTTCTCAGCAAGAAGAAACAATTCTTTTGCCAAAGAATTCTCTCTCTATACTATGTTAGGGAATTTGTTAATATGCTACATTTATTTTTCACATGGTTGTGCATGTTTATTTATAGGCTAGAGGCATAGAAATCATGACAATTTTATTCGTTGACATGGCAGATTCTTTATAACCTAATTCATCCTCTATTTCTACGCACGTCTCGTAAATGCAAGCTCATAAAGTCGCTTGTTGCATGGTAAGTCAAGCACTCGAATGTTTCATGAAAGTCAAGGCTCAACCTAAGCTGAGGTATTCTACTAAAACGCTTGAGTTTTTATCCATTTTTCAACCGAGGGGTAAATTGAGTACGTCAAGTGCTCGACACTTGAACTCGACTTAAGTTGTAATTCTAATCAAAGGTTTGATCTTCATCCAACATTCCTTGCTGGTCGAGTGTAGGGCTTGATAATGCAACGCGATAGAAGTTGTTCTTTAAGTCCAGGGCTCGATCACCTCAAAACATACCTCAAGAGTCACGTCAAGGCTTGATGCGGGGTACGATAGACCAATTTTCCTTGTTTTGCCTTGATGTTTAGGCCTCGACAACACTTTTACAACGCTCGATAGAAATTTGTCATTGAATTATGCTATTATTTTGCTCCAAATCTGGTTCAAAACACTTTAATTCTTCTTCCTTTGATTCTACGAGCTGAAAAACAATATTTGAACTGAAAGCACAAGATTCGTAGAAATTTATCCAAAAATGCATCAAACTAAGCCTGAATTCCTGTGAATAGAATAGAGTAAAAATGAGTTATCATAAACTGAAGAGCAACACTGAATGATGACGAAAGCCAAAATAGATACAAAATCAAGTGAAGAACAAGAAGTCGGGCTATTACCTCATAATGCCTTTTAGCAAAGAAGCCTAGTATCCTTTCTATAGAGCCATGCTCATCTAGCCTAGCTCTCAAAGAACTTCTCCATGTGGTCTTAGGGGAGGGACTTACATCCCTCTCGTAAATAGGCCAAGTAATGGCTTCCTTCGACCCAAAAAGATCGGCATCACCATTGCTACCCAAGGACATTGAGAGCAAATCTAAAAGTATGGAGATGGGGGCCACAATTCCCTTCATCAACCCTCGACAAGATACCTTCTCCTAATAGTATAGGACTCTCCCTCTCTTGAGGAGCCCCAATGATGTCTCCTGCAGCATTAGTAACCTTAACAAGAATTATTTCAATGGGCTCTAAGCCTACCATAGTATCACCATCTAATCCTCCTAATAGATGCGACAACCAAAGGCGATTGTCAACCACAAGACAAAGAAACATCCATAACTGCAGTAAGAGTGAATGTATCAATAGCTTGGACCTTACAAGGAGGTTGCGATAATGGCATGACCTGCTTTGAGCTCATATCGTCAAGAGGGGCATCAAACCTTGCCTTCTTCGTTGACAAAAATCTCTACCATCACCATCTCTAATATAAAAGGCCTCAAACCCCCTCTACCAATAGTAACCACATCAATGGACTTATCACGAACAACCTTCTCCTTCCCCTTAGAGCTCTTCTTCTTCTTCAACCCCTCTTTACCCTCAAAACACCAAGTTTCCCCCAGCTACCTACTAATGACATTCCCTATAGGCAAGTTTGAAAACAATAAAAGGAAAGAATAATAAAAAAGAAAGAAAATAAAAAAGGATGGTGCCTAGCAGATCTTAAAAACTGACTAAGCTAGTAGTAGGTGGGAGAAGAAAAGGTTATCAACTATACCTTCATTGGGGGGCTCGCATGTGGAAGGCCTAAAGTGTAAATTTCCACCATAGCCGGAGCATCTAATAGATACCATTATTGCCCTCTTATGAACACACAAATCTTTCCAACCACTACCGTGTCATTAGGGCCAAGCTCACTACAATCACATACATACTCATGCTTCTCCTTGATTCTCACTACCTACCACCACTACATCCAATAAAACATACCCGAGTTGGGCAACCCATGAAAGAGAGCCAGATTGTACTCTTATCACTTTGTCAAATACTACCACACTCTAGTAGAAGCATTGTGAAAGAAGTCGAAACGAAATAGTGTCATAGTAGGCCTTACCTCTAAAGCTTGGCGCATAGCCATGAAGGCTATAAGGAATATCCATACATTCAGAAGAAGTTGGACGGGAGGAAGTCTAAAATACATCATGCACTCCTTTTGAAACTTGGTGAAGGGTACCCTTACCCCAAGCTCGAACGACCTCTTGTACAGAGCGAACCTCCTAGTGTTGTGTTGATTTGTTGTTATAAATATGTGATTTCTAAAATTCAAAGCTCAAATTCCACTAATCATTGACCAAGTTTTTCGAATTTATAAATATTTTCGAAATCAACAACTACAGTCTCACAGGGTAAGCGCACCCATCAAATGTAGCATAGTAAATGATTTAGGTCAGTCCCAAGGGAATGATTGGCATCTAGTATATTCTCAATCTCATTAATTGTCTAGCTAAAGAAAGATTTTAGAAGATTAAAAAGGAAAATAAGCCAAACTAAGTTAGAAATATTCACAAGTGTATACTAGGCAAAATGAGAAATAAGCCTATAACTTCTATGAAAAATATAACTCAAGGTTACTCCACCAATTCCTTATTAGAATGAGTTCTTAAGGGCAATAACTTCTTAAAAAGCTGTTGAAATTGTGTATTTATATCATCGGATTCTCTAAATTAAACTAAAGCTTCTCTCGAAGTCAGTAGTTTTAGATCTAGCTAAAACCAGTAATATGAAGTTTTAATTAGATCCACAAAAAATAGGAATCCATTGTTATAAACAACTCAATGAATGTCACGCCCCGAGGGGTACCCTAAACGTGGCAGTCCGCCGTACACAATACTAAAGCCTAAGAATGACTACCTTAGTCACGCAAAGGCTTCCATATCATATACAAGGCGTACATCACAACCAAGGGGCATCGGAGTAGCGCAATTTACATTGATAATAAATAAGTAACAAGGCAAGGAAACTTAATGTAAAACATAAGCATATCACAATTCAATTCTTAAGGAATATTCTTCTATTAGCTTCAAATAAATTACGTCCCTAATCATATAGGTTAGCAATATAAAGAACCTTACAAAATTTCTTCATCGTATGATTCCATATCCTTAATTATCCGTCCATGACTTCCTTAATGTCATGATCCTCAAACTTAATCCACGAATACACCTGTTTCAACAAAATCTATAGGGGTATAAGCTACAACTAGCTTAGTGAGATATTCCTTTTCATTCGCACCATATTTAAACAAGTTTATTTATTTAATCACACATATGCTATGCATACAATGCAACAATCACATGATTACGCGAATATATATAGTCATCCGGAAACCATATATAGAACGGATTTACCCCTCCGTATCAAAGGTTAGGGAATCGGGGTTGAAGGTCCTCGACCTTCTACTGCTAGTCCCCAGGTCCTCACCCACAGCGTTCGGTTGGCTCGGCTCCGAACCTAGAGTCGCTTTCCCCGAGCGATTTGGATTCTCCAGGAAGGAACATGGCCCGTGGCACCGCACGATCACAGCCAATCCAACTCTACGCGTAGGAGTAGCAGCCTTCCGAAATAGATGTGACTCGATGGATGCTATGCGTGAACGTTTTATTGTTCTTAGGTCAAACCTTATTAAGGTTTATTAGGGGCGATCAATCAATTTAGCAACAATAAACAATCATACAAGTAAGTAAACAAAATTATTTAAACAAGCAGATCGAAGTTGCGATATTCTTAATTCTCAATTCACGCATAAACATAGAATCATATATACGCATAATCCCGAAATCCCCAAATATATTCGTTTTTATCTTTTCTTAGTATACTAATGCTACTACATTACAAGCACAAGCAAGGTAACGAAATTAGAAGGAATAACTCACTCGTCCATTTCGCTATCTTCTTAGTCGTAGAAATCCTCGGGTAGGGTATTCTCGTATCCTTCGTCACCTAGACAAAAGAAATACCCGGGATAAGTCTTTCATGAATTTCTATTCTTGGATATTCTAAACTTTTCTTAAAATCGCGGTAAAATCGTATAAGAGAAATTCCAACTTAAAATGGCCATAACTTGCTCATTTTAACTCGGAATTTCGCATATGATATACCGTTTTCTACCTATTCGAAAAGTTCTATCCATTTCTAAACTTATCTTGGTCATAAAAGGTCATTTGGGTTCCGAAAACGTCAGGTACAGATTTAAAACGAATTTTCTAAACTTTTGCAAAATCCATTTTCTAACTCAACTCCATTTTAAAGAAAATCCTTTTGTAACAATATAAATATATATTTGATAAACACTTTTGAATATATAGGTATGCTCACTTTATATGCAAAAATCCCAATGGTAGTGTCTCAACAATTTATTTCATAAAACAATTCATTTAATCTTTAACTTTGAAATTTTCTTTTCAAGTATTTAAAGAAACTTTATATTTTTACTAGGTTGTTATAAATGAGTATATTCTTATTTTATTTTCTTCATTTCCTTTTCCAAAACAAGTAAATTTTCCTTTAACCTTAGTTTTTCATAAATTTCTCTTCTAGTGCTAAAAGATCTATTTTTATCAAAAAGTATATTGGTCGTTCAAAACCTTTTTATAATTTTGTATTTAGGATGGTTTTAGAAAATGAATTTTGTCTTCTTATATTCATTTCTAAAATATAAACTTTTGCTTTCCAAAACTTGTTCTTTCATTTCTTTTGAAAAGAATCATTTTTATAAAATCCATTATTAAAATCTTACCTCATTTATATTCCTTTGAAAATTAGTTCCTTCTTTTAGAAATTTGAAAATCATTATTTTTCCTAAGTGGGTTCATAACTTGATGAGTTGATTTTTTGTCTTAACTTTGAAAATTAGTTTGTTCCTTAGTTTAGAAAAGAGTTTAAGTCTTAAACTTTCGATATTAACGATTTATTTTTCTAAAAACTTAGATTACCATAAAATACAAGGAAAATATTTATTTATGTTTTCTTGGTAAAACTATCTTTGTTATTTAAGAAAACTTGAGAAAACTTGTATTATTCTATTTCTAGGTTGTTGATAATAACTTCATGTTTTTGTGGTAAATCATATAATTGGAAACTTAGCTTTGAGTTCATTTAGTAAAACAAGATTCTATTTTTAGACTAGTTGAGACATTAACATTATGCAAATGCAAGTATCATGAGCATATAAAAAATAAGAACATAAGAAAATACTAAAAATAATTAATGAGCAAGAAAATAAAATATCAAGCATTGGGAACCTTAGCTTCATCAAGGAATCCCGATCAAGTATTGGAGCCTTAGCTTTCAAGGCATCCCGGGACTAAGAATGGACTAGTCCCGAAAGATTAAAGAAAATAAATAAAGATTGTTTTGACTTGATATGGACAAGTCTAAGACTAGAAAGACTAGTCTTAATATCAACATAAAATAAATAAATTGCATAGCTATAAAATAAATAAATAACAAATGAGCTTATATGCTCTAAATAAATATATATACATAATACATAATACTATACATATAAGCAAATAATCACAATAATAATAACAACATAATAAAATAGGAAGTTTATGTACAAGAACAAAACATAAACATGTTGTTGCTTTTTTATCATATGAGTTTCAAAACAACACCATAGTCATGTTAAGTTACATGACATGGATGAATAACAGATGGAAGAAATATTTACCTAAGGTATGTAAGAGGTATGAAAATGGTAGTGAATGTATGGTTATGTAGTTATGGAGAGATAGTAGTTGTATTACATAAAGAGAGTTTTGGTAGGAGAGATTTTCTTCTTACAAGAAGAGAGTTCTTGTAAGAGTATGGAGAGAGTGTTTAGAGAGAATTTTTGCATAAATTCTTTACTTGAGAAATGTGTGAAGAAATGAGAAGGGGAAAGGTGATATTTATAGGAAAAGAGGAGAGGAATTAAGAGTGATTTAAATAATTGAAAAAGAAAATAAAAAGAGAGGGAAGAGAGGAGTGACTGGATGGCAACATGAAGGGGAGAGAGAAAAGTACAATTATGATTAATTTTTGTATAAGAGAAGTGATATTTGTAAGAAAGGTATGAGTAGATTTTTATGGGAAAAGAAAATGTGAATAGTGTGAATTGTGTCATTTGTAAGAGTGATTAGATATAAAGTAGAGAGAGTGAATAGTAATGAATAGTGGAAAAGTACTATGAATAGTAGACTAGACAATTAAAGTACCGGTAGTAATAAAAATACGCGTAATAATGCGATATCTGTAATTTTTAGCTACCGAAAAATTCTAAAACTGATATTTCGGGAATCCTTATATTTTTACGAGTCTATTGGTATAAACGGAATATCTTTAATATTCTGAGCTCCGGGACACGCTTTTCTAGAACCGGTCCCGTTTGGGTCCGAAGGTCACTCGAAATTCGCGAATCTGATATTTTTATGTTACCCTACGTTATTACGAACTATTCTAGGCCATTAACTTAATTTCGTTTTCTAGGGTTTGAAAACGCGGGATTGCCAGATCTTAAACACTAGGGTTCGTTGTAGGCTTGTTGACTTTTAGGGTTCCGTTTTGATTTCCGATTCTGTCGAGATATTCGTAATATCGTATAATTCTTTTGAGTTTTGACCGTTTCGAAATTTATGTTTTATTTTATTTTATTTGTGATTATTTAATAGTTTTTAGTTCTCGGAATCGTTTAACCGAGTCTAGGGTTAGAGTTGACTCAGTTTGACTTTTGGTGAGAATTTGGATTTTGTGATTCTAAAATTTTACTGAAGGATTTAGGATTTTATCATCTCGTTGTTAAGTGGTACTTAGATCTATTGTTTCGATTCGCGTTTTAGGAATTGGCTAGATTATTTAATCGACGTACGGACGTTGATTATCGGTAATTGGACTTTATATTTCGTTTCAAGGGTTCTCGTTTTCTCAAGATTGAGAAAACTCGTTTTTGTTCTTATTTGGAATTAAGTTTTAACTTGGTTCGATTTTTAGGGTTCGTTTCCAATGTTTGACTCGGTCTAGAATTTGGTCTTTATCTTGAGTCGATTTTCGGGATTTAATTTTTTATGCTTAAACTTCTATGATTATTAAATATTCGGGGGTTTACAATGAATTTTTGAAACAAGTGATGGAAAGTCTTCACCCATTCCTCGGCAAGAGGTAGTTAGGATCGAGTCCATTAGTAATCACTGATCTATTCAATTGAATGATCTCTCGATCTATTCAATTGAAATCAATCGTGGATCTAAAAGAATGCACCATTTCTTTAAAAACCACAAGTTAAATTGTAAACCCCCAAAATTTTTGGAATCGGTTTGGCCTAAAATCCTAAACCAGAAGTCAACCGGAACTCTAAAGGTCAACAAAACCCTAGTTAGACGTAATAGCTTAAGTCCGACAATCCCAAATAAGCAACTTAATAAGAGTAAGTAGGAGTTTAGAACATAGAATAGTGCATAATTACCCAAAGAAGCGTAAAAAGATCCGATTAGTAAAAACCGTAACTCGTTTCGAACCCGATTGTACACAGTTCTTGAAAAACGTGTCCCGAAACTCGGAATAGTAAAAATATTCCGAATATACCGTTAGACTCGTAAAAATATAAGGTTTTTAAAAATATCAATTTTTTAATTTTTTTATAAGTAAAAATAACATATATCGTAAATATACGCGTATTTTCTTACTAACGGTACTTTATTAGTCATATCTACTTTACATTACACTATTCATTACTATTCTACACCATTCTTTAATCTCTACTTTTTCTTACACCTACTCTTACACACACCATAACCTATAACCTTTACGTTTTACCTTTTCTATAACTTTATTTCACATCTACCTTACTTATTACTTCATTTAATCTACAAAATACAAAAAAATAAAACACTCCCTCTCTCCTCTCAAGAATGGCCGGCGCATCTCCCCTCCCCCTCTTCCTCAATTTGTTTCAATTTTCTTTTGTTTAAATCACTCAAAAATCACTCCACATTTTCCTATAAATACCTCCCTCCTCTTTCACTTCTTTCACACATTTACTACCCACAAATTCTCTACAAAAACTCTCTCAAATTCTCCTCTCAAAACTTTCTTCAAATATCCTCCCAAAACTCTCTCAAAATAATTCCAAAACAACTTCTACCTACAACAAAAACCAAAACCACATAATACTACCAAAGTCTTCTTTAGGTAACTATTTCCTATTATTTTTCTTCTTCTCATGTCATGTAACTTTACATGACCATAGTGTGAGTTTCCAAAGACTAAATGTTATGGAAGTTATATTATGTTCATGTATTGTTCTTGTTCATGAAAATCTATTTATGTTTATGTTATTATTTTTGTTCATATGTTATTATATCTAAGTATTATTATCTATATATATACATATTCTTTAGAGCATATAAGCTCACTTGCAATTTATTTATTTTATGCAATTTATTTATTTATTCCTTTGTAATTTATTTATTCATTCCTTGTTATTTTAAGACTAGTCTCTAGTCTTAGACTTGTCGTCATCAAGTCAAAACAAATTTTTCTTTCTTTCATTTTATTTTTATTTTGGGACTAGTCTACTTCTTAGTCTTGGGAGCCTTAAAAAGCTAAAACTCCCAATACTTGACTTTATTATTTATGTTATTTTTCTTTGCTATTATTTCCCATAAATCATGTTCATTTAGATTATTGTCCAAAATTTCAAGTTTTAAGAATAATTGACAAAAGGAGATTTTACCACATAGTGATAAGTTTATGAGGAGTATAAAATCTATGAATTAACAAAAATAAAGTCATTCTTTTCAAAGTTATAAAAGAACCCACTACAAGTTTTAGAAACTACTTTTGTTATGAAAAGCTTTTTAAATAATTTATTATCCCACTTTGTTTTTCAAAAGAAAATGATTTTTGATACAAAATGATTTCTATGAAAACATAACATAGCAAATGTAAGCCCTGGCGAATTTCAGTAAATAATTCTGAAGATGAACTTTGAAAATAAAACCCTGAAAATCACTCCGAATTAAAACTGAACTTCGATAAGTCCCAAATCCCATACGAATCCAGAAATTTCTGAATCATGAGAAAAATAAGAGTCCTCAAAAATAATTTAGTAACTCAATATACTTCCAATCTAAAACCTCTACATACGACAAATTTTATATTTAACTCCAACTTATAAATTCGGGTAAAATAGAGCCCTAAAACAAATTATTAAGAAGTAAATAGTGATTAACCTTCGGGAATAAGACTCAATCCAAAGAATTCCGAGAACGTTGTGAGATATTAAATACTTATGGAAATCGACCTTAAAATAAATCTCACCAATCAGATGTGTCATATAAGTAAAATATCAATTTCCAATTTGGCAAAGGTGTAAACCGGAAAGTCAACCGGAAACCTAAGTCCCCGAAACTCCAAAGAAACTCCGTAACCTAGATCCGGCAATCCCATATTCCTAAACCAAGGAGTCGGAATAAGAGGAAAAGGTGCAATTGGTTCGTATTAAGTCTAAGATGCTCTAAAGGATGAGATTAACAAACTTTCGATCTATTCTAATCCGATCAGTTACCGACTTCGAAAAGCGCGCCCTGAGATTCGAAATATGAAAAATATTTTATTAATGCCGTTAGACTCATATTTTTATAGGGATCTTTAAAATATTATTTTTATAAATTTTCAATAGCTAGAAATACCTGATTTTCCAAATTTATCTGTATTTCAGTACTATCGGTAATTAGTGAGTCTTTCAGTACGATTTACTATTATTCATTACACAATTTTTATTTTTGTTCTTATAATGCATACCTTAGTTTTCCTATTAATCGAATAAACTTCGAAAACCAGAGAACGAAACCCTATATCGGTCTAGTTTAAGCTTGGTGAGAGAAGCTTAGAAACCCTAAATTTGGCTTTCCTTCGGTTTCATAATAAAAGAAGTTTGATAAAGTAAATGGTATGAATTATTGGTTTAAAGTACATTTTAAACCTTATAAAGTTTTAAATTCGGGAATTTTATGATATTGGGCCTTCCCGAGCTCAGTTACGGAAAAACGTGCCCCGGGCCCAGAAACCCAAAAAAATATTTCGGAATATTCATTAGAACCGAAATTTTATAAGGATTTCAAAAATATAAATTTTATAATTTTCCGGGCTATAAAAATTACAGTTATAGCCTTTTTCCCGTATTTTCTTTACAACCGGTAAAGTAGATGTCTTGTCTACTATTCACAAGTACAACCTACACTACACACTACCCATACCCTATTCTTACATCCTTACAACTACTCATTACAATTTTCTTTTCCAAGAAATTTTGTTTCCCAATTAATTATTACATTTATTAAATTTTATTACATAAATTACAAATTTTATCAAAAATTCAAATCCCTCTCTCCCTCACACCCTCATGGCCGGCGCACCCCCTCCCCATTTCCCTCTATTTTGTTTTATTTTTACTTCTTTTATTCACTTAAAACCCTAATCTATTTAATATATAAGCTTATTTTCTCTCTCTCTCTCCTCATTTTCACTCTTTCAAATTTTTGCAAAGGTTGAAAACCCTCTCTTCCTCCTCCTAATGTTGTCGTGACACACACACACCTTCACAAGTCCATTTCATCTTCTTTTCTACTCCAAATCTCCATATATGTGGTGATTTTAAGCTTTGTTATTACTAAATCTTGCAATGGCAAGACCATTCTTGAGTGTTTTCCACTTTAAATCCCAACGAGCTTATGCTAGGGACAAGAAAACACTAATACAAGAATATCAAGCCATCACAAGAAGTAGATCTTGTGTTTAAAAGAGTTTTTGTGGGAATATCATCTTGTTCATACATGTAAAGTAGAGATCTTGCATAGAAAGTTATGTTCATGCCATGAAACTCATGATTCATGCACTATATGTGGTAGATCTAGTGTTTAGACATTCATATTTTTATTTACATTCATGTTCATGTGGATATCTTGAGCTTTCATGCATTAATGATCATAAAAGCATAGCCTTGCATGTATATAGATGTGTTAGATGATAGATCTTCGTGTATAGAAGACAAGGAACTCAAAAAGAAAAGATTTTTGCTAAAAATGTCTTACGGAAAATTCGGATGATTTTTTAAACCCATTTTAAAAACCACTAAAATCACTTTGAAACTCATGTTTTACAAAAAAAAAAATGGAGCGTACATGTAATAGGTATCCTTAAGGAATGATTTTTACAAGTTTGAATGAGTTTAGGCATGAGTAATATGTAAAACAAGTAGTGGAGTTAGAATGGAAAATCTTGAGATAGTGATTAAATTTTTAAAATCGTATTTTGGAGTAATGCCTACATAAACTGTAAACCCCTAAATTTTCGGAATCAGTTTAGCATAAAAACCTTAACCGGAAGTCAAACGAAACCCTAAAGGTCAACGAAACCCTAGTTTACCGTGTCAATCTAAATCCGGCATTGCCGTTTTCTTTGGCCCGGAAAAACGAATTGGGTTAATTAGCTCAAATAGTCCGTAATAACCATAGGTTTCATAAAAGTTTCAGTTTCGCGAAATTCGAGTGTCCTTCGAACCCGATCGGACACAGTTCTCGAAAAACGTGTCCGGAAGCCCGGAATAGTAAAAATATTCCGAATATACCGTTAGACTCGTAAAAATATAAGTTTTCCAAAAATATCAGTTTCATAATTTTTCGGTAAGTAAAAATAACAGATATAGCTATTATACGCGTATTTTCTTACTACCGGTACTTTAATTGTCATATCTACTTTACATTACACTATTCATTACTATTCTACACTATTTCTATCTCTACTTTTTCTTACACCTACTCTTACACTCTACATAACCTATTATCTTAACTTTTTACCTTTCCCATAACTTTATATCACATCTACCTTACTTATTACATCTTTTATTTAACAAAATACAAAAAATAAAATCACTCCCTCTCTCCTCTCAAAAGTGGCCGGCACCACTCTCTCTCTCTTCCCTCTCCATTTGTTTTAATTTTGCATTTATTTAAATCACACAAAAATCACTCCCCATTTTCCTATAAATACCCCCCTCCTCTTTCACTTCTTTCACACATTCACTACCCACAAATTCATACCAAAACTCTCTCAATTTTTCCTCTCAAAGTTCTCTCAAGTTACTATCTCAAAACTCTCTCAAAATAATTCCACAACAACTTCCACCAACAACAAAAACCCATAACCACATAACCACATCAAAGTCTTCTTTAGGTAACCCATTTATAATTCCTTCTTCTTCTTCATGTCATGTAACTTTACATGACCATAGTGTGAGTTTCCAAATACTACAAGTTGTGGAAACTACATTATGTTCATGTATTGTTCTTGTTCATGCCAATCCATTTATGTTTATGTTAATTTATTATTGTTTATATATCTATACATATATATACATATTCTTTAGAGCATATAAGCTCACTTGCAATTTATTTATTTCATGCAAAGCAATTTATTTACTTTTCCATTGCAATTTATTTATTTATTCCTTGTTAAAAATAAGACTAGTCTCTAGTCTTAGACTTGTCCTATCAAGTCAAAACAAGTTTTCTTCTTTCATTTTATTTCTTTATGGGACTAGTTTATTTCTTAGTCCCGGGAGCCTTGAAAAAGCTAAGACTCCAATACTTGATTTTATTATTTATGCTTTATGTTATTTTGTTTATTATTCTCATAATCATGTTCATTTAGATTGTTGTCCAAAAGTTTTATTTTCTAAAGAAAAATTAAATAAAAGAAGGCTTTTTGTCACTTAGGAATAAGTTTATGTAAAGTATAAAATCAACACAAAACAAACTCATTTCTTTTCATGTTACCAAAAAGAGAACTCACAATAATTTTATAAACTACTTTTGCTTTACAAAGATACTTATTATTTCCACCTTGTTTTTCAAAAGGAATGTTTTTGTTAAAATGGTTCTTTTCATAAAAAGAAAATAAGATGGATGACTTAGGAAATTTCTAAGTAAAGACCTTTGCAAACTAAATAGGCAAAGAAAATTTATGGTTTGAAAAGAATAAAATTTCTTTTCAAGTTACAAGAAGAAGTTAAAATTAGTTTTTCTACAAAAAGTCCTTAATTGTTCCACTTTGTTTTTATAAGAAACAAATTTTCATGCATGATAATTGTTTTTGAAATGGAGACATGAGAAAAAGAATGAGAAATATCAAGTAAAGATTTTTGCCAAAACAAGTAAACAAAGGAATTTACACAAGAAAATAAGAAAAGCATATTTTCTAGAAAAAAATATATTAGTAACTTAGAAAGTAGAAAATTTTATTTTCAAAAGTCACTTAGAAAAAGATAAATAAAACCAACATAAAACGTTTTTAGAAAAAAAAAAACAAGGTATTCATTTCAAAGAAATTCACAAAAACAATTTCCGAAAAGCTTCAAACCGACATTGTTTTACTTAAGAAAAATAATTTGGACAACAAACACTTGAGCATGCTTAAATATGAGTTATATAGTTATAAAAAGAGAATTTTTCAACTATATAGATAACTAAGTATTTATCAAACAAATTTTGATTTCTTGAACCAAAGTTGTTTTTACTTGAAAATCCGTGGTGAATTTTGTCACCAGTTTTTCGGAGCCTATGTGGCTTTGTTTGTGGGAAATAATTTTAGAAATGGGTAGATCTTTTCGAGTAGATAGAAATCGGTATATTATATGCGCGATTCCGAGTTAAAATGACCAAGTTATGGCCATTTTAAGTTGGAACATTCTTCCATACGAACTTTAACGTTCTTTGACATTGTTTTGTCAAAATTCAAGAAATCTTCAAGAAAAACTCATTATGGGTATTTTCTTTGGTTAGGTGACCCCGAGGAAGGATTTCTTCACCCCGAGAACTATTACGATTTAGTGGAGTGTGTGAACGACTCATCCGCTTAGAGGAATAGACGACAATGGCATCGTGAGTTTATTTCCATTAAATGCTACACTTGTTGTGCTTGTAAATTAGTTGCACTAGAGTTAAGAAAAGATAAACCGATATGCATGTAAAATAATTCCTTGAAAGGATTCTAAGAATATCGAAGCCCGAATTGTTCTAAGTGATTGTTTTAGTTTAATATTGATTTGTGTGAAATTCCTTGATCACCATAAAGTTGAAAATAATTATGTTATGACTTTATAAATTAATGAACTCATGCATACCACGAAGTGAGTCACATTACATGGTTGGGATATTATCCTTGGGTGAGAAGGATAGTAGGCTCATGTCGAAAGCAACACTTGGCGGAAGATCCGAAAGCGATTGCTTGGCGGCTTAATGGAATATGCTTGGCGGTTGATCCGAAAGCAAGGTCAAATCAAGTAGGTTCGGAATACTTGGCGATGAGTGCTCGCAAGTATAAAAGTTTTTATTGAATGCTTGGCGATGTGTGCTCGCAAGCTTAAATTTTCTATCATCAAATCTACTTGTTTTGAGTATCACCAAACCCCGAATGGAGGGCGTAAATCCATTCAACATATAGTTCCCGGAAAGCTATATGATTGTTTGCCCACGTGTTTGATGCATTACATATGTGTGATTAACCAACTTGTTTGAATCTTGTTACAAGAAGTTATTTATGGAAATAGTTCTCACTAAGCCTATTAGCTTATACCCCGATAGCTACCTTTTGCAGTTCCCGTACTTATGGCTAAGGCCACGTGGACCATGTGGGCAGGTAATCCCTTTTGAATATTAGAACTCTGGATAAAGTATATCATAGTATTAGCATGCAATATTTATATAATAGCTTAGTAATTTAGAATTGTTCCTAAGTATGCATAGTTTGCTGAACAAATATTCATTGTGAATCCTTTTCTTAATATGTTTTTATATCTCCTTAAGCTTCATTATTCCATATATGGTCCTCTAAAATTGTGAAAGTAAGCCTTACACTTAATATAAAAGCTTTTGGAAATGACTAAGGTTGTCATACTTAAGCTTTAATATTGAGTGTGGCGGACTGTCACGTTTAGGGTACCCGTTGGGGCGTGACATAAACACTTAGTATTCAAGCTTAAATTGCATGTTTTATGAGTTAAATGAAGTCCTTAGACAATAGATATGATAAAGCTTCAAATTTTGATGCATTGAACAAGTTTTCTCATGAGGAATGTGCAAGAAATGAAATTTTCCAAAATTCGGATTTTTGTGAAAATCTTGTTTGAAAACATATTTGCAAAGGGAAAAATGTGAAATTCTATGAAGAAATGAAGGTCCTAGATAGTATAGATGTTAAGGACTCATTTTTATTTAGATAACAAGTAAATTTTAAGAATAAAAAGTCCTAAAACACTAGAAGATGTAAAATTGGAAAAATGAATTTTTAAGAAATGGCTAATTATGGAGCTTATAATAATTAGGAGTTCTTAAAAGTTCATTATAAAAAATCATCAAGATCATGTATATATTTAGCTCATTACATGTCATTCATGTTAGGAATTCATTCATATTTCATCTATACATGAATCATCAACTAGATATAATTTTACTAAATGCAAAACAAATTTTTCGGAAACGGAAACGTTACAGAACAGATATGATCCCTCTATTCCGTGACCTTAATGTTTCAAAATTTAAAAATATTATTAGAATTACATAGATCTTTCGAAGTAAATAGAGATCGATATAAAATTTGCGAAGTTCCGAGTTAAAATGACCAAGTTATGGTCGTTTTAAGTTGGAACTTCCGCAAGTAGCGAGAATCACGACTTTGATTAGTTTAGATGCATAGCTTGAATTAGTTGAGTGATGAGATTCTTATTAGGTTATTCTTATTTGGTAGGTGATCCCGAGAACAACGATACCCTACCACCCGACTACTATTATTAAGAGACCGGCGTACCATGGCCAAGTGAGTATCTCTTCCGATTTCAATTATTGCTTGTGATTGTAATGATAGCTGCACTAGTTGCTAAGTAAAGATAAAAAGAATGATTATGCACGATGGGGTTAGTTGGGTATTATAATTGTTTGCTGTTTATGTGTGAAGTTGAAAGTAAAGAATGTCGAAGCCAGGTGATAAGTTATTGCTTGTGTAGAGATGAGTTAGAATTGATTGTCTGCAGATATTGCTTGGCCACCTAAAAGAATCTGGTTAACCGATTATTGGACTTCAAATATAATTGAACTCATTCCTATCACGATGGGGATGGAGCATTAGCATTTGTTGGTTAATCGTGATCCATAAAATGAATTGTTGGTTTATCGTGATCCATAAAACGGAATATTGTTCAGTTGACCGTGAGCTTAAACGGCGTCGTACCGCAGGATTCGTTAATCTGCTAACCCGGGATGGAGGGCGCAAGTCCATCCACATATGATTTCCGGATGGTCATATGTTTGTTGAACTCATTTGTTTGATGCATTCCACTTGCTTGAATAATCACTTGCTTGAATGATTTGTCTTAATTGTGATATGGAAGTTTTCACTCACTAAGCTAGTGTAGCTTATACCTCGATAGTTTCCTGTTGCAGTATAAATACCTTTGGCTATCTCCGAGGACCCATGGACATCAAGTACAGCTTTTAGATGTTAAGGAGCTGTCGATAAGGCTGGGACCTAAAAATAGAAATGGACTTCTAATCCTGATTCCTTGAACCAGTGCCTGAAGGATAATACAAGGAATTTTGTGAGCCTGAGAACTCTTAGCATTGTTAACGGGGGTATGCCCCCTAGTTCATGTAATAGAATATTTCTCTATGAGACGATCATGATTTACATTCTTGTTGCTATGTATGTCTCCTTAAACTACTACGAAGCAAAGTATGGTCTCTGTATGTTGAGAGTAAGCCTTACACCCGATGTTTAAACGCGTGGGAAGACTAAGGTTGTCTTACTTGAGTTTAAATATTGAGTGTGGTGGACTGTCACGTGTAGGGCACTCTTTGGGGTATGACAGTTTAAATTGGTATCAAAGCATGGTTAAGAATCTACGATCATAACTTTATATGATAAACTTAAGAAGACTAAGGTAGGATGAGAATAAAATAAAGCCTAGATAAGAATAGCGTGGGTAGAATGGGTTTTATAAATCTAATTCTTTCTTTTTGTGAATAGCTTACTCATGGTGAAGCCCGCCAAGCAGCAAGGCAAGTGCGTAAGCAACCTGATGAAACCTTGGTTGAATACCGTTTTAGAATTAGGGTCTTGTGCGAAGACTTTGCTTTAGCTGGTCATCCCAGATCAATCCGAGAGATGTTTAATTTGTGGAAAAGAGGGTTGATGAACACTGAATGGCATAAAGTGGTGACCAATATTGAGTATTGCCCTATAAGGAAGAAATGTTGGTCGGAGCTTGAAGTGATCTATGCAGTGGAAAGGATTGTTGTTCATAAGTTAGAAGAACCCATGTTGCAGGAAGCTACCTTTGTGTTGAGAAATGAAGGGGGACCAACTTTTCCCGATTTCCAAACTTGGAACCCAATTGGATACCTGTTTACTTATGCCCATGACCTGTTAGGAGATCACACTGACTGGCTTCGGGCGGATGCTCAAAGTCACTTCTTTTGGTGGGGAGTGTATGGGGAAGTGATACCTCCACCCGACGACATGGCTCAGCCACCTCCATTAAGTGAAATTGGCCACCAACCCCACGAAGAAGAAGTAGATGAGACAAAGAGTGTAGAAGTTACCCATCCTGAAGAAATTGTGGAAGAAGAAGGACAGGGATTAGCGTACAAAAAGTGGAATTGATCATCTAGAGAAGGGAGCGAGACCTATGTTTGACCCATAAGTCTAAGCTGAATTTTGTAGTTACGACCTTAAAAGATAGGTCATAGTAGTTTTGTTGTTTCAGATATCATCTATATTGTTGCTTGTTATGATGTTTGCATTAGTATGATCTGATCTCAATTCCCATGTAGGGGCCTTTGTACCCCCCAGTTTATGTTTTAATGAAGAACTATATTATGTTTTATGAAGTTAAGATTTCCTTATTCAAGATCCTTGAATTGTATTTTCCTTTATAATTTCTCGCTTGTATAATAACTTCCGGCAATTCCAAAATCCGATAGAAAAGCTAAAGATGTCATCAGAAGATTATTTAACTAAGTTATTTAAAGGAAATACAATCGCAGTAGAGAAAGAAGATGCCAAAAACAAACCACGGCAAATGAACCCGATATGGGAGAAAAGTAACAAGGAACACCACCGCCAACCCCACCTATGGTCAATGCTTGAACCGCTCTATAGGCGACTTTAAGGCAACTAGCATAAGTGATCGAGCCCATTCAATGGTCTATGCCTTCTCTTGATCAATACTAGTATAGTGAGGAGTCGATAAGGCAAGTCTTCCTAAAAGACTTAGATAAGAGTATACGACAATTACCAAGATCTAAATGGGGATATTACTAAGGTTAGGTATCCGCTTTCTAAGGTCGACAATCTGCTGGACCAACTATAAGGGATAAGCGTATTTTAAGGACCGATCCTCAACCAGGATACCCTTAGTTAAAACACTGAGCCAAGGAATATACATGAAACCATATCTCGAATTATACAAGAACATTATAATTCTTGATTGACGACCTTGGAGTGACAATTGTTCCTATTATATTCATGGATTGGATGAGCTGGGCGTGTAGGCCTTTACTAGATAAATTATGTGAAATTTTATGGATGATAGTCTTATCTACACATAGACACGGGAGTAGCATGAAGGGTACCTATGCGTAGCACTACAAACTTTAAGAAAGCGTAAGTTATACACCAAGTTCTCCAAGTGTGATTTCTGGCTGAGTAGGATTTCACTTTGGACCGCATGGTATCGAGGGAATATGTATCTGGGAACCCTAAAAGGATAAAAGTGCAATGGATTGGAAAACTGCCCAAACCAGCAAAGGACGTGAGAAGTTTCCCAGGTTTGACAAGGCACTACAGAAAGTTGTTAAGGGTTTTGAGCCCTGGATCCAAATTGAATGAAGAGTTTACATGAGCAGAAAAGAGGGATCAAGGCCTTCAGGAACTCAAACAGGGACTTGTTTTCGCTCCGATATTGATATTACCCAATTCCTAAGAACCCTACATAGTTCAGGACGATGCATCAAGAAATAGTCTCGGATGTACACTCATATAAGGGGGGGAAAGTGACCTCCTACGCTTCGAGATGGTTAGAGCCGCATGACCAAGACTACCTTGTACCTAAATTGGGTTTACCCACAGTGGCGTTCACTTTAAAGACGTGGGGTGCTACTTCTATGAGCAGAGGTATGAGATCTATGCCGATCACAAGGGCGTCAAGTATTTGTTCACACAAGGAGTAGGCACACGGTAGGATGATGGTTTGAACTAACCAAAGATTTCGATCTAGGGAAAGTAACCTCACTCAAGGAAAGCGAATATAGTTGTTGATGTTATAAGTTGTAAGACCCACAAAGAAAGTGAAAGTCTTGCATACGAATCAAAAGGAATTAGTGGGTGTCACGCCCCATAGGGTATCCTAAATGTAACAGCCCGCCACATACTATATAAGACTCACGAAATCTCTACCCGAACCGTTCGAAAGTCTTGTATAGATGTAAAGCGTCCCTTTACGACAATAGAATACTCAATCAATAGAGTTAAGAAGTTTAATGCGGCATTCGCTAGCCATAGATAATAAACCAAAACGCATATATATACATTACAAAAGTCTAAGGGGCATTCCCCCAAAAAATAATATCAAGTCCAATTACAGTCATCCAGAGTCCTTTAGTTTCCAATGGAAGTCTAAACAAAAGCGAAGTAAACTTCTAAGGGAAACTCCTATCTCCGGTACCTGAGTTGTGGCTTGCCTCGGCCTAAGCCAAATGAACTCGTGCTGCAACAAATAAAAGCTATGGGGGTGTAAGCTAACTAGCTTAGTGAGCATAAACTTCCATATCACAATTAAGACAATTCATTCAAATAAGTGATTATTCAAGCAAATGGTGTGCATCAGACAAATGTGTTCAGCAAACATATGACCAGCCGGAAATCATATGTGGATGGACTTGCGCCCTCCATCCCGGGTTAGCAGATTAACGAATCCTGTGGTACGACGCCGTTTAAGCTCACGGTCAATTGAACAATAATTCGTTTTATTGATCATGATTAACCAACATATTCGTTTTATGGATCATGATTAACCAACATATTCGTTTTATGGATCACGAAAAACCAACAAATGCTAATGCTCCATCCCATCGTGATATGCATGAGTCCAATTATAATTGAGGTCAAATATGGATTATTCCAATTCTTTTATGTGTCCAACAATTATTCGCAGACAATCAATATAACTTCTAACTAAACAAGCAGCGGCTTAACACTCGGTTTCGATATTCCTTAAATTCAACTTCACATATCAACAACAGACAAGTATATAATTGCCATATACCCCATCATGCATAATCATCTTTTTATCTTTGCCTAAACAACTAATGCCACTACCATTACAATCACAAGTAATAATTGAGAGCGGAAGTAGTACTCACTCGGTCATGGGTCGCCGGTCTTTTAGTAATAGTAATCGGGTGGTAATATATCGTCTTGCTCGGGATCACCTACCAAATGAGAATAACCTAATAAGAATCTCATCACTAAACTAATTCAAACTATGCATCTAAACTACATGAAATCGGAATTCTCGCTATTTGCGGAAGCTCCGATTTAAAACGGCCATAACTTGGTCATTTGAACTCGGAATTTCACAAATTTTATATCGATCTCTATCTACTTCAAAATATCTATCTATTCCTAATATATTTTCAAGTTTTGAAAACATTAAGGTCACAGAACAGTGAGATCAGTTCTGTTCTGTAACTTTTCCAATTTCGAAAAATTGTTTTGCATTTGATAAAAATGTTCCTAGTTGTTGATTCATGTATAGATAGTATATGAATGAATTCCTAATATGAATATCATGTAATGAGCTCAATATGTGCATGGTTTTGATGATCTTTGATGATGAACTCTTATGAACTTCTAATTATTAAGAATTCTATGATGATCACTTATACAAGTTATTCTTTCCAACTTTACATTTCCTAGGGTTTTTATGATTTTATTCTTGGAATTTACTTACCATCTAAATAAAAATTAGTTCTCAATATCTATACTAATCATGACCTTCATTTATGCATAAAAATCCACATTTTTGATTGGGTAAATATGTTTTTAAACAAGCTACTCACAAAAATCCGAATTTTGTAAATTTCCTTTTCTTGCATTTTCTTTATGAGAAAACTTGTTTAATGCATCAAAAATTGAAGCTTCATTATATCTATTATCTAAAGACTCCATTTAACTCATAAAACATGCCATCTAAGCTTGGATACCAAGTGTTTATGTAGGCATCATCCTAAAATACGAATTTGACTATTAATCACTATATCAATATTTTTCATTCTAGTTTTCACTACTTGTTTTACATTTTTCTTATGCCTAAACTCATCTAAACTTATGAAAATCATTCCTTAAGGACATCTATTACATATACCTTCCATTTTCTATGAAAAATATGAGTTTTAAAGTGGTTTTGGTGGTCTTTAAAATAGGGTTCCAAAATCATCCGAATTTTCAACTAAACATTTCTAACCAGATATTTTTCATTTCAAGTTTCTTGTCTTCTATACATGAAGATCTACCATCTAATGTAAACCCCGAAAACTTCTACCATATGATACAACCCTAGATTAGAAATTATGGGTTGACTAGTAACCTTAAGAATTAATTAGAAACTCTAATTAGATAGATACTTTAAATTTGATCGGTTTAGGACTCATAGATTTATAAAAGGAACTTTTGACCTCAAGTGATTCCAAAAACAAGATTTAGTATTCTGAGTTAATAATTCAGGTTTTGATCAAAGGAAACTTCCAATCCTAAACCCGAATCTTTGTCAAACAGACCGAATATATAGGAAAACCTAAATATATGAATATCGAGTGATTATTTTAGTATTCAATAGAGCTTTGGAATTAAACCAAGGTATAGTAATGAACCTATACTTGCATTGAAACCCTAAAATTTGAGAATATTAGTTAGTAGTAAACTACATTGATAAGATTTCATAGTGAGTATCCAAATCTAAAATGTATAAGTAGTATAGCCTATGTATTAGTAGCTTTATTACTTAAATGATTCAATAGAGTTGTAGTTGGAAAATTGTGTTCTTAGGATAAACTGTTAGGATTATAAATACCCAATAAAAACATAAATTGATATATAACTTGAAATCTAGACTTCAAATATAGAATTGAATCATACCAATAACCAAACTAGGGTTTTCTAAAGCCCTTGGAGTCTGAAACGAAAATTGACCCTAAAAGCTTTTCAAACTCAAATCGCGTAGGACAAGTTTTTCTTAAACAATTAGATACGTATTATTAAAATTTAAATTTGTACTTTTTGTTAAACTAAACACTTCATAGGATTCATTAAAGACCTTTGTATATATATACTTACATATATAAGCTAAAATATACCCTAATATTGTATTAAACTACCCGAAAACCTAACTAAATAATAGTTAACTATTATATAATATATATACATCGTCCTGGCTTGCTGGAGACAAATTATACATATTTTGGAGGGCTGAGATTTCATTGAATTTGGTGAGCCGAATTTCCTTCATTATTTGTGTTAAAGTCAATACAAATCCTCTCCAAAACAAATGAAAACTTGACAGATCACCTCAGCCTTAATGACAATCAGACAAAGGATCAAATGGACTACAAACAAGAGGCAACTCGTTTAGATTTAAGGAGGGAACACGGCTGGGAAGTTGCACTAGGTTATATATATATATATATATGCAAACGAACTCAGTTGAACAAGCAAACAATTTCCAAACATTCTCAAACCTTCCAGAACATATCCATAGCTCATTAGGAGTCGAACAAAGTCAGGGACCAATTTTTAAACGATCGCATCAACCCAGTTCGAAATCTCGAACAAGAAACCCTAGAAAACGTGCGTGAAAAACGAGCTCGAGGTAAGTGATGTTATTCCGCGAATTTTTTTGAGTTTTAAGGATTGCTACTAACTCTTAGACATCTTAGGAAGCTAACCAAGCTAGCTGGAAGCTTCGAATTTCATCGGAACGTCACAACGAAGGTAATCTTTCCAAACCTTAGCCGAGCTCGATGATCCAAATTTACGATGAACATGTTGTTTTATACTAGTTTTTCTTGGATTTTTAGGCTTCTAATGTTCCTAGGAGTAGTTTAGAACCAAAATCCCAACGTTCTAACGTCGGGATTTGCCAGATTTTGCCGCGGCTCATCGGGGAAGACGATGAACAGTGCTCCCCCGATGAGCACGGGCTGGGTACACGGGCGTGTACACCCCGTGTACTCTCGGCCAAATTTAAAAAAAAAAAAGAAAAAGAAGAAAAAGAAGAAAAGAAAAACGAATCTGAATAAATATAAATATATAATAAATATTAATATAAGTAATTCTGGAGTTTTTAATATTTTTCCTGCATTTATTTATTTTCTGGAATAGTAATAATATTATTATAATAATAAATCCGAATTTATTTATTTAAATCCAAAAACAAATTTTTTTTTTTTACTTTATTAAATGTAGAATGTTTTAATACTTAATCTTTTATTATTAATCCAAAAAGAAGTTTTTGAAATATAAATTACCTAAGTAAGTAATTTTTGGATAATAAGTTTCTAATTATAATTATTAATAATCTTTTTATTATTAAAAGAATTTTTGTTAAATTTTCGAAAATATTATTAAAAATTAATATGAAGGTAAGACCAAAATTACTTTAACTAAAATATAAGACCATTAGTATAATTCTTAATGTGATAAAATATAATTATTCCATCCAATTTATTTTCGGAAATTTAATTAGAATTATATAGTTATTATTATTGTTATTATTAGTATTATTGATAGTATAATTATTTTTAATATTATTATTGATGTCAATTGTTAATGTTTTTACGATTTTGGAGAAGAGAAAAATAAAATTCGAAAATAGTTATTATTAAGTTAATAAATTCTTTTATTAGTGAATGTTTTCATAAAAAGATATATATTATAAGTTATGAGTTAGTAAGTATAAGTATATACTAGAATATCTTTAAGTAAACAGATAACAATGGAAATTTAAATACTCCAAATTGTGAGTATAGAAATATCTGTTTTCTATAAGAAAAATTTATTAAGTAATTTAAAAGAAAATTGATATATTTAGGCAATAAAAGTGAATTAATGAAGTATTAACTTTTCAAATACCCAATGGATCGATTCACATATCCAATCAGAACCAACACAATAAAACTATGAGTACCAGGATTTAAAACTTAGAGCTATCTCAAAAAGAAGTAGTTAAGAGTAAAACAGATATCCAACCAACCATTAGGACATTTAAGTATTCAGAGAAACTAAATTATACAGTCTAGGAATTTTAATCTTTATATTGTCTATCTCAATAGGTGACTCGGGTATTGGGGAGGACCTACTTGAAGATTACTACGATTAACTAGGATGGGCAGGTGAGTGACTCAGTCTTATTACATTGGATGTGCTTGTACTAGTAGTGAACCTTCAATAAAAAGATAATGAAAATTGATGATCTGTTTAAAATATGAACGTTGTGTATTGTATTCCATTGATTGCCATGTCACTCTAAAACAAGTGATAACACAATTACCTGTATCTAGATAATGTGTGTAGTATATAATGAGTTGTCTGTATTGGTTAATCATCCCTAAATTGACTAATAACTACTGGTACCATAATGAAAAATAATCATGCATTACATACTATGCATAAAAAAAAAAAGCATTGAGTAAGTGGTAGCCTACTACGTGTTAGATTCTCGGATCTCTGGTAATGCTTGAATTATCTAGGCCAGAGAGCTAGTAGTTAATTGCAAGATTACTTTTGTTCTGTTAATACCATAGTAACTACATGGTAAACGAAGGACGTCGCTTATGGTATTACTTGAGAATAACTAACACTTAATGGAGTTCTAAAGCTAAACAGGAAATAAATAATGAAACATGATAAGTATAAAGAGATAACTAAATGGAGATTGTTATTTCCTGCAAGCTTAAGTTTCTCCTGGGTAGGTGGACCATAGATTGTGATCCTTCAACCCTGATGGGAGGGCGTAAATCTTCATCCTGTTTGGATTCCGGGTTATCCAAGCTTGTAATGTTCATTTGTGATTGCTGCATTTCATATGATTGTTAAATAACTTGTATGCTATGTGTAATAAATTCTGGTTACTCACTGAGCTCGTGTTTTAGCTCACACTCCCACAGTCCTTTCAGGTTCACTCTGCGATCGTGGCTCATTACTAGCCGGAGCATGGTCCCGGTAAGAGACTAGAAGTCAGAAGTTTAAAGTTTAGTATAGAATTAGAATATCTATATCTGTAGTAGTCCTATGGTGCATGTAATGTGCATTAGAATCATCAGTTAAGGTTGTAAGGAATTCTGAAGCATATGATCTGTAATATAGTAGTTGTGATAGTTGTTTACTAATTTACATCTTATGTATGTTTGTTTATTCCATCCAAGCAACTAAAAGATCCTGTTTTTGAAAATCATGTCACTCCTAGAAGGTAACCTAATAATGATAATCAAGTGGTTCTTGATTGTTATTACTAGAGTACCCTCGGGGCGTGACATCTAACATATCTATATATAGGCAAGGCTACATTTTTATGATCATCAATGCATGAAAATCAAAATAAACATATGGACATGAAGATATAAATGTCTAAACATTAGATCTACTAAATATAATGCATGAATCATGAGTTTCATGGCATGAACATAAATATCTATGCAATGTTCCTACTTTACATGCATGAACATCACATTATCACATCAAAAACTCCTTTAAGCTCTAGATCCACTTCTTGTGATGGCTTGTTATTCTTGTACAAGTGTTTTCATGTCCCTAGCATTTGATCATTGGGATTAAATGGAAAAACACACAAGAATAGCTTTGCCATTACAAGATTTGGGAAGAATAAAGCTTGAAATTATAACTTTAATGGATATTTAAAGAAGAAAAGAAGATGAAACAAACTTGTGGAGGTGTGTGTATGTGTGTGTGTGTGTCACGGCAACTTTGAGAGAGAAGAAGGAGAGAGTTTAACCTTTGAAAAATTTTGAAAGAGTGAAAATGAAGAGAGAGAGTGAACATTAGCTTATATATTAAATGGATTAGGGTTTTAGTTGAACAAAAATGAGTAAAATAAAACAAAATAAGAGGGAAAAATGGGGGAGGGGCACCAGCCATGGGGGAGGGGAAGTGTGTGTGTGTGTGTTTGAAATTTGATAATTTGTAATTTATGTAATTAAAATGTAATAATTAAATAGGAAACAAAAATTCTTGGAAAAGAAAATTGTAATGAGTAGTTGTAAGGATGTAAGAATAGGGTATAGGTAGTGTGTAGTGTAGGTTGTACTTGTGAATAGTAGACAAGACATCTACTTTACCGGTTGTAACGAAAACACGGGAAAAGACTATAACTGTAATTTTTATAGCCCGAAAAATTATAAAATTGATATTTTTGGAATCCTTATAAAATTACGGTTCTAATGAATATTCCAGAACATTTTTCTGAGTTCGTGGTCCCGGGGCATGCTTTTCCGTAATTGAGCTCGGGAAGGCCCGAAATTGAAAAATTCCCGAATTCAAAACTTTCAAAGGTCTAAAATATACTTTAAAATGATAATTCATATTCATTTATTTTATAAAACTTCTTTTATTATGAAACCGAAGGAAAGCCGGATTTAGGGTTCCTAAGCTTCTCTCACTAGACTTAAACTGAACCGGATTAGGGTTTCGCTTTTCAACTTCCAGGGTTTTCTTAACTACTGAGAATATCATGGTTTACAGTGGGAAAATTTGAAGGGATAAGTATCGAATTTACAAGAAGAGACGCTCAGCCAGAAATGGCGAATTGGATGATGAAACCTACTTTAGTAAGAATTAAAGAAGCTCAGCATTCTAATAAGATAATACGGAGCATAAAAAAGGGAATTCAAGAAGGAAAATATACCAAACACGCGATAGATGACGGTGATGTGATAAAACGATGGGACGGTGGTAGGCGCCAAATGATGAAGAGATAAGTTGTGAAGACAACTGTTTTTGAATGATTGAAGGAGACCCTCGAACTCGATTGGAGGAATTTGATACCAGGGATTATCAAGGATTGCAAGAAAGAGTACGGATAATAGGAAATGTTCAAAGAGGAAGGCAAGAAAGAAATCATAAGGACTCAAAGTTTATGTTGCAATGATTCTGGGCCGGAAGTCAAAACACTTCACCTGAGTGATGACCCCAAACAGGGAAAAAGACATAATATTGGATAAGATACAAGGTTGGCAATGTAAGGGAAAGTATTACCCTACACAGTGTCCATGACTTCAGTTCAAGTGTTACCTTTATGGGGACCCCAGTTACAAGGTTGAGAAGTGTTCCCAAAAGATGACTACCGTATGCCTTCTTTCTACAAAACGGACATTCGGCTAAAACTTACCCTGCACGGGATAACCGCATGCTGCTTCATTGAATCTATCAAGGAAGATGAGGAAGGAGTATGATAAGAAGGAAAGCAACCCTCACACCCATGTAATGCAGGGGGAGGTTAATGATGAGAAGCTAGAGTCCTTTGCTGTGAAAAGGGAGCGGGGATCAAAGATACAACTCGACATCGGGGTTCGCGCAGTACCCTTAGGATACCACCCATTCTTTCCTGCCACTAAGACCCAGGAGATAGATTGATAGGAATACCCTCGAATTAAATGGCTAGACCAAAAATAGGAGAACTCGAGACTATTAAGAGCTAGAATGAGCCAATGATGGAAACAAGAACAAAACTCAACTAATTTAATGAATTCCAAGACACCCCTCATATAATTTCTTGTACATGAAGAATTTTGAAAGATCGAAAATCTATAAAGAACGTGACGTAAAACTTGGAATCGCAGCAAACCTAAAATCTTCATAAGAAAATTTTACAATAAAGGAATGAGAACTTTTGATTTCACATCTATCAAGATAATTAGGATCATAAAGAGTTTAAAGCATGGTGACCTCAATTAATTAGAGAAATATGAATCTCAAAGTACAATATTGTATATACAGTTACGTAAGAATGGAAAAGCGGATCCACAATCTTCATTGGTCAAAGTAGTCGTGTCACATAAGGTCGTGTCGTCATGAGTCATTCAGAGTAGTTCGAGTCGAGTCGTCTGTGGTCGGGAGTCAAGTCCATGTTGTTTTTCAAAAGAGTCGTGTGAGTGAAGGTTGGAATCGCTAAGTCAATTCTTACTAATTTGTATGTGCTATAATTCGAAGAATGTCTATCATACAAAATCTAGAAATGGCACGAACCAAAGCATAAACCGTGCTAGAGACATAACTTGAAATTTACAATCCTTCTGAATAAATGATACATACGTAACAAGTTTTGTGGACAAAACTTTCTATAAGGTGGGAGGATGTAAGCCCTGGCAAATTTCAGTAAATAATTCTGAAGATGAACTTTGAAAATAAAACCCTGAAAATCATTTCGAATTAAAACCGAACTTGATAAGTCCCAAATTCCGAAGGAATCCAGAAATTTCTAAATCATGAGAAAAATAAGAGTCCTCAAAAATAATTTAGTAACTCAATATACTTCCAATCTAAAATCTCTACGTACGACAAATTTTATATTTAACTCCAACTTATAAATTCGGGTAAAATAGAGCCCTAAAACAAATTATTAAGAAGTAAATAGTGATTAACCATCGGGAATAAAACTCAATCCAAAGAATTCGAGAACGTTGTGAGATATTAAATACTTATGGAAATCGACCTTAAAATAAATCTCACCAATCAATGTGTCATATAAGCACAAAATATCAGTTTCCAATTTGGCAAAGGTGTAAACCGGAAAGTCAACTAGGAAATCTAAGTCCCCGAAACTCCCAAGAAACTCCGTAACCTAGATCCGACAATCCCGTATTCCTAAACCAAGGAGTCGGAATAAGAGGAAAAGGTGCAATTGGTTCGTATTAAGTCTAGGATGCTCTAAAGGATGAGATTAACGAATTTTTGATCTATTCCAATCGGTTAGGTACCGACTTCGAAAAGCGCGCCCTGAGATTCGAAATATTAAAAATATGTTATTAATGCCGTTAGACTCATATTTTTATAGGGATCTTTAAAATATTAGTTTTATAAATTTTCAATAGCTAGAATTACATGATTTTCCAAATTTATCTGTATTTCAGTACTACCGATAATTAGTGAGTCTTTCAATACGATTTACTATTATTCATTACACAATTTTTATTTTTGTTCTTATAATGTATACCCTAGTTTTCCTAGTAATCGAATAAACTTCGGAAACCGGAGAACGAAACCCTATATCGGTCTAGTTTAAGCTTGGTGAGAGAAGCTTAGAAACCCTAAATCCGGCTTTCCTTCGGTTTCATAATAAAAGAAGTTTGATAAAGTAAATGAATATGAATTATTGTTTTAAAGTATATTTTAAACCTTAGAAAGTTTTAAATTCGGGAATTTTTCGATTCCAGGCGTTCCCGAGCTCAGTTACGGAAAAGCGTGCCCTGGGACCAGAAACTCAGAAAAATATTCCGGAATATTCATTAGAAATGAAATTTTATAAGGATTTCAAAAATATAAATTTTATAATTTTCCGGTTATAAAAATTACAGTTATAGCCTTTTTCCCGTATTTTCTTTACAACCGGTAAAGTAGATGTCTTGTCTACTATTCACAAGTACAACCTACACTACACACTACCCATACCCTATTCTTACATCCTTACAACTACTCATTACAATTTTCTTTTCCAAGAAATTTTGTTTCCCAATTAATTATTACATTTATTACATTTTATTACATACATTACAAATTTTATCAAAAATTCAAATCCCTCTCTCCCTCACACCCTCATGGCCGGCGCACCCCCTCCCCATTTCCCTCTATTTTGTTTTATTTTTACTTCTTTTATTCACTTAAAACCCTAATCTATTCAATATATAAGCTTATTTTCTCTCTCTCTCCTCATTTTCACTCTTTCAAATTTTTGCAAAGGTTGAAAACCCTCTCTTCCTCCTCCTAATGTTGTCGTGACACACACACACCCACACACACCTTCACAAGTTCATTTCATCTTCTTTTCTACTCCAAATCTCCATATATGTGGTGATTTTAAGCTTTGTTATTACTAAATCTTGTAATGGCAAGACCATTCTTGAGTGTTTTCCACTTTAAATCCAATGAGCTATGCTAGGGACAAGAAAACACTAATACAAGAATATCAAGCCATCACAAGAAGTAGATCTTTGTTTAAAAGAGTTTTTGTGGGAATATCATCTTGTTCATACATGTAAAGTAGAAATCTTGCATAGAAAGTTATGTTCATGCATGAAACTCATATTCATGCACTATATGTGGTAGATCTAGTGTTTAGACATTCATATTTTTATTTACATTCATGTTCATGTGGATATCTTGAGCTTTCATGCATTAATGATCATAAAAGCTTAGCCTTGCATGTATATAGATGTGTTAGATGATAGATCTTCATGTATAGAAGACAAGGAACTCAAAAAGAAAAGAATTTTGCTAGAAATGTCTTACGGAAAATTCGGATGATTTTTGAAACCCATTTTAAAAACCACTAAAACCACTTTGAAACTCATGTTTTACAAAAAAAATGGAGGGTACATGTAATAGGTATCCTTAAGGAATGATTTTTACAAGTTTGAATGAGTTTAGGCATGAGTAATATGTAAAACAAGTAGTGGAGTTAGAATGGAAAATCTTGAGATAGTGATTAAATTTTTAAAATCGTATTTTGGAGTAATGCCTACATAAACACTTAGTATTCAAGCTTAAATTGCATGTTTTATGAGTTAAATGAAGTCCTTAGACAATAGATATGATAAAGCTTCAAATTTTGATGCATTGAACAAGTTTTCTCATGAGGAATGTGCAAGAAATGAAATTTTCCAAAATTCGGATTTTTGTGAAAATCTTGTTTGAAAACATATTTGCAAAGGGAAAAATGTGAAATTCTATGAAGAAATGAAGGTCCTAGATAGTATAGATGTTAAGGACTCATTTTTATTTAGATAACAAGTAAATTTTAAGAATAAAAAGTCCTAAAACACTAGAAGATGTAAAATTGGAAAAATGAATTTTTAAGAAATGGCTATTATGAAGTCTTATAATAATTAGGAGTTCTTAAAAGTTCATTATAAAAAATCATCAAGATCATGTATATATTGAGCTCATTACATGTCATTCATATTAGGAATTCATTCATATTTCATCTATACATGAATCATCAACTAGATATATTTTTACTTAATGCAAAACAAATTTTTCGGAAACGGAAACATTACAGAACAGATCTGATCCCTCTGTTCTATGACCTTAATGTTTTCAAAATTTAAAAATATTATTAGAATTAGATAGATCTTTTGAAGTAGATAGAGATCGATATAAAATTTGCGAAATTCCGAGTTAAAATGACCAAGTTATGGCCATTTTAAGTTGGAACTTCCGCAAGTAGCGAGAATCACGACTTTGATTAGTTTAGATGCATAGCTTAAATTAGTTGAGTGATGAGATTCTTATTAGGTTATTCTTATTTGGTAGGTAATCCCGAGAACGATGATAACCTACCACCCTACTACTATTATTAAGAGACCGGCGTACCATGGCCGAGTGAATATCTCTTCCGATTTCAATTATTACTTATGATTGTAATGATAGTTTCACTAGTTGCTAAGTAAAGATAAAAAGAATGATTATGCACGATGGGGTTAGTTGGGTATTATAATTGTTTGCTATTGATGTGTGAAGTTGAAAGTAAACAATATCGAAGCTGGGTGATAAGTTACTGCTTGTGTAGAGATGAGTTAGAATTGATTGTCTGCGGATATTGCTTGGCCACCTAAAAGAATCTGGTTAACCGATTATTGGACTTCAAATATAATTGAACTCATTCATATCACGATGGGGATGGAGCATTAGCATTTGTTGGTTAATCGTGATCCATAAAAAGAATTGTTGGTTAATCATGATCCATAAAACGAAATATTATTTAGTTGACCGTGAGCTTAAACGGCATCGTACTGCAGGATTCGTTAATCCGCTAACCCGGGATGGAGGGCGCAAGTCCATCCACATATGATTTCCGGCTAGTCATATGTTTGTTGAACTCATGTTTGATGCATTCCACTTGCTTGAATAATCACTTGCTTGAATGATTTGTCTTAATTGTGATATGGATGTTTTCACTCACTAAGCTAGTGTAACTTATACCCCGATAGTTTCCTGTTGCAGTAGAAATACCTTTGGCTATCTCCGAGGATCCATGGACATCAGGTACAGCTTTTAGATATTAAGGAGCTGTCGATAAGGCTGGGACCTAAAAGTAGAAATGGACTTCTAATCCTGTTTCCCTGAACCAGTGCCTGAAGGATAATACAAGGAATTTTGTGAGCCTAAGAACTCTTAGCATTGATAACGGGGTATGCCTCCTAGTTCATGTAATAGAATAGTTCTATGAGACGGTAATGATTTACATTCTTGTTGCTATTTATGTCTCCTTAAACTACTACGAAGCAAAGTATGGTCTCTGTATGATGAGAGTAAGCCTTACACCCGATGTTCAAACTCATGGGAAGACTAAGGTTGTCTTACTTGAGTTTAAATATTGAGTGTGGCGGACTGTCACGTGTAGGGCACTCTTTGGGGTGTGACAGCGAAGACCTTAGGATGCAAGAAGTGAGGATTTTCAAGTTTAAATCTTTTCAAATAAATAATCAACGAAGGATTGTGTAGAACATACATAGGACCAACACAAGTATTTAGAAAAGAAGAAAAATTGTTTTTCAAAAAGTCATCTAGAAAAGTAACAAGTCAAAAATAAAGTAATTCTTTGAAAACCAAAAGAATCAAAGTTTCATTTCAAAATCAATCACAAAATGAATTTTTTGTAAACTATAGTTTTCTAAACTTCTAATTAATATTTCCTTACTAAAGAAACATGATTGGACAATAAACACTTGAGCATGAATAAATATGAGCTATGTAGCTATAAAAAGAGGATTTTTCAACTATATAGATAACTAAGTATTTATTAAATAAATTTTTGGATGATTGGACCAAAGTTGTTTTTGAGTTGGAAAATTCGTGGTGAATTTTATCACCATTGTTTTGGGGCCTAAATGGTTTATTTTGATAAAAATAATTTTGGAAATGAATAGATCTTTTCGAATAGGTAGAAGTCGGTATATTATATGCGCGATTCCGAGTTAAAATGACCATGTTATGGTCATTTTAAGTTGGAACTTTCCTTTATACGAACTTTAACGTTCTTTTGACATTGTCTTGTCAAAATTCAAGAAAATCATCAAGAAATACTCATTTTGGGTATTTTCTTTGGCTAGGTGACTCCGAGGAAGGATATCTATATCCCGAAGATTATTTTGATTGAGTGGAGTGTGTGAACGACTCATCCGTATAAGAAGAATAGTCGACATGGCATCGTGAGTTTATTTCTTTAAATGCTATACTTGTTGTGCTTGTAATTTAGTTGCATTAGAGCTAGGAAAAGACAAATGGATATGTATGTAAAATAATTCTTTGAAAGAATCCTAAAATATCAAGGCCGGAATTGATTTAAATGTTTGTTTTAGTATAACATTTGCTTTGTATGAAATTCTTTGATCGCATTAAATTTGATAATAATAATATTATGATATCATAAATAAATGGATTCATGCATACCACGAAGTGAGTCCTATTGCATTTGGGTTATTATCCTTGGGTGAGAAGGATAGTAAGCTCATGTCGAAAGCAACACTTGGTGGAGTGTCCGAAAGCGACTGTTTGGCAACGTTAAGGAAATGCTTGGCAGAAGATTCGAAAGCAAGGCTTGATTCAAGTAGACTTCACATGCTTAGCGACATTGGTCAAAAGCATAAATCTTTTTAACTAAAACTACTTGTTTTGAGGTTATGTATCACCAAACCTCGAATGGAGGGCGTAAATCCATTCAACATATAGTTCCCGAAAAACTATATGCTTTGTTTGCCCACGTGTATGTAACATTCCATTTGTTTGATTAAACAACTTGTTTGAAATTTTGTTACAAGAAGTTATTTATGGAAATAGTTCTCACTAAGCTTGTCAGCTTATACCCTCATAGATATCTTTTGCAGTTCCCTTATCTGTGGTTGAGGCCACGAGGACCTTGCAGTCAGGTAATTTCTTTATAGATAAGGAAATTTTAAGAAGTTTAATATTAAAAATGATGTACCAATATTCTTGTAATAGATTAGTGAATTAGGGAAATGTCCCTAAACTTGTAAAGATCATTGTTATAAGTAAATGGAATATTATGAATCCTCTTTTCTTAATATGTTGTTATATCTTCTTAAGCTTCATAATTCCATGTATGATCCTCTAAATTTGTGAGAGCACGCCTTACACTTAATATAAAAGCTTTTGGGAATGGCTAAGGTTGTTATACTTAAGCTTTAATATTGAGTATGGCGGACTGTTACGTTTAGGGTACCCCTTGGGGTGTGACATAAATTCAAGTCACTAATTATAAACACCCAATCAAATTTACTTGAAAGCGCATTTGAAATCAAACCAAATCAGGAATTGGATTCTTAATCCCTAAGCTGTAGGAGTTTATTTCTCCATGGATTTATTAAAATAAGCACAAATTAGAATAAATAAAACAAGCTCAAAAGGAATCAATTAATTGCTCAAAAATTCATAGAAATTACAAACATTGGGTTAAATTTATTTTACCCTAAAAACAGAAGATATTTTCAAGTAAAAAGAAATGAAAATTCTTTTACTCAAAAATCCTTCAGAAATCTACTCTACGTTAATACTGATTTACATTATTGGTACATACTTTACAATGCACGCTTGCAAGTTTATTTATAGAATACTAGGTGTAGAAAGCATGGCCATCTTTATTTGACATGTGGCAGATTCGGCAGATCCTTTCTAACAGAATTTGGTAACTTTTCACCCGCACATATGATCTATGAAAACACTCGTTGAGGGTTGTGTGCTTTATTGGTTGAGGCTTGTATTTCCATAAGGTAATGGCTCAACTTCAACATTTTTGTCTTAAATTGTTGTTTTTGCTCCAAATCTACATTAAAACACTTGATTACTCCTTATTTGATTCTTAGAGCTTAAAACGACATTATTTATAACAAGCATGATTTTTGCAGGATTTTATCAGAAATTCTTAGCAAATTAAGCTAAAAATCATATGAAAAATATAGAGTAAAAATAACTTATCAAATTCCTCCATACTTAAGCCTTTGCTTAACCTCAAGCAAACAAATTAAAGATCACAAGGCTTTCTTTAAGAAAACAAATCATGAATGGTTTATTTGACTTGAATATCTTAAGCACAAGTCATCTCAGTATTCTGAAAAATTAATTATTTTTACTAATTGCAATAAACTTATTTTTGCATAAATCAATTGGCTTATTTAAGTAAATAAGCTTTTACTCTCATTATTTAATAAAGAATTTAAGAAGAAATTATTCAAAAGATCAATCAAAGTAAGAAGAAACTCAATCATCTTGTAAACCCCTAAAGTTTTATGATTAGTTAAGCTCAAACCCTAATTGGAAGGTCAATCAGAAACCCTAAAGTCAACAAAACCATAGTTAGACGTAACAATTTAAGTCCGACAATCTCGTGTTTGTTACCCTAAGAGAGTAAGTAAGATATTAGTACGTAGAATAGTTCGTAATAACATAAGAAAGCTTAAAAATATTATATTAGTCAAACCGAATTCATTTTGAACCCGAACAGATACAGTTTTCAAGAACGTGTCCCAAAGCTTAGAATAGTAAAAATATTCTGGATATAACGTTAGACTCATAAAAATATAAGGTTTTCAAAAATATCAGTTTTATAATTTTTTGGTAACTAAAAGTATTAGATATCGCATTTATATGTGTATTTTCTTACTACCGGTACTTTATTAGTCAAATCTACTTTACATTATACTATTCATTACTATTCTATACTATTCATCTATCTCTACTTTTTTTACCACCTACTCTCATACTCTACATACCTATTTTATTTACTTTTTACCTTTCCTATAACTTTATATCATATCTACCTTACATATTATTACTTTTAATGCACAAATACAAAAAAAAATCAAATCTCTCCCTCTCTCTACACCCTATGGCCGGTGCCCCCTCCCCCTTTTCTTTCTCTAATTTCTTTCAATTTTAATTTATTTAAATCACTCAAAATTCACTCCTCATTTTCCTATAAATACCTCTCTCATCTCACATTTCTTTATCTACCCACAAACTCACTACCAAAACTCTCTAAAATTCTCCTCTCAAAACTCTCTCCAAAACTCTCCTAAAATACTCCTAAACTTTCTTCTACATACAGAAAAAACCATTCACACATATCTTCTCTTTAGGTAAAAACTTCCTTTCATATTTCTACTACCATGCCATGTAACTTTACATGACCATGGTATGAGTTTCCTAAACTTAATGTTATGGAAGCTACACCATGTTCATGTATTGTTCTTATTCATGAATATCTATTTCTATATTTTTATGTTACTATTTTATTTTGCTCATATTATTTTGGTTATTATATCTAATTAAATATATTTATGTATCTATAATATATATATTCTTTAGGGCATATAAGCTCACTTGTTACAATGCATTGTTGCAAGTTCGTTTATAGACTACTAAGTGCAGAAAGCATAGCCATCTTTATTTGACACGTGGCAAATTCGGCAGATCATTTTTAACAGAATTCGGTAACTTTTCACATGCGCATATGATCTGTGAAAACACTTGTCGAGGTTCGTGTGCTTTATTAGTCGAGGCTTGTATTTCCGTAAGGTGAGGCTCGACTTCAGCATTTTTGTCTTTAATTGTTGTTTTTGCTCAAAATCTGCATTAAAATACTTGATTACTCCTTATTTGATTCTTACAGCTTAAATAACATTATTTATCAAAAGCATGATTTTTGTAGGATTTTATCAGAAATTCTTAGCAAATTAAGCTAAAAATCCTATGAAAAATATAGAGTAAAAATGACTTATCACCTCCCATGGCCCAATAGGCACACCCTATTATCATTTGTTGACCGACTAATCCTCTACGCTACATGAAATTTTTAGGTGACCACACTTTGAACCTCATTACACTACTACCTAACAACCACTCTATGAAAAGAGAAGAGTGGGAGTTTTCTTCTCCTCTCATCCACTAGATAATCATCCTTTGGCAAACAGTATACTTTATGGCATTGCGCTGGATAGAAACTCTCGTCTACTAATGTAAAGCCTAAGGACTCCTTGTCATTATTTTGAAAATTAGCATCAAACTCATCATCGACATCATCACTGTAAGCCCCGAAAATTTCAGTAAATAATTCCAAGATGAACTTCGAAAATAAACCCTAAAAATCACTCCAAATTAAAACGGAACTTCGATTAGTCCTAAATCACAAACGAATCCAGAAACTTCTTAATCTTGAGGAAAATAAGAATCCTTAAAAACAAAATAAGAACTCAACATACTTCAATTCCAAAACTACTATGTACGACAAATTCTTTATATAACTCTGACTTATAAAATCGGGTAATAGAGAACCCAAAAACAAATTATTAAAAAGTAAATAACCATGAAACTTTCGGAAATAAAACTAATCCAATAATTCCGAAAATGTTAAGAGATATTAAATACTTATATAAATAAAATTTAAGATAAAATTCTCAAATCAAGTATGTTGTATAAACATAAAATATCAGTTTCCAAATTGGCAAAGATCTAAACCGGAAAATCACCGGAAACCCTAAGTGGAATATAATAGTTTAAGTCCGGCAATCTAGTGGCCCTAACCCTAGAGGCTGAGGTGTAGTTTAAGTGTGTAGAATAGCTCGTGGTAATATAAGATCGCTTAAAAATATCAAATTGGTAAATTTTTTACCTATTTCAAACCCGTTCGGATACAGACTTCGAAAAGCGTGCCCCGAGACTCGAGATATCAAAAATATACCATTAGTACCGTTAGACTCGTAATTTCATAAGATTTCTAAATATATCAGTTATATAATTTTTCGGGTTATAAAAGTTACAATTATAACCTTTTATCGTATTTTCATTTCTACCGGTAATTAATTAGTCTTTTGCACTATTCACTTCCATTTCATTACACGATTTTATTATTATTATAGACCCTTATATATTTAGATAAATATTTCATATATTATAGAAAATTTTGTTTTTCCAAAATTTAGTTCGTTTCGGGTTTTTACGGGATCATTTCTGTTTAAGACCCGATACTAAAAATAAAATAAATTAATTTAATAATTGAAAAATATTTGAAAAATATTTTTATTTTCATAAAATAATTTTTTAGAATTTTTCGGGTTATAAAAATATCATTTATAGCCCATATTTGCGTATTTTGATCATACCGGTAACTTATTTGTTGAATACTAAAATAATTCAAATGATTATTTAATTTTATTTATGAAAATTCTACCACTTATTTAAAAATATTTTTCCTAATTTTATTTTTTATTTTTCTTAATAAAAAGTACTTTTTCCGACCCATACTTCAAGTACATCTTTCACATATTACTTCTTTTTTACTTCAATCTTTCTACACTCTATTACACACTTCATGGCAGATTTTTCCCTTCTTTTTGCTGCCCTTGTCCTTTGAGTTACTCCCAATTCGACTAAAATAAATATATTCCACTCCTTCTTAAAGAAGCAACACATACACATTAATTACATATTTCAATTTCAAGTCAAAATTCAAACAATTTCCCCTCTCTCTCTTCTCTCCAATTCACGTGCAGCCCCCTTGTTTTTGCTGCCCTTGTTTTATTTTTTTTCTTTCTTTCATTCATTTAATACACTCATTCTCCCTCTCTTTCATTTACACCTTTTTTCCTTTACCATTCCTTATCTTTTTCTCTCTCTTTTTCCTCTCTTTCTTTCTTCATTTTGTTATTGTTCTTACAAGAACACAAGCTGCCCCTATTCCATCTTTGAGCTCCCACACATATTTCTTCAAGATTCTTAAATAAAACTCTTGTCCAAAGCTTCCATAAGTGATATAGGTAAAGTATAGTGAGAGTTTCATGCATCAAATGACATTCTGTAAGCTTAAAAGCTAAGGATGATGATGCCAAAATGAAACACTCCTCTTCTCTATGATTATTATCTTGTATCATTCCTATTTTCTTATTAAAAGTAGTTATATTTTGTACATCTAACTTTTTGTAGCTTTGATTTTCATTTATGCCTTAGATCTTGTTATTTGAGTTATTATTTTTGTTATTGCTTATGATTTATACATATATTCATCATTCACATAACTATCTTAGTATTCATGCATTTATAACTAGTATAGTAAACTAGATCTAGTGTTTTGAGTTCACAAATGCATTAGACTTTGTTTTATGTTCATAAACAACTTATAGTAGCATAATGATAGTAGGAAAGTTTTAGAAAGCTCAAGATCTATTTTATTTTCAACAAAAATCATTTTTGAAAATTCGGATGAAAAAGGACCCATATTTAGAAAAGTTATTTTCAACTTCAAAATGTGTATTTTTCATTTAAAATGAAGGGCCTAGGCAATAGAAAACATAAATGAGTGATTTTGATGAATAAAGTTTAGATCTATGAGTTTATAGTTTACTACCATGGATTTCTTTTATATTTATGTTCATATTAAGTGTAGATCTTGGTTTTGAATTCAAACAAAAATGTTATTCATATTTAGCCAAGACTCCTATTTAAAAACCATTTTCCAAGAGTCAAAATGAAATTTTTACTTGAGATAATGAAGGCTTAATGTAAGTATATCATCAAGACTTCTTTTTACAAGAATCAAAGGTGATTTTCAAAAGTTATTTTCAAAATAAAAATCTCATTTTCGGATTTAGGCCAAGGCCTAGTTTAAAAACATGCTTTCCAACTCAAAAATGAAGTTTTTATTCAAGATATGAAAGGCTCTTAAAATAGGATATGTAAGGAATGGATTTTCATAAGTTTAGATAGATTTTATCAAAAGATATGTCCAAAAATAAATTTGGTAAATTCGGATCTCAACCAAGACCAATTTTGAAAACCCATTTATCAACTCCAAAACTCATGTTTTATGTGAAGAATGAAGGATATAGGTAATAGGTATCATTAAGTAGTGATTTTTTTACAAGTTGAAATGAGTTTTGATGAGATTAAGGTGTAAAACAAGAAGTAGAATCAAGATAGAAAATTTGGAGTTAATAGTCAACTTGTAAAATTCGTAACTTTGGATGATGCCCATGAAAACACCTATTATCCAAGTTCAAAATAAAAGTTTTATGTATTAAATGAATTCCTTAAGTAGTAGGTATAGTAAAGTTTTAAATTTTAATGCATTATACAAGTTTTTCCCAAAGGAATCATTCAAAAAGTGGATTTCTAAAAATTCGGATTTTTGAGTAAATCCTATTTGAAAACATATTTCAAAGTGTAAAATGCAAATTTTTATGAAAAAGTAAAGTCCTTAGTGGTTATGTATGGTTGAGCCTTAATTTTCTAAGTATCAAATGATTTTTACTTAAAGGAATCACTCAAAAACTAATTTTACAAAATTCGAATTTTGGAATCAACCCTACTTGAAAACATGTTTACAAAGTACAAAATGGAAATTTTTATGTAGAAATGAAGGTCATAAGTAATAGATATAATGAAGACTCAATTTTAACAAAGATAATTATATTTTCTTAAGAAATAAATCCAAAATAAATGGGAATAATCAAAGTTAGGAAACAAGTTTTCTTAAAAGTAAATAGCCATGGAGTCTTACTAATAAAAAGTTTCTAAAAATTCCTTTTAGTAAATATTGTCAAAAGAATGCATACATTAAAATCATCACATGTCATTCATGTTAGGAAATCATTCATATTTCATGTATACTTGAATTATCAAACAGAAACATTTCAAACAATTACAAAACTATTTTTCGGAAATGGAGATCGTTACCAATTAGATCTGATCCTCTGTTTCGTGACCCAATGTTTTCAAAACTTGAAAATAAAATTAGAATTAGATAGATCTTTCAAAGTTGATAGAAATCAATATATAATTTGCGAAATTCCGAGTTAAAATGACCAAGTTATGGCCGTTTTAAGTTGGAATTCCCGCTTAGGACGAGAATTACGAATTTGATAGTTTGTATAAGATCGTTTAGATTAGTTTGAGTTGAAATACTTATTAGAGTATTTCTTCCTTTTTAGGCGAACCCAAAATCGACGATTCCCTACCATCGGATTACTTTTACTAAAAGACCGGTGATCTAATGGCCGAGTTAGTTTTCTTCTTATTTTATTACCTTATTTGTGCTTGTAGCTAGTTGCATTAGAATTATAGGAACAAGATAAAAATCGATATGAATGGGGATGTGATATATGATGAGATTGTGATGAATGTATGCCAAAGAATACTAAAGCATATCAAAACCATGATTCGATTGGATAACTGCACTGTTCGTATTATTCCTGTTATATATATGATATTAGTTGGTTACTCTAAAGAATGTATGAATATTTTGATCTAAGTGAAATTAAATTGGTCATGCATCACATCGGATATGTTGCATTTGGTAGCGTGCTACTCCTACGTAGGTCGATCAGTATGGTCCGATGACTCGTTTGGATAATGAGACCGGTATCAGAGCTCATTCATGGGAACTAAGGCGCATCGGAGATGCATTCCATGTGTGAGCCTAGCCGAGGAGAGTGCTATAAGCCGAGGGCTTGGGGACTAGCAGCGATCATGTAGACTTCAATATCATCCCTAACCCAAGATATGGAGGGCGTAAATCCGTTCTGTGTGTGGGTTCCGAATACCCATACATAATTGTTTGCTCATGTGTTTGTTCATGCGTAGCATATGGTTGATTATAACTTGCTCGTTATGGTACGAAATTAAGGGAATTCTCACTAAGCTAGTATAGCTTATACCCCAATAGATGTTTGAATGAACAGGTTATCTTAAGAATACAAAGTGGGGATTGAAATGGTTGGAGCCGAAAATGACGTCGGGATTCCGACAGGAAATAAGGATACTTGAAGTTATCAGCTAGGTTTTATGATTTGCCTTATAATAGTTTTATGTAGTAGAATCTTTTGATGATTGTAATTGAAGTATAATGTTTTGTATTTGGAGTATAGTAAATCAAATTTCCTTTACATTGTTACTCAAGTTGTATCAATATAAAATGCATCACTCCGATGAGTCTCCTCCATGTGTTAGATGCCTTGTACATAGTATGGAAGCCTTCGCGTGACTTAGGTGGTCATTCTTAGGCTTCAATATTGTATACGGTAGACTGCCAAGTTTAGGGTACCCTTCGGGGAGTGATAATCACCATTAAGACCCTCTCTCACTTCAACAACTCCTTTGCCCCATTTTGAAACAAATGCCAGACTTGCCTTGCTTACCTCTGACACACCCCGAGGGTATCCTAATCATAGTAATCAAGAAACACTTGATTCCCATTATAGTTTACCTTCCAGGAATGACATGATTTCAATAAACAAGATCTTTTAGTTGCTTGGATAGGATGAACAAACATATATAAGGCATAAATTAGTAAACAACTATCACAAAATAAGATATTACAGACCATATGCTTTATAAATCCTTACAATCCTTAGCTGATGATTCTAATGCATATTACCTGCATCAAAAAGACTAATAGAGATATAGATATTCTAATCCTATACTAATCTTTAAGCTTCTGGCTTCTAATCTCTTACTGGGACCATGCTCCTGCTAGTAATGAGCCAGGATCGTAGAGTAAACCCGAAAGGACTGTTAGAGTGTGAGCTAAAACACAAGCTCAGTGAATAACTAGAAATTACCGCATATTACATACAAGTTATTTATCAATCATATGAAATGCACCACTCAAACATATGAATATTACAAGCTTGGATAACCTGGAATCTAAACAGGATGAAGATTTACGCCCTCTCATCAGGGTTGAAGGATCACAATCTATGGTCCGCCTACCCAGGAGAGACTAAGCTTTCAGGAAATAATAATGTTCAATTTAATTATCTCTTTAAACTTATCATGTTTTAACATCTATTTCCTATTTTAGCTTTAGAAACTCCACTAAGTGTTAGCTATTTCCATGTAATACCATAAGCGGTGTCCTTCATTTACCATTTAGTTCCTATGGTATTAATAGAACAAAGGTAATCTTGCAATTAACTAATAGCTCTCTTGCCTAGATAATTCAAGTATTACCAGAGATCCGAAAAACTAACACGTAGTAGGCTACCACTTACTCAAATGCTATTTATGTAAAATATGTAATGCATGACAAATTTTCTTTATGGTACCAGTAGTTTTTAATCAATTTGGAAGTGATCAAGTATTACAGATACTCAATCATGTTATATAGGCAATACAGACATATACAACTCTGTTATCACTTATAATAGAGTGACTTGGCAATCAATATAATATCATACACAGTTTTCACAAACCAAACAGTACACCAAATTTATTACCTTTTATTTAAGATTCACTAACTTTACAAGCACAATCAATGTAATAAGACTGAGTTACTCACCTGCCCATGCTAGTCAGTCGTAGTAACCGTCAGGAAAGTCCTCTCCAATACCCGAGTTACCTATTGAGATAAGTGATATAGTCATTAATTATACAAGACTATATAACCTAGCTCCTATGAATACTTAGGTGTCCTAATGGTCGGCTGAGCTTCTGTTTTGTTATTAACTAATTCTTTGAGGATGACCTTAAGTTCTAAATTATTGTTATCTCAGTTTACTTAATTGATTTTGGTTTGATACTTGAATCTATTGATTGGGTACTCGGGAAGTTTAATAATTTAGTTAATTCATTTTCATTATCTAAAATTGTTAGTTTTCTTTTTATTTACTTAATAAATTTTTCTTGTAAAATATAGATATCTCATATTTACGAATTTGGATTGTTTAAATTTCCATTGTTGTCTAATCATCTACAGTTATTTATTTGAATACATATTTAGTATTTACTAGACTCATAAAATTTTTCCTATAAATCAATTAAATATCAACTTAATGAAAATAAATTTATTAATATAAGGATTTATTAACTCAATCACAAATACTTTAAAAAATTTTCTTCTTACCGAAAAAAAAATAAGAATATTAGTAATTTAATAATAATAATAATAATAATAAATAATAATATAATAATTCCGAAATAAAATAAAGTAAAATAATTACTTTTCGTAATATTAGTATTTGTATTAATTGTCTTATACTTTAATTCATACTAATTGTAAGTTCTTATTAAATAATATTACTAAAATAAATTTAATCTTAAATTCATATATAATATTATTTCAGAAAAGATATTTTCAAAAATTCTAAAAATTCTTTTAATAATATTAAGAATATTAATAATTATAATTAGAAAACTTATTATACGTAAGTTAATTAATAAGGGTAATTTATATCTCTAAAAATTCTTTTCTGATTAATATTAATGGGTTAAATATTTAAACATCATATATTTAATAATATTAGAAAATAATTTATTTTTAAATTAAATAAATAAATTCTAATATATTAATATCACTTATAACTTTTCCAGATAAATAAATAAATAAATAATAATCATTCTAAAATTATTTATATTATTAATTACTCTATAATTAGATTTAAATAACTTCGTTTTTTTTTTTTGGATTTTTCCGAGAGGTACACGGGTGGAACATGTCCCGTGTTCCTCCCCGTGCTCATCGAGGAACACTGTTCATCATCTTCCCTGATGAAATTCGATCGATTCCGACGTTAGAAAGTCGGTTTTCTTGCTCCATTAAGCTCCTATATCATCAATCTACTTAAATATCTACTTAAAACAACAAAACAACAACATGTTACAAGCTATTTCGAATCATCAAATTCGGTTAGGGTTTTCGAAAATCACCTTCGTCGTGGCCCCTCGATGAAATCCAAAGCTTCTAATGGACTTGGTTAGGTTCCTAAGATGTTCAGAAGTCAATTCCAATCCTTAGATTCGAAAGAAAACACACGGAATTAAATCAACTTACCTTGAGCTATTTTTAAGCGTTTTTCCTAGTTTTTGTTCTTAATTTTCGAACTGGGTTAGTTGATGCTTTCAAAATTCGGTTTCTAGGTTGATTTGACTACTAATAGGAAGTGGTTCAAGTCTGGAAAGTTTGAGGGAGGTTGAGGTCCGTTTGCTTAACCTTTTCTTGTTCTTAGTATGTATATATATAGAGAGTAAAATGTAAATGTTCGGCCGTGTTTTCTCCTCCATAATTGAAACGAATTGCTTATAATTGTTGCTGTTTCATCAGCTTGTTTGATTGTCATTAATGCAAGGATGATTTGGCAAGTTTAGATTGGGTTAGAGGTAGATTTGTATTGACTTTGGTTTGAATAATTGAGGAAGTTTTCGGCTCACATTTTTCCAGAAGATCAAAGCCTTTAAAAACAAGTTGGAAACGTCTCCTGCAAGTTGATTATACGTATATATTATTTAGATATTAATTTGTCAAATTTTTGGGTAATTTATTTCATCAATAAGGTATAATTTAGCTTATATATGTAAGTTTATATACAAAAATATTTTTAATGGATCCTACAAAATGTTTAGTTAACCAAACAGTATAAATTTAAGTTTTGATGGTACATATCTATTTGTTTAAGAAAGATTTATCTTCCGCGATTCAGGTTTTATAAGCTTGTTGGGTCAATTTTCGTTTCAGGCTCCAAAGGATTAAGAAAACCCTAATTTGAATACTGGTATCATTCAAATCTTTGTTTGAAGTCTAGATCTTGAGTTATATATCAGTTTATATTTTTATTATGTATTTATAATCCTAACAGTTTATCTTAAAGTTGCCATTTCCTAACTATAATCATATTGGGTCATTTACTTAATATTACTGCTGATATATGAGCTAAATTAGCTACATATATTAGATTTGGATACCTACAATGAAATCTTATCAATATCGTTTATTACTAACTAGGAATCTCGAATTTTAGAGTTCAAGTCCAAGTATAGGTTCATTTCTATTCCTTGTTTTAATCTCAGGTCTTTGTTGGGTACAAACGTAGTCACTTAATTTCTATACTTAGGTTTTCTTGTTTAATTTGTCTGTTTGACAAGGATTCAAGTTTGGGATTTGAAGTTTCCTTTAATCATATCTTGAATTATCAATTCAGGATACGAAATCTCGTTTTTGGTATCAATTGGGGTCAAAGAAGTTCTTTATTCAGGTTATGGATCCTAATCCGGCCAAATTTAAGTTATGTATCTAATCTTGGGTTTTTGCTAACTTCTAGGTTTACTATTCAATTCATAACTTCTAATCTAGAGTCATCTCATATTGTGGAAGTTTCCGGGGTTTACAACCTCAATTGTGGCAACGGGCTCAATGGAAAACTCGCCCCATAGAGGCGGTGATAGGATCTTTAGGTATAGATACCTAAGACCCTATAACAAATGCTAGATTAAAACCCCAAGGAACCCTTAAACAAGCAATCAAGAACACGACCCTAACTAAATTCATCGATTAGAACCAATGCTATCAAGAATGGGACCTAAACCCCAATCAAACCTGTCGATTGGAACCTAAGTTATCTAATTGATCTCCTTAAGCTCTTATGAAGAAATTAGATTAAAGTTCTTTTTCAAAAACTAAGAAAAAGTCCTCATAAATTGGGAGAAGCTCTCAAAAGTATTTTCATTCAATTGATGTGTTCATTAAAAAACAATGAGCAATATTAAAAGCTTATACAAAACCTAAAGGACACAACAAAAATTACAAATGTCCTATCATATAAGTTGGCGGCCTTAAAAAAGAAAACAAGAATACTACAAACTGATCAAGCTTTGTAACAGGGAAGGCTAGTGGTGTAAACTTAAAACGAACGACTTAAGTCGAAAAGGTTGATGGCTTACTCAACTGCTTTAAAGTTTTTGATTCTATATGTCATGCCCCGAGGGGTACCCTAAACGTGGCAGTCTGCTGTACACAATACTAAAGCCTATGAATGACTACCTTAGTCACGCAAAGGCTTCCATATCATGTACAAGGCGTACATCACAACCAAGAGAACGCGTTAGAGTAGCGCAATTTACATTGATAATAAATAAGTAACAAGGCAAAGAGAATACTTATTATAAAACATACACATATTACATTTCAATTCTTAGGGGTATATCTCTCTATTATCTTTAAATAAATATATATCTCTAATCATATAAGTCATTACATATAAAGAACCTTACAAAATTACTTCACCTTAAGATTCCATTTCGTTCATAGAAGCTTAACATCCTTCCATGACTTCCTTAATGTCATGTTCCTCATTTTAAGCTACGAGTATACCTGTTTCAACAAAATCTATAGGGGTATAAGCTATAACTAGCTTAGTGAGATATTCCTTTTCATTCGCACCATATATTCAAACAAGTTTATTTATATTTTCACACATATGCTATGCATATAATGCAACAATCACATGATTACGCAAATATATATAGTTATCCGGAAACCATATATAGAACGGATTTACCCTTCCGTATTAAAGGTTAGGGAATCAGGGTTGAAGGTTCTCGACCTTCTACTGCTAGTCCCCCAGGTCCTCACCCACAGCGTTCGGTTGGCTCGGCTCCGAATCTAGAGTCGCTTTCCCCGAGCGATTTGGATTCTCCAAGAAGGAACATGGCCCGTGGCACCGCACGATCACAGCCAATCCAACTTTATGCGTAGGAGTAGTAGCCTTCCGAAATAGATGTGACTCGATGGATGCTATGCGTGAGCATTTTATTTTTCTTAAGCCAAACCTTATTAAGGTTTATTAGGGGTGATCAATCAATTTAGCAAATAATAAACAGTCATACAAGTAAGTAAACAAAATTATTTAAACAAGCAGTTCGAAGTCGCGATATTCTTAATTCTTATTTCATACATAAACATAGAATCACATATACATAATCCCGAATTCCCCAAATATATATCCATTTTTATCTTTTTTTAGTATACTAATGCCGCTACTTTACAAGCACAAGCAAGGTAACGAAATTAGGAGGAATAACTCACTTGTCCATTTTGCAATCTTTCTAGTCGTAGTAATCCTCGGGTAGGGTATTTTCGTATCCTTCGTCACCTAGACAATGGAAATACCCGGGATGAGTCTTTCATGAAATTTCTATTCTTGAAGATTCTAAACTTTTCTTAAAATCGCGGTAAAATCGTATAAGAAGAAATTTAACTTAAAATGGCTATAACTTTGCTCATTTTAACTCGGAATTTCGCATATAATATACCGTTTTCTACCTATTCGAAAAGATCTATTCATTTCTAAACTTATCTTTATCATAAAAGGTCATTTGGGTTCTGAAAACATCAAGTACAGGTTTAAAACGAATTATTTCTAAACTTTTGCAAATCCATTTTCTAACTCAACTTCATTTTACAGAAAATCCTTTTGTAACAATATATGTATATAAATATATATTTGATAAACATTTTGAATATATAGGTAAGCTCACTTTATATGCAAAAATCCTAATGGTAGTATCTCAACAATTTATTTCATAAAACAATTCATTTAAACTTTAACTTTTAAAATTTCTTTTCAAGTATTTAAAGAAACTTTATATTTTCTTAGGTTGTTATAAATGAGTATATTCTTATTTTATTTTTTTATTCTTTTTCTAAGGACAAATAAATTTTCTTTTAACCTTAGTTTTTTAAAAGTTTTACTTTAAAATAAAATTTATCAAAAGTATATTAAGTTGATGAAAACCTTTTTATAATTTTGTATTTAGGATGGTTTTAGAAAATGAGTCTTGTCTTCTTATATTCATTTCTAAAATATAGCTTTTGCTTTATAAAACTTGCACTTTCATTTCTTTTGAAAAGAATCATTTTATTGATAAAATCCATTATTGTTAATCTTACTTCATTTATATTCTTTTGAAAATGAGTTCCTTCTTTTTAGAAACTTGAAAATCATTACTTTTCCCAAGTAGGTTCAAAACTTTATGAGTTGATTTTTTATCTTAACTTTGAAAACTAGTTTGTTTTCTTAGTTTTATTATGAAGTTTAAAAGAGTTTAAATTTTAAGCTTTTTGTAAAAACTTTTAATATTAATTATTTTACTAAAGCTTAAGTTAACATAATATTCAAAGAAATATTTATTTCTTATGTTTCCTTGGTAATCTATCTTTGTTATTTAAGAAAACGTTGAGAAAGCTCTATTTTTATGTTGTTGATAATAACTTCATGATTTTTTGATAAATCATATAATCAAAAATTTAGCTTTGAGTTCATTTAAAGTAAAATTCTATTTTTAGATTAGTTGAGACATTAACATTATGTAGATGCAAGTATCATGAGCATATAAAGTAATAAGAACATAAGAAAATACTAGAAATAAATAATGAGCAAGAAAATAAAATATCAAGTATTGGGAACCTTAACTTCATCAAAGTATCCCGGTCAAGTATTGGAGCCTTAGCTTTATCAAGGCATCCCGGGACTAAGAATGGACTAGTCCCGAAAGATTAAAGAAAATAAAAAAAAAATTGTTTTGACTTAATATGGACAAGTCTAAGACTAGAAAGACTAGTCTTAATAACAACATGAAATAAATAAATTGCATAACTTGAAAGTAAATAAATAACAAATGAGCTTATATGCTCTTAAATAAATATATATACATAATATACATAATACTATATAAGTTAGATTAGAAGCAAATAATAACAATAATAATAACAACATAATAAAATAGAAAGCTTATGTACAAGAACAAAACATGAACATGTTGTTGCTTTTACTACTCATATGAGTTTCAAAACAACACCATAGTCATGTTAAGTTACATAACATGAGTGAATAATAGTTGGAAGAAATCTTTACCTAAAGTGTGTAAGTAGTATGAAGATGGTAGATGAAATGGGTATTATGGGAGTAGTGATATGTGATAGATAGTTTGTGTATAAGGATGGTTTTTGTGAGGAATTGGTTTGAGAGAGTTTTGGTAGAGAGAATTCTTGAAGAGAAGATATTTGTGGAGAGATTTTGAGAGAGTTTTGGTAGAGAAATGAATTGTGTGAAAGAATGAAAGAGGAAGGGGGTATTTATAGAATTTTTGGAGTGAATTTTAGATATAATAAAATAAATTGAAAAAGAAAATAAAATTGTTGGAAGAGAGAGAGGGGGGCGCCGGTTCTAGCACTTTAGAGGGGGAGTGAGTTGATTTTTGAGTGAATTTTGTAAGAAAATAATTCATATGTAAGGTATGGTTTGATATAAGGTGTATTGAAAATAAAAAGTAGAAAATAGATATGTAGGTGTAAGAAATAGGTGTAAGAAAAAGTAGAGATAGTGAAATAGTAATGAATAGTATAAAATACTATGATAGTAGACTAGACAATTAAAGTACCGGTAATAGTAGTAATAAAAATACGCAAAATAATGCGATATTTGTAATTTTTAGCTACCGAAAAATTCTAAAATGTTTTTGGAATCCTTGTATTTTTAAGAGTCTATTGGTATAACGGAATATTTTTAATATTCGAGCTCTGGGACACGATTTTCGAGAACTGATCTTGTTTGAGTCCAAAGGATACTCGAAATTCGCGAATCTAATATTTTTATGTTACCCTATATTATTACGAACTATTTTAAGCTATTGGATTAATTTCATTTTCTGGGGTTTGGAAACGCGGGATTATCGGATCTTAAACACTAGGGTTAGGCTTTGTTGACTTTAGGGTTCCGGTTTGACTTCTAGTTTCGTCGAGATATTCGTAAGATCGTATAATTTTCAAGTTTTTATCTTTTTATATTTTTAGCTCGACATCTATGGTTTATCTTATTTTATTTGTGATTATTTAATAGTTTTCGGTTCTCAGAAATGTTTTACCGAGTCTTAAGGTTATGAGTTGACTCAATTTGACTTTTGGCGAAAATTTGAAATTTGTGATTTCTGAAATTTATCGAAGGATTTAAGGTCTTATCATTTTGTTGATATGTCGTTTTGATTTGCGTTTTAGGAATCGGGGTAGATGATTTGATTGGCGTACGAACGTTGATTAAACTGGTAGTTGGACTTTATATTTTGTTTCAAGGGTTTTCGTTTTCTCGAGACTAAGAAATCTCGTTTTTTATCTTATTTGGAATTAAGTTTTAACTTGGTTCGATTTTTAGGGTTTCGTTTCCGGTGTTTGACTCGGTCTAGAATTGGGTTTTTATCTTGAGTCGATTTTTCGGGATTTGGATTTTGATATTAGACTTCTAGGATTGTTTTTAAGAATTATGAAATTTTTGGGGTTTACACTGTACACGTTGAACGTTGGCTGAATGCTAGCTGTGTAAGCCCCTATACCAGCAGTATAGGTCTTAAAGCCGACGACGTACATGGCCGGTGCAAGTTTGCAATGAAAGCCGGCGAATCTCTAAGGAGAGCTAGCAACCTTAATCTTCTATACTTGTTTCCATCACATTGACAAGCTTATTACTTATATTGGAGTCTTGTTAGCTAGATTTCTTCTCTTGAATCTCTATAATTAATCCTTGCAAAGCTTCATTCACTTGCTTGGTTCGTGCTTTTGTTATTGGACCTCCAATGCCTTGTAGTGGATCTTTAGAATTAGCTAGTTCTTTAGGAGTTGTTGTCACTTGATTTTCATCAAGTGGCCTAATTAGAAAAAGTAGTTGACTTAGCTTGGTTCTCCATAGATGAAATAGAAACAAGAAGAATGTAAAGATAAAGAAGAACTTTTTTAGGAAGGAAACAAAGAAAGTGACAAAAGAGAATATTGAAGCCCTAGTAAAGTTCTCCTTACACACATACACACAAAATGAAGTGACCTTCGAAAAAGTTATCCTTAGAAACGATGTAGATGTTTTAGCAAACAGTCGTTCTCGATAACTGGACGCCCAGTTAGAAAAATTGTATAGAAGGAATATATGTGTCTTTTCAAATTTTGAAAATCCTCGATTCCTATGCTTTGCCAAGTAAATAACACAACTACTAGCATGGGCTCATCGCCATAACAAGAGCCCTAAGCTAACCATACTTGAGATGTAGTTCAAATTCCACTTCACTCGGGACGTAGCTCAGATAACGGGCTATAATGGGGATGTAGCTCAGGTGGAAAGAAATGACTACCTAACCGTGACACGACTTGAGACCACATGCATTACCACTCCCTTCGCTTACCCATAATGGGAGTGCAGGGGAAAGTGTTGATAGAATATTTTCGGCCAAACCTTATTAGGTTAGAGCCCAAAATCAATGGGCTTCCAAGATTGATACCAGTGTTTATAAAGCCTACTCTATGAAGGCCCCATAAGCAAACAGCGCCCCAACATTGCAAAAGGACTCCCAAATGACTTAAGCATAGGTAACGTATGTCCACAACCTCAATCTCGATCTCATATATGGAGGTTGAAGGTAACGAAGTTATATTAGTTGCAACCTCTGATCTCAATTGGAAGCCCATAGTGACTTGATAATTAAATCTTTTGGCAGTTTGCACTTTGTCCAGTCACCCTTCGTATCTAGTATATCCATGCCACAATATTAGCACAAGCATGATTCGTGCATGATGCTATCATGCCTCGCAAATCAAGCTAACTAGTCCCTCAAAGGGAATCCACTACACGTGTCACGCCCCGAAGGGTATCTTAAACGTGGCAGTCTGCCGTACACAATATTAAAGCCTAGGAATGACCGCCTCAGTCATGCGAAGGCTTCCATACTATGTACAAGGCGTCTAATACATAGAGGAGACACATTGGAGAGATACATATTATATTGATACACTTGAGTAACAATGTAAAAGAAATACAAATTTACTATACTTCAGATACAAAACACTATGCTTCATATACGAATCACTGTACTTTAAAATACCAATCATTAAACCTCAATTACATTCATCCAAAAACTTCCCTACATAAACTATTACAAGGCAATCATAAAATCTAGCCAATAACTTCAAGCATTCTTATTCCTTGCCGGAACCCCGAAGTCATTCTCGGCTTCAACCATCACGGTCCCCACTTAGCATTCTTGAGATGACCTATTCATTTAAACATCTGTTGAGGTATAAGCTACACTAGCTTAGTGAGAATCCCCTTAATTTTGTACCATAACAAGCAAGTTATAATCAATCATATGCTATGCATGAACAAACAATTATGTATGGGTATCCGGAACCCATACACAGAACGGATTTACGCCCTCTGTATCTTGGGTTAAGAATGGTATTGAAGTCTACAAGACCGCTGCTAGTCCCCAAGACCTCAACTCATAGCACTCGACTCGGCTAGGCTCATTCATGGAATGCATCCACATGTGCTTTAGTACCCATGAATGAGCTCTGATACCGGCCTCGTTATCCAAACGAGCAATCAGCGGACCATACCGATCAACCTGTAGGAGTAACACGCTATCAAATGCAATATGTCAGATGCGATGCATGACCAATTTAATTTTTTTTTTTTTTGCTTAGGTTAAAATGTTCATACATTCTTTAGAGTGACCAACCAATATCATACATATAACAAAAATAATATGAACAGTGCAATTATCCAATCAAATCGTGGTTTCGATATGCTTTAATATTCTTGGCATACATTCATCACAGTCTCATCATATATCCCATCCTCATTCATATCAATTTTTATCTTGTTCCTATACTTCTAATGCGACTAGCTACAATGCATATCAATTTTTATCTTGTTCCTATACTTCTAATGCAACTAGCTATAAGCACAAATAAGGCAACAAAATAAGGAGAAGACTCACTCAGCCATTGGATCACCGGTCTTTTAGTAAAAGTAATCCGGTGGTAGGGAATCATCGATTTCGGGATCACCTAAAAAGGAAGAAATACTCTAATAAGTATTTCAACTCAAACTAATCCAAACGATCTTATACAAACTATCAAATTCGTAATTCTCGTCCTAAGCGGGAATTCCAACTTAAAATGGCCATAACTTGGTCATTTTAACTCGGAATCTCGCAAATTATATATCGATTTCTATCTACTTCAAAAGATCTATCTAATTGTAATATTATTTTCAAGTTTTGAAAACTTTGAAGCTTCGAAAAGGTTCGATCAGTTCTGATCAGTAGCAATTTCCAATTCCAAAAAATAGTTTTGTAAATGTTTGTAATGTTTCTATTATATAGATTAGCTATACATGCAATATGAATGATTTCTTAACATGAATGACATGAGATGAGCTTAATGTGTGCATGCTTTTGACAATATTTACTAAAAGGAACTTCTAGAAACTTTCTACTTGTAAGACTCCATGGCTATTGACTTTCAAGAAAACTAATTTCCTAACTTTGATCATTTCCATTTGTTTTGGATTTATTTCTCAAGAAAATATAATTATCCTTGCTAAAATTGAATCTTCATTATATCTATTACTTATGACCTTCATTTCTACATAAAAATTTCTATTTTACACTTTGTAACCATGTCTTCAAGTGGAGTTGATTCCAAAATCTGAATTTTATAAAAGTTAGTTGTTGAGTGATTCCTTTAAGTAAAAATCATTTGATATTTAGAAAGTTAGGGCTCAACCATACATAACCACTAAGGACTTCACTTTTTCATAAAAATTGGCATTTTACACTTTGCAAATATGTTTTCAAATAGGATTTACTCAAAAATCCGAATTTTATAAAATCCACTTTTTGAATGATTCCTTTAGGAAAAACTTGTTTAATGCATTAGAATTTAAAACTTTATGGTACCTATTACTTAAGGACTCCATTCATTACATAAAACTTTCATTTTAAGCTTGGATAATAGGTGTTCTTATGGCCTTCATTCAAAATTACGAATTTCACAAATTGACTACTAACTCAAAATTTCCCATCTTAATTTTATTTATTGTTTTACACATTAATCTCATCAAAACTCATTTCAACTTGTAAAAATCACTACTTAATGATACCTATTACCTATACCTTCATTTTTTACACAAAACATGAGTTTTGGAGTTGATAAATGGGTTTTCAAAATTGGTCTTGGTTGAGATCCGAATTTACAAAATTTATTTTTGGTCATGTTTTTGATAAAATCTATCTAACCTTATGAAAATCCATTCCTTACATATCCTATCTTAAGAGCCTTTCATTTCTTAAATAAAAACTTCATTTTTTGGTTGGAAAACATGTTTTTAAAATATGCCTTGACCAAAATCCGAAAATAAGATTTTTATTTTGAAAATAACATTTGAAAATCATCTTTGATTCTTGTAAAAAAAAGTCTTGATGATATACATACATTAAGCCTTCATTATCTTAAGTAAAAATTACATTTTGACACTTGGAAAGTGGTTTTTAAATAGGGGTCTTGCCAAAATACGAATTTCACAATTTCTGTTTGAGTCCAAAACCAAGATCTACACTTAATATGAACATAAATAAAAGAAATCCATGGTAGTAAACTATAAACTCATAGGTCTAAACTTTACTCATCAAAATCTTTCATTTATGTTATCTATTCCCTAAGTCCTTCATTTTAAATGAAAATATACATTTTGAAGTTGAAAAACAACTTTTCTAAATATGGGTCCTTTTTCATCCGAATTTTCAAAAATGATTTTTGTTGAAAATAAAATAGATCTTGAGTTTTCTAAAACATTCATACTATCATCATGCTACTACAAGTTGTTCACGAATATAAAACAAAAATCTAATGCATTTATGAACTCAAAACACTAGATCTAGTTTACTACACTAGTTATAAATGCATGAACACATATGAATGAGGAATATATGCATAAATCATAAGCAATAACAAAAATAATAACTCAAACAACAAGATCTATGGCATAAACGAAAATCAAAGCTACAAAAAGTTAGATCTACAAAATATAACTACTTTAAACAAGAAAATAAGAATGATACAAGAGAAAAATCATAGAGAAATGGAGTGTTTCACTTTAGCACATCATCCTTAGCTTTTAGGCTAATGGAATGTCATTTGATGCATGAAACTCTCACTATACTTTACCTATATCACCTATGGAAGCTTTGGACAAGAGTTTTATTCAAGATTTTTGAAGAAATATGTGTAGAAGCTTATAGAATAAGAAGGGGGCAGCTTGTGTTCTTGAAGAATCAAGAACAAAATGAAGAAGAAAAGAGAGGAAAAAAAAAAAGAGAAAAAGCTAAGGAATGAAAAAGGAAAAATGAATAAATGAAAGAGAGAGAGAAAATGAGTGTATTAAATGAATGAAAGCGAGAAAAAAATAAAACAAGGGCAGCCAAAGATGAAGCATGCTGCACGTGAAAGAGGGAGAGGAGAGAGAGGGAAATTGTTTGAAATTTGACTTGAAATTGAATTGTGTAATAAATGTATAATGTAGCTTCTTTAAGAAGGAGTAGAATATATTTATTTGGTCAAAATAGGAGTAATTAAAGGACAATGGCAGCCATAAAGAAGGAAAAATCTGCCATAAAGTGTAGGACAAAGTGTAGAAAGATTGAAGTGAAAAGGAAGTGATATGTGTAAAGTGTACTTGAAGGTATGGGTTGTAAGAGTACTTTCTTAATAAAAAAAACAAAATTAGAAAATTTATTCCAAATATTTGTAGCAAATTTTTCATGATTAAAATTAAATATTTATTTAAATTATTTTAGTATTTTAACAAGTATGTTACCGGTATGATCAAAATACGTGAATATGGGTTATAAATGATATTTTTATAACCCCAAAAATTCTAAAAATTATTTTATGAAAATATAAATATTTTTCAATTATTAAATTAATTTATTTTATTTTTAATATCGAGTCTTAAACAGAATCTGATCCCGTAAAGACCCGAAATGAACTAAATTTTAGAAAAACAAAATTTTCTATAATATATAAAATATTTATCTAAAAATATAAGGCTTTATAAGAATAATAATATTGTATAGTGAAATAAAAGTGAATAGTGCAAAAGACTAATTAATTACCGGTAGTAATGAAAATACAATAAAAGGTTATAACTATAATTTTTATAACTCGAAAAATCATATAACTGATATATTTGGAAATCTTATGAAATTACGAGTCTAATGGTAGTATTGGTATGTTTTTGATATCTCGAGCCCTGGAATACGTTTTTCGAAGTCTATATCCGAACGGGTTCGTAATAGGTCAAAAATTTACCAATCTAATATTTTTAAACAAACTTATATTACTACGAGCTACTCTACACACTTAAACTACACCTCGGCCTCTAGGGTTAAGGGCGCTAGATTGCTGGACTTAAACTATTGTATTTCACTTAGGGTTTCCGGATGATTTTTCGGTTTAGATCTTTGCCACTTTGGAAACTGATATTTTATATTTATACAACATATTTGATTTGAGAAATTTATCTTAAATTTTATTTTTGTAAGTATTTAATATCTTTTAACGTTTTAGAAATTCTTGAATTGGGTTTCATTTCCGAAAGTTAATCGTTATTTACTTTTTAATAATTTATTTTTGGGCTTTATATTACCCGATTTTATAAGTCGGAGTTAAATATAGAATTCTTTGTACGTCGTGGTTTTGAATTTGAAGGCTGTTGAGTTCTTATTTTATTTTTAAGGATTCTCATTTTCTCAAGATTAAGAAATTTCTAGATTCGTTCGTGATTTAGGATTTGTCGAAGTTCGGTTTTAATTTGGAGTGATTTTTAGGGTTTATTTTCGAAGTTCATCTTGGAATTATTTACTGAAATTTTCCGGGGCTTACAACATGTAAAGAATGTCTCGTGATCCTCTTGGAGTTTGCCATGACCACCTTCTATAAGGAATCATCTGGATCCTCAAGACAAGTAAGCTCTCAATTTTACTAAGAGGATTATTAGTGTTTCATACTTTCACGAAACCCTGGCAACTTGAGTATTGGAGTAGTCATGCTAGACAATCCCTTGCATATCATTAATCGAGTTCTTTGTGTTCGCAATATTTAGGTGTTCCCGTACCCTCATCTTCTACTTAAGGAAAATGAAAACTCTATGGGTAAATTCAACATCTAAAACACAACATAAACTTGTCTTTTTGATTTTTCTCTTATGCAATCAAGCAAGGCTTTTTTCATTTTTCATTTTTTTTTGCCCGTTAAGTAGGGCTTTTTCAAAGTTGTAAAAACCCGGAAAAAAGCAAAAAATTTCTCTCTCCTTATTTGTGTATTTTTCTTCGTCTTAAAATATTATATTTAAAAGTAAAGAGAGATCTTTAGAAATTCATGAAAATGATAATGTAGCAATGCACTAATTATATGATTAGGCTGGCCAAGGATAATTATTACCTACACTTGCATCGAACTGCGCATGGGAATTATCTAGCCACCACTTTTTCAAAATTTTGTCGGAGTTCCCCAACATTCAAACTTAAATCGCGGCTAACTTCACTCTCACTTTCAGCTTTCTACAAAACCCTGTGTTGTGTTGGAACTGGAACTCATAAAAAGTACTGTGTTAGGAAAAAGTTATATTAGAAAAAAAAAAAAAAAAAAGAGGCTCCGCCGCGTGCTTCTTCGTTCTGAATTCTGAACCTGTTCCGTTCTGACGATGAATCTGATCTCTCTTCTCCTTTTCACATTACAGTAACATTCCATGCCATACCCCCCTGTCAATATCCATCACACCACACACACCCCCACAAACTTACTAATAAATAAATCTGTATCTGTACTCTTCTCATTTCATACTCATACACTAGAATTAGTGCTAGAACTGTATTGCAGTTGATAGTCAGCTCAGCTCTTAAAGATGGAATTCCCATCACCCATCTTCACACCTCCCCCAGGGCCAGAAATCTCCCCAAAACCCAATCACAAAGCAGAAGACTACTCACTTCACTGCCCACCTCAAACCTTCTCAACAGAAAGCCCTTCAAGACCTCAAAACCCACCTCTCTTCCCATGAAGATCCTCCTTCCATCTGGGGCATCCCTCTTCTCGTCGACACCGAAAAAGCCGACGTTGTCCTTCTCAAGTTCCTCATTGCCAGAGACTTCAAAGTGCGCGAAGCTCTCACCATGTTGAACAAATGTTTGTCCTGGAGGAAAGAGTTTGGTGCGGATGGTATTCTAAATGAGGAATTGGGGTTCAAGGAATTTCAAAATGCCGTGGCTTATATGCATGGTTTTGATAGGGAAGGACACCCAGTTTGTTATAACTCTTATGGTGTGTTTAGGGATAAGGATATGTATGAGAAAGTGTTTGGCGATGAGGATAAGTTGAACAAGTTCTTGAGATGGAGAATCCAAGTGCTTGAGAAAGGGATTCTTGACTACTTGGAGTTTAAACCTGGTGGTGTTAATTCAATCATTCAGGTCATTGATCTTAAGGACATGCCTAGAAAAGAACTTAGGATTGGTTATAATCAAGTACTCTCTTTGTTCCAAGATAATTACCCTGAAATGGTGGCCAGGAAGGTAACCCCTTTTTTTTTTTTTTTTTTCTTTTTGCTATGTATGCTTGAACTAATTTTGATATTTGGTGCATACAAACTTTGGACTAAATTTATTAATTTTAACTATTGGGTTATTGTGGTTGTGGGTACAGATTTTTATTAATGTTCCATGGTACTTCACCATACTGTACTCCATGTTTAGTCCATTCTTGACCCAGAGGACCAAGAATAAGTTTGTGGTAGCAAAAGAAGGAAATGTGGCAATTTCAGAGACACTCTACAAGTAAAATTCTTGAATTACCATGTTTAGAACCAGTACTGTATGTTATATATAATCCACTTTCCTAAATGGCTTACTTCTTTAAGTCACTGAATTAACGGGATGTTCTTATTACATCATTTTTTTGACAATCCACTTAATTTTCTTTTTTGCATGTAAGGGATCTTGAGTCGTTTAGAGCAGTTTGTGTATCAAAATTATTGTTATTTGCCTTACTTTTCCATCCTGTAATTTGGGTTTGCTTTTATTATCAGGTTTATAAAGCCAGAGGAAATTCCAGTTCAATATGCTGGTTTGAGTCGACCTAGTGATTTGCAGGATGGCCCTCCTAAATCAGCATCTGAATTCACCGTCAAAGGGGGAGAAAGAGTTAATATACAGATCGAGGGGATTGAGGTTTGTGTCAATCTTTTTGTGATTTTGCAACCTCATCAATTTTGAGTACTTTGAATTTGAGCATAAGCGTGAAATATTACTCTCAATCATGAAGATGAAAGCCATCATGGGTCACATTGTATAGACACATATTTAGGATTTGAACATAACAATGAAATGTTTCTCTTAATCATGATTTAACAAGACTTGCAAGCAGACATGGCATGGCAGCTTAGTAAGCTCCAATTTCAAGACATTAATGCTGCTGATAATATAGTTCAGTTATGGCTAGTCTTGTGATACTGGTTTCGCTTGTTTGTTTTCGGTTGATTAGGCTAATGCGACCATAATGTGGGACATAGTGGTGGGCGGATGGGATTTGGAATACAGTGCTGAATATGTGCCTAATGCTGAAGGCAGCTACACCATTGTTGTGGAGAAGCCAAGAAAGGTGGCCCCATCTGAAGAAGCCATTAATGACACATTTACTTCCATGGAAGCTGGAAAATTAGTCATTTCAGTGGATAACACTGCCTCTAGGAGGAAAAAGGTTGCTGCTTATCGTTACATGGTCCATAAATCGCATTTGTCTAGCTGAAAATAAAATCCTGGCAAGGTCCTTTGTTTTCTTAGTTTTCTTAAAGATTTTGTTCCCTGTTTTTGTTCATCACGAGTTTAATTATGCTTTCAAGCATTTGGTAATGTACTGAAGTAATGTATAAAAATCTGGTGGTAATGTTGTTAGGGATAATGATATTGCTTAATACAAAAGGAAAGTAAGCTTATCGTTGGTGAGAGGTCATAATGCTGCTTCCTTTTTGTGTTACTTTAGTGGTGAGTTCATTATATGTCTCCATCCCACACAACAAAGCATTCTGTGACATACTAATCTATTCAACATTTGCAGGATTTGATAGTAAAGTTGCAAGTAAGCCATAATAGTTGACTATCGAAGAAGTTATCATTAGTCTGATCTGATTATGGTGGGTGCCTGTAAAGTGTTATAGCCTCTTTTTTCTAGCTTCTTTCTATAAAGTGTGGATATTTTGTCTTTGCATATGAAAGAAAAAGTTACAGGGTTAAGAGCGAACAGAGTTGCGCTGTGTTTGGGTGGTGGGAAGCTGTGGAAGCTTTCGGAAAACGGAGGAAATGGAAAGAAAGCCACAGAAAGTTTGTGTTTGGGTATGATGAAAATCAAAATAAAATGCCGGATAATAGATGAGATAGGTGGAAAACTTACTGCATCGTTTTCTCTCTAAAATCAGGGAGATAGCTGTGAAAATAGTAAACAGTAGCATTAATTCTCTTTTTTCTCCCGGTAGTAAAATGTTAAAATTAGATGGGAGGAACAATTTTATCAATTACTAACTTCATTTTTTTTTTTTTTTTTCATTTTCTTCATAAATTACCAAACATGAAATAAATATCCCACACATTTATATTTCTATGAAGTTCCGTTTGCACTCTTTTTTTTTTTTTTTCCATTACCACATTTCAAAAGTTGCCAAACACAACCTTAATCAATTTCTCATAGCTTCAAATTAGAAATCAAGACCAGATAAGTAAGGGTTTTGAGTTGCTTTTTGTTTTTTTCCCCTCTTCTTCTTGCTTTAAGCTCCTTAGCAAAGAAGAAATCCTTAATTCATAGTCACATTTTTGCATGGGATTGAATAGATAAAGGAAAATTAAGTCTTACGTGATCTTGAAAGGGGTAAAATTATTTAATGGTTGCTTGTAATTTATCCCTATGCTATGTTTGTAATGCAAGGATGGACCTAGAATGGAATAACAATTTTGGATCTCATTCCTACTCCCATTCCCATGTTTGGCTTGAATTTAAGAAGCCAAAATCGCAAGTCTTTGAAATCTTTTATTCTACTTTAAAGGTGGAATTACATTCCGTTTTAAAATAAATGGAATCGTGATTTCATTTCGCCTCTATCCTCATTAAATAATTTTATCAATAAGATAAACTTCAATTCTACATTTTTGTATCCACTTCAATCAAATAATCTTGCTAATAATCTGTCAAAAATCTGGGGATGTTTAACCACATAATAATAATCTGTACCTACTTTTATTAAACAAGTCTCTCTGAATGCTTTCTATCATATAAAAAATGTTTATGTGGCCACCATGACTCTATCATGTTGCATGGCAACATGCTTGACTATAAGCTTTAGAAAATTTAAATAAAAAATATTTAGTATTTGTTAAAAATTAAAAAAAGAAAAAAGAAAAAAATTACTTGTTGGCCATAGATGCTATTAAAGTCATCACACTAATATTTTTTTTATAATTGTGGAATAATATAAAAAATAGAAAAAAAAACTAATAATATGGAAATATATTATATGAGATAGAAGGGGAACAATGTGAAGATGGATAAAAATTGCTTGTACTTTTGTATAAATATAGATAATCCTACCAATAATTAATCCACATCCACTTTTATTAAATAATATTTCAATAAGATATATAACAAAATGTACACATGTATGAAAAAATATACACATGTTATCAACTAATTGAAGGTATTTATGTCCTTTAATAATGGTAATGCCATCTATTCTTGATATAATATAACCAAACATAATAATGGAATGGAATTAATGATTTCATGGTGTTTCCAAACACATTAATGAATGTCATTCCGTTTCTAATTCCATTCCATTGTAATCTATTCTATTTTGACCATTCTTAGTGTAACAAATATAAGAGTATTAGCAAGTAAATTGAGGTTGCACAGATCTCTCTCTCTCTTTTCTTTTGCCATTACAAAGGAAAGAGGATTCAAACATGTACCTTGTAAGCCCCGGAAAAATTTCAATAATAATTCCAAAATGAACTTCGAAAATAAACCCTAAAAATACTCCAAATTAAAACCGAATTTCAACAAGTCCTAAATCACGAACGAATCCAAAAATTTCTTAATCATGAGAAAATGACAATCCTTAAAAATAAAATAAGAACTCAGTGGTCTTCAAATTCAAAACCACGACGTACAAAAATTTCCATATTTAGCTCCGGCTTGTAAAATTGGGTAATATAAAGCCCAAAAACAAATTATTAAAAAGTAAATAATGATTAACTTTTGGAAATGAAACCCAATTCAAGAATTCCGAAAACGTTAAAAGATATTAAATACTTACAAAAATAAAATTTAAAATAAATTTCTCAAATCAAATATGTTGTATAAACATAAAATATCAGTTTCCAAATTGGCAAGGATCTAAACCGGAAAAATCACCCGAAAACTCTAATCGGAATACAATAGCTTAAGTCCGGCAATCTAGTGCCCTTAACACTAGAGGCCAAGGTGTAGTTTAAATAAGTAGAATAGCTCGTAGTAATATAAGTTTGTTTAAAAATATCAGATTGGTAAATTTTTGACCTATCTCGAACCCGCTCGGATATAGACTTTGAAAAGCATGTCCCGGGGCTCGAGATATAAAAAATATACCATTAGTACCGTTAGACTCGTAATTTTATAAGATTTCTAAATCTATCAGTTATATAATTTTTCGGGTTATAAAAGTTACAGTTATAATCTTTTTGTCGTATTTTCATTACTACCAGTAATTAATTAGTCTTTTGCACTATTTACTTTTATTTCGTTACACAATTTTATTATTCTTATAATGTATACCTCGGGTTTCCTAGTAATCGAGTAAACTTCGAAAACTGGAAAATGAAACCCTAAACCGGTTTAGTTCAAAGCGTTATGAGAAAGACCTAGAAACCCTATATCTGGCTTTTCTTGGTTTCATATAAAAGAAATTTTATAAAATAATTTAATATGGAATATTGTTTTAAAGTATATTTTAAACCATGGAAAGTTTTGATTTCGAAAAATTTTCTATTCCGGGCCTTCCCGAGCTCCATTACGGAAAAGCGAGCCCTAGAACTAGAAACTCAGAAAAATATTCCGGAATACTCCTTAGAACTGAAATTTTATAAGGATTTCAAAAATATAAGTTTTATAATTTTCCGGGCCATAAAAATTACAGTTATAACCTTTTTTCCATATTTTCTTTACTACCGGTAAAGTAGATGTCTTGTCTACTATTTGCCACTATTCACAAGTACAACCTATGACTACTCATTTATACACCCTATATTTGCAACCATTACTAGCACTCAATCAATCTCTTTTCCAAAGACTTTTTGTCTCTTATTTATTACTACAATTTATGACATGTGATGTAAAAGCTATCAAGACAAATCAATCAAAGAAAATCAAATCTTCCCCTCCCCCTTCAAATTTTTTGGCCGGCGTGAACACCCACCCCCCCCCCCCCCCCCCCCCCCCCCCCCCCCCCCAAAAACTCCATTTGCATTTTTTTTTAAATTGTTTTATCCATTTTAACCTAATTTCAATTGATATATAAGTTACACTTTCTTTCTCTCACTTCATTCTTCACTTTTTCAAAATTTCCAAAAGGTAAAAGCTTCAAAATCCTCTCCCCACACTCCTTGCCGTGAGCTTCAAGCTCACACACACACACACACACACACATTTTCTTCTCCTTTTGTCTTCTATTTTACCTTAAGTAAATGAACTTGCTTCATATATCCTTAGATCCTTGTAATGGCAAGGATATTCTTGGATATTTCCAACTAAATGTCCCAATGAGCTCTTGCTAGGGACAAGGAAATATCAAAACAAGAATACCAAACCATCACAAAGTGGATCTAACATTTAAAGGAGCTTTCATGCCATAAGCTTTATGATTATTCATCAAAAAGTGTTTTGAACAAAGATCTTTTATAAAAATATAGTTTTTATGTTTTCAAAACCTATTTAAGCACTTGATATAGTAGATCTACCATTTTACTACTCATATTCATGTAGGCATTTAAGATCTCATCATTATTTTGAGTTTATGTGCATTAATGGTCTTCAATGCTTTTGTCCTTAGTAAATAACCTTTCTAGTATATAGATCTATAGGTAGATGAGTTAATAAAACCAAAAAGGAAAACACTTTTCAAGAAATGAGTTAGTGTAAATTCGGATGACTTGGAACCTAGTTGAAAAACCCTTTTATCAACTTCTAAACATGTATTTTAAAGAAAAATGAAGCTATAGGTGATAGATAATGTTTGATATTTTTCATGAGTTTAAATGAGTTTTACTAAAGAAAATATTTAAACAAGAGATAAGTCTAATAGAAGTTTTGAGTTAAAGTCTTGAAAGCCAAATTCGTAATAATGGATAGATGGTAGAAAACACTAGTTTTCCAACTTCAAAAATGGTATTTTCTTAAATAAATGAAGTCCTTAGGGTATAGGTAAAATAAATACTTAAAGTTCTAAGTATAAAATGCATTTTTCTTAAAAGAATCAACTTGAAAATGAATTTCTAAATTCGGATTTTTGGAACCACCCTAGTGTAAGACTCACTTAAAAAGTTATAAATGAAGATTTTATTAAAGAAATAAAGGCCTTAGGATATAGTTAATATAAGAGTCAAATTTTCCTTAAAATAAATAGGAATTTCCTAAGAAAAATCCTTGGAATATATGAGTGTGACCAAGTGTAGTAAAACTATTAGTTAAGTAATGGTATGGAATGGTTTCTTTATAAAAAAAAAGTTATGTAAGTTCTTTAAATCTAAATTTTATAAGAACTTAGACTCATTAGAGTTCATATCATGACATTCATGATAGGGAAAATCATTACCATGGCATTTAGTTTCATTTTGTACTTAGGAATCTCAAGTGCATTCACGAAAACCGCATTTTCGGAATCAACATAACCGCTGTACAGATCTGATCCTTCATTTCCGAGGCTTAGATATTTTCAAAACTTGATTTAAACTTCATATTTAGAAAGCTCTTCCGAAGTAGATAGAAATCGATATAAAATTTGCGAGATTCCGAGTTAAAATGACCAAGTTATGGCCGTTTTAAGTTGGAATTCCCGCTTAGGACGCGAATTACGAATTTGATAGTTCGTATGAAGTCGTTGGATTAGTTTGAGTTGAAATACTTATTAGAGTATTTCTTCCTTTTTAGGTAATCCCGAGTTCGACGATTCCCTACCACCGGATTATTATTACTAGAAGACCGGTGATCCAATGGCCGAGTGAGTTTTCTCCTTGTTTGTTACCTTGATGTGTGCTTAGTTAGTTGCATTAGAATTATAGGAACAAGATAAAAATCGATATGAATGGGGATGGGATATATGATGAGACTGTGATGAATGTATGCCAAGGAATACTAAAGCATATCGAAACCACGATTTGATTGGATAACTGCACTGTTCATATTATTTCTGTTATATGTATGATATTGGTTGGTCATTCTAAAGAATGTATAAATATTTTTGACCTAAGCAAAAATTAAATTGGTCATGCATCGCATCGGACATATTGCATTTGGTAGCGTGCTACTCCTACGCAGGTCGATCGGTATGGTCCGAGGACTCGTTTGGATAATGAGACCCGGATCAGAGCTCATTCATAGGAAACTAAGGCGCATCGGGGATGCATTCCATGTGTGAGCCTAGCCGAGGCGAGTGCTAAGAGCCGAGGGCTTGGGGACTAGCAGCGTCGTGTAGACTTCAATACCATCCCTAACCCAAGATACGGAGGGCGTAAATCCGTTCTGTGTGTGGGTTCCGGATACCCATACATAATTGCTTGCTCACGTGTTTGTTCATGCATAGCATATGATTGATTAATTGCTTGTTCTGGTACGAATTAAGGGAATTCTCACTAAGCTAGTGTAGCTTATACCCAATAGTTGTTTAAATGAATAGGTTATCTCAAGAATGCAAAGTGGGGACCGAGATGGTTGAGCCGAGAATGACTTCGGGATTCCGGCAAGAATGAGAATGTTGAAGTTATCAGCTAGTTTTATGATTTGTCTTGTAATAGTTTATGTAGGGAAGTCTGTGGATGAATGTAATTAAGTTGAATGATTTGTATTTTGAAGTATTGATTGTATAGTATAGTGGTTTGTATCGAAGTTAGTGGATTTTATTTCCTTTACATTGTTACTCAATTGTATCAACATAAAATGTATCATTCCGATGTGTCTCCTTTATGTGTTAGACGCCTTGTACATACTATAGAAGCCTTCGCGTGACTGAGGCGGTCATTCTTAGGCTTTAATATTGTGTACGGCGGACTGCCACGTTTAGGGTACCCTTCGGGGCGTGACATACCTCTTACTTGAGTGACTAGAGGTGATGCTACTAAACTATAAGACCATTTGGCTTGCACAAGTCTTTATATGAATCATTATTGTAAAGGGTAAGTTTCATTGGAGATACATGAACTTTTTTGTATGTAATGGAATTATACTTAAAAGAAATCGTCCTATGAAAGTACCCTAACTTTTTAATTGTTGGAATTTAGCCATTTCTCATATTACTTGTTGACATGGAAAGGGAAACGGATTAAAAAAAAAAAAATTTCTTTGTTTTAGTTATTGACTCTATGTGTGTGTGTGTTTACTTTTCCCTCTCTTTTTCCCTCTCCCGTTGCTTCTTCTTCTTCATTATGAAACAATTTTTGGGTTAAGTTAAGTAATCCCAAGATAACAACTTCCAAAAATTTATGCACAACAACTTACTTGGGAATTTCATCAAACACTTTGTTGGCAACAAAATAGACATCAAAACCCACGAGTAGAAATCTTACAAAGGATTGGGATCGGACCCTCTCTCTTCTTCCGCTAATGTTTCTCTCCCATGAATCTCTCTCTCAACTTTGTCTTTCTTCTCCTAACTATCTCTCTTTCTCCTTCCTACTACCTCTCCCTCTCAAGTGAAATCACCTCCACCATGTTAAACAATGCCACCACCCATAAGCCACATATACCTATTGTCGCCTAGTCAATACCCACATACAGCCTAATGATGCGAACCAAACCCCAAAATCAAAACCAGTGGCATACTCCTCTCCCACCACCGCTTTGGAACCATTGTAAAACCATGAATAACCACAAACCCAACCAAATTTGAAACTCTAACGATTTTAACTCCTAAAGAACCTGTTGAATTTAAAAATTTAGGATTCCAATGTGAATTCTTCAATGTTGTCAATTTGTGGAGTGGCAAAAAAAAAAAAAAAATGTCATGGATTTGTGATGAAGCTAGCTCAATGTCAATTTAAATTTCAATATTTTGGTAAAGTTTAGCAAATGAAAGGTTGTGCAAATTAGTTAAGGAAGAGTCACTAAATTGGGATCTTTCATAAAGTTGGGTCACCATAAGGTTATAGATATCATTAAGATTTTAGATTTTGATTCGATTTATTCCTTCTTTTGTTAATTTTGAGATATATAAATTCTTTATTCATGGATATGAAATAATTTTGGATGTATATTGTTACACCCCAAACTATGTTAAGGCGTGTTAGTTGCTATGTAAAAACACTTATACATTATACGTTAAGGCTAACTTAATCTATAATTTGTCATGATTGTTGCTAAACAAATTTTAGATTCTGAAATCATTAAATTAAATTCTAGAAGCAACTGGAATTTGCAGTGGAAAAATAAATTTCTTAAAATGATTTCCAAACAAGCTACTTCTATAAGTAGACCAACATTTTATAAATAAGAATTATACCATCAGGTATCTTAAAATACTCAGTGTCTAGTATCTCAAAATATAACCATGGGCTCATAGATATGCCATTGTCAAAACATAAGTTTGATAATGAAATTTAATAATTTAGCATAAAGATAATTATCTAGCGATCCTAATCGCTCCACTCATCGAGTAGCTCATCGAAATTCGTGTCATACCCTATGCAATCATAAGCATGGTTGTCAAACTCACAAGTCTACTTGTACGTTTCTACGAGTTTACGAGTTGATGATGATATTTTGATTCAACTCGCATACAAAATCGTTTTTTGAGTAAACTCGTAAGTAGAATCGTAGAATCGTGAGTAATTTGGTGGTAGAATTGGTAGTAGAATCATAAGTAGAATTGTAGTAAAATCGTAAAGTTGTAATTTTACACTTTTTTTTCTATTTGAACTTTAAAAATGCAATCGATTTAATATATTTAAATTTAGGGTTTTGGGGGTTAGTTTTTTATATTTATCTTAATCTAACTTAATTTTAGTTTTTTTAATATTTTTTCCTTTTATTTCCTTTTTTTTTGTATTTTTCATAGAGTTATTTTCTTTTAAGTTATATACTATGATATATTTTGAACATTTGAATGAAAATTAAACTAATATATATAATGCTATATTTTTCCTTTTTAATAATTTTATATCTATAAATTTACTTGCCATAAATATAATAATTATTTATGTAATGATTTTTTGTGCAAATATATAGTGAACATGAAATAGTCATCACTGCACAAAACTAGCTACTCACACATGATAATTTAAATGATTTGCAATACATCTTAATAATTATAGATTATGAATCATCATTAAATAAAAATAATTATTTTAATTATAAAATTGCACTAAATATATTAATGATAGTATGTGAATTATGATTGCTAAAACTTAAATTTGGGTTGTATATACCTAATTTAATACTAAATTCTTTATTTTCATAATTTATTTAAAGTTTTATTAGTTTAGTAAGTACATCAATAGTTTTTGTAAACAAATTTATATTAGTTGTAGAATCTTACGATTCTACGTTTCGATTTTATGTTCCAATTCTACGAACCCCTTAGCAATTTTAGGTAGAAACTCAAGTTTGACAACCATGATCATAAGTATCATCATCAAAGTCATCAACACCTAACAATGAAAGGAATGAGCCGAAGCTCAGTATGACATCAACACAAGTACACACGAGATGAGCACACACACCTGTTACCAACATTTTATATTTTTAAATTAAAGTGTGGCAAACTGTAAAATACAGAAATAAAGATGAAAATCTAATGAATTATGAATCATGAGATGATATAAGATGAGTTTAAGGTCAAAACAAGTAAATTGTAAAAGTTTAAGATTAGTTGTAGGAAAAATATTAAAGTTTGGATTTCTGCAATTTTTGGCAGACTGTACGCCGCCTCCTGGAGAATCTACGCCGCTGGCGTAGAGACAATGTAGGATGGGAACAGTAGCGTTTTTCTTAACGCTGGAGGGAATGCCGTCGGCGTAGGGCTTGGATTTGCTGGTGTATGTAATAGAATCGAAGTTTTGGGAATTCAAAGCCCCAATGAACGCTGCCAGCGCTCGTGTAAATCTTGCTAGAGTAGGGTGTACACCGGCAAGATCTATATGTATGCCGCCGGCGTAGGGCCGACATATGACCAAAATTATATAAATACGAGACGCGAAAGACAGTTTCGACATATTTGTTTTTCATGATTCTTTCCTTCGTATAAGAGAGTTTTGGAGTGTTCTTGGAGATCTAGAATTGGAGAATCATCTGAAAGGTGTTTACGATTCAAAGTAAGTGATTAACATCTTCTCATGGATTAAATATGAAATTGTATAAGTTTCTTAGGGTTTGGTTGGATTTTGCATGAAGGTTCTTGTGAGGAATCCCTAGCACATGTTGAGATCCTTGATTGGTGAATTGCAAGTGGTTTTAGCGATTCAAATTAGTAAGTTTATCTCCTCTATGATGGATTCAAACAAAATACGAGTTAAACAATCCTCATATGTTCTTTATGTTATGCAAATTAGGGTTTTGGTAAAAATATTTGGTGATTGTAGAGTTTTATGCGGTTCGTTGTTGTTATTGAGGATATTTGTGGAGTTTGATCGGAATAAACAGTGTAGATAGCGGAGATTTCTTCTCAAGTTAGGATTTTTGGAGAATTCATATCTGTTAGGATATACATTGATAATGTATTCATGTCTGTTGATGTGTATATATATATATATTTTGTAACAGGATATTTGGAGTTTGTGGAATTGTTGTTGGTGTTGATATAGGAGTTTGTGGAGTTCGGGTTATCTTTGTTGTTATTGATATCGGACTTGAAGATTTGATTTGTATTCCTGAAATCGAGAAAGGTACGACCAATCCTTGCTTGCTGTTTTTGCCTGTAAGTTTAGTATTGATTGAATGCTTGTAGGAACAGACTTTCTTAATAAACTTAATTGTTATTCAGGTTAATAGTTGTATGATCGATTGTGCTTGGCTTTAACCAGTAAAGACCTGGCAGACAGTGATACTGGTGAGGCACCCTGATAATCTTGGTGTGAGGTTGTCCCTAGTGGACTCGTGCCTTGATATGATTCCGGTAGAATTAGGTATTCTGATTCGGGGTTTGGGGTACCCACTCATCCATATATGTATATGATTATTATTTTCAAAGAGTTGTATGATTTTCAATGGAGTCTGAGTAACTCCGAGTTCAGGATTAGTGTATGCCTAATACAGGATTGTGTTGTTTTGTTGGCTTAAGAAAGATAATAATATGGTTGTTTGCATTAGTTTAAGTTGCATGAATTATATGCCTTTTGTATGTGCATATGCATTTGTTTTTGGATTGGAGTTATCGCACTGGGCGTTGCCGCTCATTCTTTTAAATTTCAAGTATAGGTGAAGAAGATATAGTGTATGATCTATCCGGTTATAAATTATTCTTTGATAGCGGGGATGGCGATAGTGGACCTAACTACCCAGCCGAGAGTTATGCATCATATACCAAGTTTCTAAGAGAAGACATGTTTTGATTATTTGAGATCCTAGTTGGATTCATAGTTGGTTTTAAATGAAAAGATTTTAATGTAAATAGTATTTAGTTTCTGTTGAATTTGTTGACTGTGAAGTCAACTTGGATTTTATACTTAAACTAGGAGTTTATGTTTTATGAAGTATGAGTTTTTATGTTGAACAGGTTTAGTATCCTATGAGTTACCCTATGAGTGTTTATAGATGATGATTGTATTAATTTATGGATAATGGAGCCTTTGCATATCCTATATAAGAGGGGATACATGGCGGGTTGTAATGCCTTATTTTAGGGCGTTACACAAACAACAGTAAAGCACTTATACTCCAGTAACACGCTGGAAACCTAAGGGCTTGAGTAGCAGCAACTACTCAAGGGGCCTCTACACGTAATAGCCCTGTCTAAGGGTCACAATCGTTATGCATCTCTATCCATATTAATCTATTGTGATTAAGTAGAGTAATAGAGCCCATATATTAAACTACTTAATACAACTTTCTCTAATATGAATAGACGTTATCCCACTATCGTTCCCCCCATCAACTACCTGCCAAGCCACCTATGATGGCATAAGTACCTAACTACCGTGCTAGTACCGCCTAGCAAGATCACTGCCCTCAGATTGGGTCTAAAAATGGCCACGCACCAACAACAAGTAATTATTAAGGTCATCTTTAAGTATTAATTTCATTTAGGATGTTTATCCCAGCAAGCAATACACAAGTTACTACGTATCTAGTATAAAACTATACTCTGAACAAATAGAAGATAGACTAGAAGATACTTCAAGTAAAGCAGAAGGCAAACTCAAAGCGTGTAAATATCTACTTAGGACATTAATCTACATAAGCATTTAAATCAATTATCGACTTATATCAACTCATATTAAATACTTAGTTTTTTAGCAAATATACATTTGAAACAATATACTCCTCTTATTATCATGCCTATCATATTACAATTATATTTAAGCCATTACAAGTTAATATGATCTTATAAGAGTTCATTAGTTAGACTAACAGCTAAATATAAATTGTCGGTCCCTAAAGAATTTACTAAGCTAATATTAGTTAATAAATTTATATTAATTTAATTTAGCCAGGTTAGATAGAATTAATCAATCAAATTTATTTTATATCCAACTTAGTCTACTAAACTCGTTTTATGGTAATTAGGTCATTAAATAATATTTTAAATAACATATCTTTTGTTAAATCTAATAAACTTTTATTAAGTAAAATAAATCATTTAAAATACAATTATTCTATTTATCTCATTTATAATCCATTTTTTATTTCTAAATGGGCTGAGAATCTAAACTAGTTTTCTATTATGTTTTATATCTTCTATAATGTCATATTTATAATTATTTTATCAAAGAAATTCCTAAAATCAAAATAATTATTTATTCATCTTAAAATTATTATTTTAATTAGCGAACACATTATTTACATTTATTTCATATTCATTTGGTTAGAATTAATTTATCTTAAATTCCAATATTTCATTTCGTATAGAAAACTAGTGTGAACCCCAACTTTAATAAATTGGTTCACTATCTTAAACACGGGTTCTTAAACTCAAATTTTTATGTAAAATTTCCAACACATTGTTTTATATTTTTCATAAGTTCAATTACCCTTAACTAATTAGTTAATTATGGTTTTAAATTCAATTACATCTAATCTAATGAAACAAGGCACAACATTGACAATCGATCGATTCAATTAAAATTGAAGATGATCTCGATCGGTTATTGGACTATTCTTTATACTATATCAAAATAGACTTCTTAAAATTTCAAACGTTATAATTTCACCAAAAAAGGAGAAGAAAAAGTCATTGGTTCAACCCTATACATTCATACCACCACTGCTAGCCAAAACACTGTTTTACTAGTTTGTAATTTAATTTTTAAAAATAGTAAATGTATTTCAAAAATCATGAAAATTTCCAGTTCATATATAGACACTACACACTACAATTTTATAAATTCCATCAAAAAATAATTTCATTTAATATTTTATTTAAATTTAACAACTTAAGTTGTCCACATTGCATATATATGCATATAAATTGATTTTCCAGCATATTCAAATCATCTAAAACATATTTATTCTATGTTATTTTATCTAGTATATATATAGACTTATATTTACAAATTAATCATAAATCATAGCTTAAATCATCATTATTAGCACAATTTTCACAAAGTTCCAGCAAATATCAAAACATACATACATGCATATACTTCAATATTTTTGTTTAATAATTTCACTTCAATAAAAAATATTAATCTAACATAATCATACATGTATATTCATATTTTAGCACATACATATATTTATACATATGCAATTTCAATCCCCTAGGTTTTATGATACGGTTTATGTTAAACCCTAAACCGGGAGTCAACCGAAAACTCTAAAGTCAACAAATATGTATCAAAACCTAGTAGATTTAGATCCGACAATCTTGCACTCTTAACCCCTAAATAACGAAATTAAGATAATTGAGGAAAATAGTTTGTAATAATACAAGGAAGCTTAAAAAATATAAGATTCGATAATTTTTAGTGTCTTTTAGATTTGAATGGGTTAGTTTTCATAAATCGTACCCCGGTACACCTGACGACAAAAATATTCCGATAATACCAATGAACTTCTAAAATACAAGGATTTCAAAAATATCAATTTTATAATTTTTCGACATCTAAAAATATCATATATAGCTTAATTACGTGTATTTTCTTTACTATTGGTATTAATTTGTCTTATCTACTATCATAATACTATTCTATACTATTCACTACTATTCATCTATTTCTACTTTTTCTACACCTATTCTTACACTCTACATACCTATTCTCTACTTTTTACATTTCCATATATATTCATTCACATCAAACTTTATAATTTATTACTTTTAATTAACAAAAATAAAAAACAATACAAAACAAATCTCTCTCTCTCTCTCCCCCTCCTTCCAAACCGGCACCCCCTCTCCTCTTTCACATCTATTTTATTTCTTTTCAATTTATTTAATTCACACAATTTCACTCTTCAAAACCTATAAATATCACATCTCTCTCCATTTCTTTCACATATTCATTTACTTTACCAAAACTCTCTCAAATTCACTCAATAAATCTTCTCTTCCAAAATTCTCTTTTCACTTTTCTTTTCTACCCATTTCTTACATACTTTCTACATACACAAACTATCCAAAACCTCTCTTACACTACGACTCTCATATTCCCACTTTAGGTAAATATTCTTACTTATATCTTTCTACCATTTATTTTTCATGTCATATAACTTAGCATGACTATAGTGTTGTTTCTTAAAAACTCATATGAGTTGCAAAAGCAACAACATGCTCATGTTTTGTTCTTGCACATGCCAAGAATTTCGATTTTTATTATCTTGTTATTATTATGATGTTATGTTATTATTATTGTTATTATGCTTCTAATTTCACCGTGTATATATATTATTATCTATATGTATGTCTATATATTTTAGAGCCTAATACTCACTAACTCACTAACAAGCTTATTATTATTATTGCTTTTCTTTTTTCTTTTTGGGACTAGTCTATTCTTAGTCCCGAGATGCCTTAATGAAGCTAAGGCTCCCAATACTTGACTGGGATACCTTGATGAAGCTAAGGTTCTCAATACTTGACCTTATTATCTCGCTCATTATTTTGTTTCTTATATCTTTCCTATATTTTCATCTTTTGATACTACATACTCATGTACATACATCATTATAATGTTATTGTCTCAACAAAAATAAAGAGAAATTTTCTTTAACAAAGGAAAAATGAAACTAAACTCTTTTTAATATATAACTTATCTCTAAATCAAATTTCGTTATTCAACACGTTAGGAAAATTATTTTTACAACTTCTTTTCAAACCCATCAAGATTTCTCTTAATGACAAATAAAAGATGATGTTATCAAGGAATTAACTAACAAAGCTAAACTTTTCTTTTGTAATAAGTCATGAAATTTATTAAAACTAGTGTTAATAGTTCTTTGATAAGCAATTTTTCTTAAAAGACTTACTTATAGTATTTTTACCAACTCCATAATAAAAACCAAAAACTAGACTAGTTTTCAAGTTAAGATAAAATCAACTTACTAATTTATAAACCCACTTTAGAAAAATAAAGGTTGTTAAGCTTCTAAATGGATAAACCCATTTTCAGGAGACAAAAAGAATATAAACATAATAAGCTAAAAACAATGGATATTATCAACAACTTAAGAAGATGATTTCTTCAAGTAAAAATCAGTAAAGAGATTAAAAGACCAAGTTAGAAATAAATTATTTTTAAAGAGTTAGGAAATAAAATATAAGAGGAAAAAGACTTATTTATCAAGACCATTTTTAAAGGAAAATATATACAACTCAAAATCATTATAGGTTATCAACAACTTAATAAAACTTTAGAAACTTCATTTTTACCACTAGAAGCAAAATTTGTAGAAGATTAAAGTCAAAGAAATTTTTTTTTTGGAAAAGAAATTGGAAAAAAAAGTAAGAATATACTTATTTACAATAACCTAAGAAATTATAAAGTTCCTCCAAAACACTTAGAAAAAAAATTGTTAAGATTCAAGTTTCAACACCTTAAGATAAATCGTTTTATGAAAAAACATCGTTGAGACAACACTATTAGAATTTTTGCATACAATATGAGTCTATATACATATATTCCAAGGATTTTTCAATTATATATATATTTTTGCTAAAGGATTTTTGAATAAAGACGAGTTTGAAAAATTGTTTTTCAAAAGCTGGGATTTTTGTGGTAATACTGTACCATGTCTTTTAGAGACCCAAATGCCCTTTTATGAAAAAAATTAACATTAGAAATGGATAGATCTTTGGAGTAGGTAGAAAACGGTATTTAATATACGAAATTTCGAGTTAAAATGAGCAAGTTATGACCATTTTAAGTTGAAATTTTACTCTATACGAATTTTAACAAACTTAGTGAAATAGAGTTGCAAGTTTAAGTAGAACTTTCAAGTTTAAGTACAACTTCCAAGAAATACTCATTTCGGTATTTCTTTTGTATATGTGAAGTGGAGTCTGAGCTACTTTACTTGAAGGATTACTTTGACTAAAAAGCTTCTACTACTATGGCTGAATGAGGTTAAATTCTCGCATTTTTGTACTTATGTTTTGCTTGTAGTTTAGCGGCACTAGACTTTAGGCAAAGGTAAAAATATGATAGCGCATGTGCTTTACTTATATGAGTGAAGTTATGATAAGTATATTGAGGTTAGAATTGTTAACTAATCATTGTATGATTTAGTATATGAATGATATGTCTGCAAATTTTATGATCACTTATAAAATGTCTAATATTATGCCATGATTACTAAAACAAAATGATTTATGCATGACACGTAGTGAGTTACATTGCATTCATTACTATTACCCTTGGCGGGATAATGGCATAGTAATGAGTCAGGGAACCCAAAAATACTCTATGGCTTTGGTTGCCCATAAGTAAATGGTGAGTGGGCACCTAAATCAACTACAATTTAGCAGTTAGTAGGAATCTGTATAAAAACTACAAAAACATCATTTGCGAAGTATAGCCTTGTTGCTCGGAACACCTAACCACTGAATGGAGGGATAAATCTATTCAAATATATGATTCCCAAAAAATCGTATGTATTGTTTATTCATGTGATTGATTGCATCTATATGCTTGTTAAATAACTTGACTGAATGTTGATTGTTGAGTACTTTACTTGTGGAATTAATTTTCACTAAGCAAGAAGCTTACCCCTTATAGATACCTTTTGCAACACGCCTATCTATGGTTGAAGCTCCAGGGTTATTTCTCTCAGGTACTACCTTTTTGGCCTAAGGAGTTTTTAGAAGAAGTCAAAAACTAGATGTAGATGTAGACTTACACTTCTAAGTAAATCTCCATGTAATTATATAGACTTTGATAGACTGTATCATTTGAAAGGGGAATGCCCTTTAACTTTTTGTAAGACCTTATATTTCCATAATTCAGATAATATGTTATGATTTCCATTCTTAATCTACTATATGAATATCCTCTTAAAACAACTTGTTTCAAAGTTAGTCCTCTATGATCGTGAGTGTAGCCTTACCTCTGGATTGAAGCTTATGGGATATACTAAGGTTGTCATACTTCAGCTTTGATATTGAATGTGGAGGACTATCGCCATTTAGAGTACCCTTTGGGGCGTGACAGTTTAAGTTGGTATTAGAGCATGTTAAGAATTTTAGATCCTGCAATAGAAATGGACTTAAGAAAAAAATTATTAGAATGGAAATAAGAAAGACTGTAAACCCGGTTTTCTAGTAACCAAGTAGACTTTGGGAACGGAAGCCAAAATCCTAAACCAGATTAGCTTAACCTTGAGAGAGAAAACCTAAGAACCTTGGATCCGGTTTCCTTCGATTTTAAACTAAGGAATTTTTTATAAATAATTAATCTAGAATATTGTTCTAAATTATATTTCAAACCATAAAAAAATTTGTTTCGAAAAATTTTCTATTCCGGGCCTTCTCGAGATCCATTATGGAAAAAGCCGACCTGGGGCTCGAAATTCGAAAAATATTTCGGAATACTCTTTAGAATCGAAATTTAATAAGGATTTCAAAAATATAAATTTTATAATTTTTCGGTTTATGAAAAATACAGATATAGCCCTTTTTCTCGTATTTCTTTACTACTGGTAAAGTAATTGCCTTGATTACTATTTAATACTATTCATAAGTACAACCTACTACACTCACAAGCCACACCCTACTCTTACATCCTTACAAAATACTCAATTATATTTTCGTTTCCAAGATAATTTGTCTCTTAAGAAATTATTACATTTTAAGACTTATTATCACACAAATTAAATAAAACAAAACAAATTCAAACTCTCTCCCTCTCTTCCCTTGCAAACTAGTGCACCCTCTGTAAGCCCCGGAAATTTCAATAAATAATTCTAAAATGAACTTCGAAAACCCTAAAATCACTCCAAATTAAAACCGAACTTTGAATAGTCCTGAAAATAAACAAAAGTAAGAATTCATTAGACTGAGAAAATCTAAAAATAAAAATAAGGACTATAAAAGTCCTTAAGTCCAAAAACCATTACGTAAGATAAACTGCTTACCTAATCTATAATTTATAAAATCGGATGATAAAATAAAACACAGTGATAATTTGCTAAAAAGCAAGTTAATCTGTAACATGACAATTTGAAGGATCAGGAAATCACCAAAGGCCAATTCCATAACTAGGCTTTGGCACGATTAAGAAAACTTTATCTGCCAATAGTAAAATATAGACTTTGGAAATTCCCCAAAAACCAGACTAATAATCCTAAGAGACGGAAATCACAATAAAGCCCTAACGATCAAATCAAACTTCCAAGAATCATATAAACGAGTTAGAAATTGAAATCTCGTAATCTTAAGAAGGAAGAATTTAAGAAACGAAATAACAAAATTAATAATCCTTAAGTTAACAATTGTTCATAAAACCTTAAATCGAAACAAAATAAATTCGAAAACAAAACACTATGAAGATCCTTTTTCAAAGCAAATTATAAGAATCAAGATTTCTCCAAAATCATTCCAAAAAATCGATATTTGACTCAAACTCAAGAAAATCATATCTGGTAACCATTACCGATATACTCCAGATATAATAATTCAATTCAAGATTTCCGAAAGCAAAGAGATATTGAAATGCTTATAAAAAAAAATTTAAAATAAATTTCTCAAATAAATACGTTGTATAAACAGAAAATCTCAGTTTCCACTTGACAATCTAAATCGGAAATCATCCGGAAATCCCTAACCGGAATAAAAGTGTAAGTCCGGCAATCTAGCGCCCTAACTCTAGAGGCCGAAAGATAGTTTAAATAAGTAGAATAGCTCGTAGTAATATAAGTTTGTTCACAAATATCAGATTGGTAAATTTTTGACCTATCTCGAACCCGTTCGGATACAGACTTTGAAAAGCGTGTCCCGGGACTCGAGATAAAAATATACCATTAGTACCGTTAGACTCGTAATTCCACGAGATTTCTAAATATATCAGTTATATAATTTTTCGGTTATAAAAGTTACAGTTATAACCTTTTTACCGTATTTTCATTTCTACCGGTAATTGATTATTCTTTTGCACTATTCATCTTATTTCATTACACAATTTTATTATTATTATTTTTATACCCTGGGTTTCCTAGTAATCAAGTAAACTTCGAAAACCAGAAAATGAAACCCTAAACCGATTTATTCAAGCTTTGTGAAAAGACTTAGAAACCCTAATTCCGGCTTTTCTCGGTTTCCAAATAAGAAACTTTTATAAGAAAATTAATTTTGAATATAGTTCGCGATTATATTTCAAACCAAGAAAGATCAGATTTTAAGAAAATTTCAACTGGGTCATCCCGAGACCATTATAGAAAAGCGTGCCCGGAACTAGAATTTCAAAAATTTCCTTTATGAATACTCATTTGAATCAAAATAAAATAAGGATTTCAAAAATATATTTTTCATAATTTTCCGGCTTATGAAAATACAGTTATGGCCTTTTTATTCGTATTTCATTACTACCGGAAAATCAAATTGTCTTGTCAACTATTCCTCACTATTCAAAAAGACCTATACTACCTAGTCTACCTATTAGCCACCCTACAAATCTAACCCTTACCATCACTCAAATCACTCACTTTTCTCTAACATTTTGTCTTCTTTCCACTCTTAACAATTTCACATCAAATAAATCAATCAAAACAAAGTCAAATCAAACTTTTTCTTCCCCCCTCATGAATAGTGACCGACGAAATTACCCCCTTCCATGCTCCATTTGAATTTTTTTACTTATTTAACCTAATCCACTCATATATAAGCTATCTTCTCTCTCTCTCTCTCCTCATTCTTTCACTTTCCAATTTTACAAAGTGTAAAAAGCTCTCAAAAACCCCTCCTCTTTCCCTCTTGGCCGAAACTTTTTGAACCACACACACACACACACAACTTCCATTTCTCTTTACATCTCCTTTCCACTTCAAGTAAGTAAGCCTTTTACCCTTTCCATCTTTAGATCTTTGTTATGGCTAAGTAATTCTTGGATATTTCAACCAAGTGTCCCCATGATCTCTTAGTAGGGACAATGAAATATCAAAACAAGAATACCGAACCATTACAAAATAGATCTAACCTTTAAAGGAGCTTTCATGACAAAAGCTTTATGTTTATCCATCAAAAGTATTTTGAACTAAAGATCTTTTGTAAAAATATAGTTTTTATGTTTTCAAAACCTATTTAAGCACTTGATATAGTAGATTATCATTTACTACATTATTCATGTAGGACATTTAAGATCTCATCTTCATTTTGAGTTTATGTGCATTCATAGTTTTTAATGCTTTTGTCTTTAGTAAATAACCTTCCTAGTATGTAGATCTATGGTTAGATAAGTTAATAAAGTCAAAAAGGAAAACACTTTTCAAAATATGAACTTGTGTAAATTCGGATGACTTTGAAAACCTAGGTAAAAACACTTTTATCAACTTCTAAACATATATTTTATAAGAGAAATGAAGCCTATGGGTAATAGATAATGTTTAGTAGTATTTTTCATGAGTCTAAATGAGTTTTTACTAAAGAAAATGTTGGAAACAAGAAATGAAGTCCAATAGAAGTTTTGAGCTAAAAGTATAGATGAAATTCGTAATAATGGATGTAGGGTTAGAAAACACTATTTTTCCAACTTCAAAAATGATATTTTCTTAAATAAATGAAGTCCTTAGGATATAGGTATTAATAATACTTAAAGTTTTAAGTATAAAATATATTTTTCCTAAAGGAATCAACTTGAAAATGGACTTTTGTAAATTCGGATTTTTGGAAACCCCTAGTAAAGACCCACTTAAAAGTTTATAAATGAAGATTTTATTTAAGAAATAAAGGCCTTAGGATATAACTAATATGAGGGTCAAAATTCTTTAAGCAAAATAGAGTTTTCCTAAAAGAAAATCCTTGTAATATGTAGGTGTGACTAAGTGTAGTAAACTCACTTGTTAAACATTAATATGAAATGGTTTTCTAAGAAAAGTTTATGTAAATTCTTTAAACCTAAAGAGCTATAAGAACTTAGGCTCATTAGAGTTCTATCATGACATTCATGATAGGGAAAATCATTACCATTGCATTTAGTTTCATTTTACACTTAGGAATCTCAAGTGCATTCATGAAAACCGCATTTTCGGAACCTATGTACACCGCTGTACAGATCTGATCCTGTTTCCGAGGCTTAGATATTTTCAAAACTTGATTTAACTTCGTATTTAGAAAGCTCTTCCGAAGTAGATAGAAATCGATATAAAATTTGCGAGATTCCGAGTTAAAATGACCAAGTTATGGCCGTTTTAAGTTGGAATTCCCGCTTAGGACGCGAATTACGAATTTGATAAGTTCGTATGAAGTCGTTGGATTAGTTTGAGTTGAAATACTGATTAGAGTATTTCTTCCTTTTTAGGTTATCCCGAGTTCGACGATTCCCTACCACCGGATTATTATTACTAGAAGACCGGTGATCCAATGGCTGAGTGAGTTTTCTCCTTGTTTTGTTACCTTGATTGTGCTTGTAATTAGTCGCATTAGAATTTTAGGAACAAGATAAAAATCGATGTGAATGGGGATGGGATATATGAGACTGTGATGAATGTATGCCAAGGAATACTAAAGCATATCGAAACCACGATTTGATTGGATAACTGCACGGTTCATATTATTTATGTGTATGATATTGCCTGGTCACTCTAAAGAATGTATAAATATTTTGACCTAAGCAAAAAGTAGATTGATCATGCATCGCATCAGACATATTGCATTTGGTAGCGTGCTACTCCTACGCAGGTCGATCGGTATGGTCCGAGGACTCGTTTGAGTACGGAGACCCGGTGCCAGAGCTCATTCTCGGGTACTAAGGCGCATGTGGATGCATCCTTGGATGAGCCTAGCCGAGTCGAGTGCTAAGAGAGGGCTTGGGGACTAGCAGCGGTCGTGTAGACTCAATACCATTCCTAACCCAAGATACGGAGGGCGTAAATCCGTTCTGTGTGTGGGTTCCGGTTACCCATACATAATTGCTTGCTCACGTGTTTGTTCATGCATAGCATATGATTGATTAATAACTTGTTTGTTATGGTACGGAATTAAGGGAATTCTCACTAAGCTAGTGTAGCTTATACCCCAATAGTTGTTTAAATGAGCAGGTTATTCCAAGAATGCTAAGTGGGGACCAAGATGGTTGAAGTCGAGAATGACTTCGGATTCCGGCAAGATATGAGAATGCTTGAAGTTTTTGGCTAAGCTTTACGATTTGCCTGTAATAGTTTTATGTAGTGAAGTCTTGGGATGAATGTAATTGAAGTTTGATAAACTGTATTTTGAAGTATAGTGTTTTGTATTTGGAGTATAGTGGATTGTATTTCCTTTACATTGTTACTCAATTGTATCAACTAAAATGTATCATTCCGATTTGTCTCCTTTATGTGTTAGACGCCTTGTACATAGTATGGAAGCCTTCGCGTGACTGAGGTGGTCATTCTTAGGCTTTAATATTGTGTACGGCGGACTGCCACGTTTAGGTACCCTTCGGGGCGTGACACCCCCCCTCTTTCACCCTCATTTGTGTAATTTTGATTCAATTTATATAAACTATTAACCCTAAATTGCTTCTCTATATATATCCCTTTATAATCTCTCTCCTCATTTTTACTTTTTCACTCTTTTCACTCAAAGTAAACTCTCTCAAGAACTCCCTCTCTATCTTGCGTGTGCCATGTCCCTCCCATAACACACACACACACACACACACTTACACAAATTTATTTTTCTTCTTCATTATCCTCTTGTTCCAAGCTTTAAGTGATAGATCTTTACCCTTTCTACCATCAAACTGTAAACCCCGGTTTTTCTAGTAACCAAAATAACTCGAGAACCGTAAATCAAAACCCTAAACCGGAATAGCTTAAGACTGGAGTGAGAACTAGGAACCCTGAGTCCGACTTTTCCTCGGTTTCCAATTAAGAAACTTTTCTAAGAAAATTTAATTTTGAATATAGTTCTTGATTATATTTAAAGCCAAGAAAAGATTAGATTTTGAGAAAATTTTAATTCTGGGTTTTCCCGAGACCCATTACAGAAAAACGTGCCCCGGAACTTGAATTTCAAAAATTTACTCATGAATACTCATTTGAATCGAAATTAAATAAGGATTTCAAAAATATAAATTTCATAATTTTTTGATTTATGAAAAATACAGTTATAGCCTTCCTATTCGTATTTTTCTTACTACCAGTAATTAAGTTGTCTTGATTACTATTTATTACTATTCACAAGTACAACCTACTACTCACAAATACACCTTATTCTTACATCCTTACAACCACTCAATTTCATTTTCTTTTCCAAGACTAAATTGTCTCTAAATCATTATTACAAATTATGACATTAATGTACAAATCAATCAAAACAAGTCACACAAAAATCAAATCCGCCACGCCCCACCCCTACCAATGGAGCTCCATTGTGCAATTTTTTTAATTTATTTTATCTCATTTAACCTAATTTCACTTCTATATAAACTACTTTCTCTCTCTCTTCTCTCTCTCTTCATTCTCCTCATTTTCAAACTTTACAAAAGGTAAAAGCTCTCATTTTCTCTCTTTTTCCCCCATAATGCCGTGAGCCTCTAAGGCTCCCACACACACACACAACTTTCTTTTTCTCCATTTGTCTTCTATTTTACCTTAAGTAAAGAACTTATACTTCTTTTACCTTAGATCCTTGTAATGGAAGGATATTCTTGGATATTTCCATTCAAAAGTCCCCATGAGCTCTTGTTAGGGACAAGGAAATATCAATACAAAAATACCAAACCATCACAAAGTAGATCTTACATTTAAACAAGCTTTCATGCCATGAGCTTCATGATCATCCATTTAAAAGTATTTTGAACAAAAGATCTTTCATAAAAATGTAGTTTTTATGTTTTCAAAACCTATTTAAGCACTTAAGATAGTAGATCTATCATTGTAACACTCATATTCATGTAGGCATTTAAGATCTCATTTTTATTTGAGTTTATGTGCATTAATGGTCATTAATGCTTTTGTCTTGAGTAAATAATCTTGCTAGTATATAGATCTATATGTAGATGAGTTAATGAAACAAAAAAAAGGAAAACACTTTTCAAGAAATGAACTAGTGTAAATTCGGATGACATAGGAAACCTAGTTTAAAAACCCTTTTATCAACTTCAAAACATGTGTTTTACAAGAAAAATGAAGCTTATAGGTGATAGATAAGGTTTGATGATATTTTTCATGAGTTTAAATGAGTTTTTACCAAAGGAAATATTCAAAACAAGAGATGAAGTTTAATAGAAGTTTTGAGTTGAAAGTCTTGTAAGCAAAAATTCGTAATAATGAATAGTGGTTAGAAAACACTAGTTTTCCAACTTCAAAAATGGTATTTTCTTAAATAAATGGAGTCCTTAGGGTATAGGTGTCACGCTCCGAAGGGTACCCTAAATGTGGCAGTCTGCCGTACACAATATTAAAGCCTAAGAATGACCACCTCAGTCACGCGAAGGCTTCCATACTATGTACAAGGCGTCTAACACATAGAGGAGACACATCGGAATGATACATTTTATGTTGATACAATTGAGTAACAATGTAAAGGAAATACAAATTTACTATACTTCATATACAAACCACTATACTTCATATGAATCACTATACTTCAAAATACAAATCATTCAACTTCCATTCAATTCATCAAAAGATTCAACTACATAAAACTATTACAAGGCAAATCATAAAACCTAGTTGATAACTTCAAACATTCGTATTCTTGCCGAAATCCCGGAGTCATTCCCGGCTCCAACCAATTCGGTCCCCACTTTGCATTCTTGAGAAAACCTGTTCATTTAAACAACTATTGGGGTATAAGCTACACTAGCTTAGTGAGAATTCCTTAGTTCCGTACCATAACAAACAAGTTAAAATCAGTCATATGCTATGCATGAACAACACGTGAGCAAGCAATTATGCATGGGCATCCGGAACCCACACAGAACGGATTTACGCCCTCCGTATCTTGGGTTAGGAATGGTATTGAGTCTACACGACCGCATCTAGTCCCCAAGCCCTCGGCTCTTAGCACTCGACTCGGCTAGGCTCATCCAAGAATGCATCCACATGCGCCTTAGTACCCCTGAATGAGCTCTGGCACCGGGCTCGTTATCCAAACGACATCACGGACCATACCGATCGACCTGCGTAGGAGTAGCATGCTACCAAATGCAATATGTCCGATGCGATGCATGATCAATTTAATTTTTGCTTAGGTCAAAATATTTATACATTCTTTAGAGTGACCAACCAATATCATACACATAACAAATAATATGAACAGTGCAGTTATCCAATCAAATCATGGTTTCGATATGCTTTAGTATTCTTTGGCATACATTCATCACAGCCTCATCATATATCCCATCCCCATTCATATCGATTTTTATCTTGTTCCTATAATTCTAATGCAACTAACTACAAGCACAATCAAGGTAACAAAACAAGGAGAAAACTCACTCGGCCATTGGATCACCGGTCTTCTAGTAATAATAATTCGGTGGCAGGGAATCGTCGATCTCGGGATCTCCTAAAAAGGAAGAAATACTCTAATAAGTATTTCATCACTTAACTAATCCAAACTATCTCATTCAAACTATCAAATTCGCAATTCGCGTCCTAAGCGGGAATTCCAACTTAAAACGGTCATAACTTGGTCATTTTAACTCGGAATCCGCAAATTATATATCGATTTCTATCTACTTCGAAAGATCTATCTATTTCTAATATTATTTTCAAGTTTTGAAAACTTTGAAGCTTCGAAAAGGTCGGATCAGATTAGGGCAGCAACAATTTCAATTTCCGAAAAATAGTTTTGTAAATGCTTGAAATGTTTCTACTTGTCAATTCAATTATACATGCAATATGAATGATTTCCTAACATGAATGACATGAGATGAGCTTAATGCATGCATGATCTTAATGATTTTTGCAACAAGAAATTTTATAACTTTTTATCTTGCAAGACCATAATAACAACTATTTATGAAAAGTCTAGTTTTCTAACTTTGAGCATTTCCATTTGTTTTGGATTTATTACTTAAGAAAATATAATTATTTTTGTTAAAATTGATTCTTCATTATATATTACTTATGACCTTCATTGCTACATAAAAATTTCCATTTTACACTTTGTAAACATGTTTTCAAGTGGGGTTGATTCCAAAATCCGAATTTGGTAAAAAGTGGTTTTTGAGTGATTCCTTTGGGAAAAACTTGTTTAAAGCATTAAAATTTAAGGCTTTACTATATCAATTACCTAAGGACTTCATTTAACACATAAAACTTGCAATTTGAGCTCAAATACTAAGTGATTACATATGCATCATCTCAAATTACGAATTTGACAATTTGATCACTAACTCAAAATTTTCCATTTTAATTCCATTACTTGTTTTACACTTACTCATGCCTAAACTCATTTTAACTTGTAAAAATCATTGCTTAATGATATCTATTACCTATATACTTCATTTTTCACATAAAACATGAGTTTTGGAGTTGATACATGGGTTCTAAAAATTGGTCTTGGTTGGGATCCGAATTTACAAAATTCATTTTTGGTTATATCTTTTGATAAAATCTATCTAAGCTCATGAAAATCCATTCCTTACATATCCTATCCTAAGAGCCTTTCATTTCTTAAATAAAAACTTCATTTTTGAGTTGGTAAACATGTTTTTAAAATAGGCCTTGGCCAAAATCCGAAAATAGAATTTTTATTTTGAAAATAACTTTTGAAAATCACTTTTGATTCTTGTAAAAAGAAGTCTTGATGATATACATATATTAAACCTTCATTTTCTTAAGTAAAAATTACATTTTGACACTTGGAAAGTGGTTTTTAAATGGGGGTCTTGCCAAAATACGAATTTCACAATTTTGTTTGAGTTCATAACTAAGATCTATACTTAATATGAACATAAACATAAAACAAATGCATGGTAATAAGCTATAAACATCATGGATCTAAACTTTACTTATCAAAATCTTTCATTTATGGTATCTATACCCTAAGCCCTTCATTTTGAATGAAAAATATACATTTTGAAGTTGAAAAATCACTTTTCTAAATATGGTCCCATTTTCATCCGAATTTTCAAAAATCATTTTGCTTGAAAATAAAATAGATCTTGAGTTTCCTACAACTTTCCTACCATCATCATGTTATAGCAAGTTGTTCATGAACATAAACAAAGTCTAATGTATTTATGAACTCAAAACACTAGATCTAGTCTTCTAAACTAGTTTTAAATGGATGAATCACTAAGATGAATATGTGGATGATAGATCTATGCATAAATCATAAGAAATAACAAATATAACAACTTAAATAACAAGATCTATGGCATAAACAAAATCAAAGCTACAAAAATTTAGATCTACAAAATATATCAACTTTAAACAAGAAAATAATTGAAATACAAGATAATAAAAGTAGAGAAAAGGAGTGTTTCATTATTGGCATCATCATCCTAAGCTTTTAAGCTTATGGAAGGTCATTTGATGCATGAAACCTTCATTACACTTTACCTATATCACCTATGAAGCTTTGGGAAGAAGATTTGCTTAGAAATCTTTAGGAATGAAGTGTGGAAGCTCAAGAATGGAATGGGGGCAGCTTGTTGTTCTTGAAAGAACAAGAGAGAAAGAAGAAAGAAAGAGAGGAAAAAGAGAGAGAAAAGTGTAAAGAATGGTTAAGGTTTGAAGGTGTAAATGAAAGAGAGAGAGAAAATGAGTGCATTTAATGTGTATTAATTAATTGAAAGAGAAAAAAATAAAGCAAAGGCAGAAAATTTGGGGGGATTCACGTGAAAGAGAGAGAAATTTGGTTTGCTTTTGACTTGAAATTGTAATGTAATTAATGGTATGTGTAGCTTTTTGAAGAAGTATTGAAAGAGAGTTATTGTAATTAATTTTTGGAGGGTTTCAAAGGACAAAAGGCAGCCAAAAGGAGTCAAAAAAATCTGCCAAGAATTGATAATGAAGTGTAGAAAGATTGAAGTGAAAAAGAAGTGATGTATGAAAGGTGTACTTGAAAAGATGGGTTGTAAGAGTACTTTCTTAATAAAATAAATCAAAATAAAATAAAATTGGAAAATTTATTCCAAATATTTGTAGCAGATTTTTCATAATTAAAATTAAATAATTATTTGAATTATTTTAGTATTTTAACAAATATGTTACCGGTATGATCAAAATACGCGAATAGGGGCTATAAATGATATTTTTATAACCCGAAAAATTCTAAGAAAATTATTTTATGAAAATAAAATATTTTTAAAATATTTTTCAATTATTAAATTAATTTATTTTATTTTTAGTATCGGGTCTTAAACAGAATCTGATCCCGTAAAGACCCGAAACGAACTAAATTTTAGAAAAACAAAATTTTTTATAACATATAAAATATTTATCTAAAAATATAAGGCTTTATAAAAATAATAAAATTTTGTAATGAAATAAAAATGAATAGTGCAAATGACTAATCAATTACCGGTAATAATGAAAATACGATAAAAAGGTTATAACTGTAACTTTTATAACCCGAAAAATTTCATAACTGATATATTTAGAAATCTTATGAAATTACGAGTCTAACGGTACTATTGGTATGTTTTTGATATCTCGAGCCCCGGGACACGCTTTTCGAAGTCTGTATCCGAACGGGTTCGAAATAGGTCAAAAATTTACCAATCTGATATTTTTAAACAAACTTATATTACTATGAGCTATTCTATATATTTAAACTACATCTCGGCCTCTAGGGTTAGGGGCACTAGATTGCCGGACTTACACTATTGTATTCCGGTTAGGGTTTCCGGGTGATTTTCCGGTTTAGACCTTTGCCAATTTGGAAACTGATATTTATGTTCATACAACATATTTAATTTGAGAAGTTTATTTTAAATTTTATTTTTGTAAGTATTTATTATCTTTTAACGTTTTCGGAATTTTTGAATTGGGTTTCATTTTCGAAAGTTAATCGTTATTTACTTTTTAATAATTTGTTTTTGGGCTTTATATTACCCGTTTTTTATAAGTCGGAGTTAAATATGGAATTTTTCGTACGTAGTGGTTTTGAATTTGAAGACCACTGAGTTCTTATTTTATTTTTGAGGATTTTCATTTTCTCATGATTAAGAAATTTTTGGATTCATTCATGGTTTAGGACTTGTCGAAATTCGGTTTTAATTTGGAGTGATTTTTAGGGTTTATTTTCGAAGTTCATCTTGGAATTATTTATTGAAATTTTCCAGGGCTTACGATTGGTAAAATAAATACCTAAAGTTCTAAGTATAAAATACATTTTTCTTAAAAGAATCCACTTAAAAAAAAATAAATTTTGCTAAATTCGGATTTTTGGAGCCACCCTAGTATAAGACTCACTTAAAAGTTTACAAATGAAGATTTAATTAAAGAAATAAAGGCCTTAGGACATAGCTAATGCAAGGGTCAAAATTTCTTTAAAGAAAGTAGAGTTTTCCTAAGAAAAATCCTTAGAATAAGTAAGTGTGACCAAGTGTAGCAAATTTAATTGTTAAACAATGGCATGAAATAGTGTCCTAAGATAAAGGATATTTAAATTCTTTAAATCTAAAAAGTTATAAGACTTAGACTGTAAACCCCGATTTTTCTAGTAACCAAGATAACTCGAGAACCGGAAACCAAAACCCTAAACCGGAATAGCTTAAGACTGGAGTGAGAACTAGGAACCCTAAGTCCGGCTTTTCCTTGATTTCCAATTAAGAAATTTTATAAGAAAATTTAATCTTGAATATAGTTCTTGATTATATTTCAAACCAAGAAAAGATCAGATTTTGAGAAAATTTTAATTCCGGGCTTTCCCGAGACCCATTACAGAAAAGCGTGCCTCGGAACTTGAATTTCAAAAATTTACTTGTGAATACTCATTTGAATCGAAATTAAATAAGGATTTCAAAAATATAAATTTCATAATTTTTCGGTTTATGAAAAATACAGTTATAGCCTTTGTATTCGTATTTTCTTACTACCGGTAATTAAGTTGTCTTGATTACTATTCATTACTACTCACAAGTACACCCTACTCTTACATCCTTACAACCACTCAATTTCACTTTCTTTTCCAAGATTATTTGTCTTAATATTATTACAAATTATGACATTAAGGTACAAATCTATCAAAACAAGTCACACAAAAATCAAATCCCCTCCCCCCATCCCCCCCCCCCCATGGAGCTCCATTGTACAATTTTTATTTATTTTATCACATTTAACCTAATTTCATTTTATATATAAACCACATTTTCTCTCTCTCACTTCATTCTTCTCATTTCAAACTTCCAAAAGGTGAAAACTCTCATTTCTCTCCTCTCCACTCCATATTGCCGTGATCTTCATGGCTCCACACACACACACAAAACTTTCTTTTTCTTTATTTGTCTTCTATTTTACTCTTAAGTGAAAGAACTTGCTTTTTATCTTTAGATCCTTGTAATGGCAAGGATATTCTTGGATATTTCCAACTAAAGTCCCCATGATCTCTTGCTAGGGACAAGGAAATATCAATACAGAATACCAAACCATCACAAAGTAGATCTTGCATTTAAACAAGCTTTCATGCCATGAGCTTCATGATCATTCATCTAAAATGTTTTGAAAAAAGATCTTTCATAAAAATGTAGTTTTTATGTTTTCAAAACCTATTTAAGCACTTAATATAGTAGATCTAATTTTACCACTCATATTCATGTAGGCATTTAAGATCTCATCTTATTTTGAGTTTATGTGCATTAATGGTCATCAATACTTTTGTCTTGAGTAAATAACCTTGCTAGTATATAGATCTATAGGTAGATGAGTTAATGAAACCAAAAAGGAAAACACTTTTCAAGAAATGAACTAGTGTAAATTCGGATGACTTGAGAAACCTAGTTTAAAAACCCTTTTATCAACTTCAAAACATGTATTTTACAAGAAAAATGAAGCCTATAGGTGATAGATGATGTTTGATGATTTTTTCATGAGTTTAAATGAGTTTTTACAAAGGAAATATTTAAAACAAGAGATGAAGTTAATAGAAGTTTTGAGTAGAAAGTCTTGTAAGCAAAATTCGTAATAATGAATAGATGGTTAGAAAACACTAGTTTTCCAACTTCAAAAATGGTATTTTCTTAAATAAATGGAGTCCTTAGGGTATAGGTAAAATAAATACCTAAAGTTCTAAGTATAAAATACATTTTTCTTAAGAGAATCAACTTAAAAATAAATTTTGCTAAATTCGGATTTTTGGACCACCCTAGTATAAGACTCACTTAAAAGTTTACAAATGAAGATTTAATTAAAGAAATAAAGGCCTTAGGATATAGCTAATGTAAGGGTCAAAATTTCTTTAAAGAAAGTAGAGTTTTCCTAAGGAAAATCCTTAGAATAAGTAAGTGTGACCAAGTGTAGCAAATTTATTTGTTAAACAATGGCATGAAATAGTGTCCTAAGATAAAGGTTATTTAAATTCTTTAAATCTAAAAATTTATAAGAACTTAGGCACCTAAGAGTTCATATCATGACATTCATGATAGGGAAATTCATTACCATGGCATTTATTTTCATTTTCACTTAGGAATCTCAAGAGCATTCATGAAAATCGCATTTTCGGAATCAACATAACCGCTGGACAGAACTGATCCTTCATTTCGGCTTAGTATTTTCAAAACTTGATTTAAACTTCATATTTAGAAAGCTTTTGAAGTAGATAGAAATCGATATAAAATTTGCAAATTCCGAGTTAAAACGACCAAGTTATGGCCATTTTAAATCGGAACTTCGGAAATGACGCGAATTTCGATTACGCTAAGTTTTCTTAGAGTTTTTGGTGTTCTTAGATGGTAGAATACTTATTAGGGTATTTCTTTTATGTTAAGCGAACCCGAGGACGTTGAATCCTTGCCTCCGGACTATTACTATTAAGAGACCGGCGAACCCATGGCTGAGTGAGTTTCTCTTCCCAATTCATTTATTGTATGTGCTTGATAAATTAGTTTACTAGAATATAGGCCAAATGAAATGAATATGTATGATGGGGAATAATGAGAAATTGTATGTTGATGATGATATGAGAACTCAAAATAAGAATATCGAAACCGGGTGATAAATTCTGGTTGTGTAGTTAGTTATGATGTATTGTTTGAGAAATTGTTTGATGCCTGAATAAAATGACTTAATCGACTATTCGGATTAATGCCAAATTCTGACATATGCATATCATAATGGGAGGAGCATTAGCATTGTTCGGTTAATCGTGATCCATAAACGAGATAATTGTTCGGTTAATCGTGATCCAAAACGAATAATTGTTCGGTTAATCGTGATCCAGAAACGAAATAATTGTTCGGTTACCCGTGAACCATAAACGGCATAAAGTTAGTACCGCAGTATTCGTTAATCTGCTAACCCGGATGGAGGGTAAGTCCATCCACATATGATTTCGGATAGTCATATGTTGTTGTTCTCATGTGTTTGGTGCATTCACTTGCTTGATTAATCACTTGTTTGAATTGTTGTGACATAAATGTTATTGGGAGATTTCACTCACTAAGCTAGTTAGCTTACGTCCCTACAGTTTCTTCCTTTTGCAGCTACCAAATTTATGGCTTAGGCAGCGTGACCCGACTGTGCAGGTAAGGAGCTAAGAGTTTCCCCTAGAAGTTGAAATTCTGTTTAGACTTCCATAGGAAACTTTTAAGACTTTGGATGACTGTATAAGGCCATTAAATATTCTTTTGCGGGGGAATGCCCCTTAGTAAATGTAATGTTTAATTATGTTTCATGAGTTATATCCTACTGCTAATGTATGCCAAATTAAGCTTTTATCTCCATTTGGACTTGTATTCTATTGTGTAAAGGTACGCCTTACATCTATATGAGACCCGAAGGACTAAGGCGGTAATTCGGAATCTTATATGGCATGTGGCGGACTGTTACGTTTAGGATACCCTATGGGGCATGACAGTTTAAGTTGGTATCAGAGCACTAGGTTATTAAGCATGACAATAGAGTTTAAAGCTGAAACCTAGAATTAAGCAACTAGGTTAAATTGGAGTTAAAGCTAGGCTAATTAGTAGTTTTCTTGTTGTAGGTTTCCTTGGGTGAAACTAGCGAAAGGGCTAGAAATTTCACTAAAAGCACCAATGAAACCATGGTGGAATATCGGCTGAGATTAAGGGTGTTGTGTGAAGATTTTGCACTAGCGCAACGACCTAGAACCTTAAAGGAAATGTATAACTTGTGGAAAGAGGGCTTAAGATATACAAGATGGGCATCGGTGATAGATCAACTTAGGTATGATCCTATTAGAAGGAGAAGATGGACTATGATGGAGACCATCTATACCCTGGAGAGAGTAATGGTGGAGTATGCTAATGAACCAATGTTGAGAGAAGCCACTTTTATCTTGAAGAACGAAGGGAATCCCACCCGTCCAGACTTTAGGATGTGATATGGTATTGGATCCCTTTATGTACATGCCCATGATGATCTCTTTGACCATAGGGAGTGTCACGCCCCAAAGTGTGCCCTACACGTGACAGTCCGCCATACTCAACATTTAATCTCAAGTAAGACGACCTTAGTCTTCCCATGAGCTTAAACATCGGGTGTAAGGCTCGCTCTCAACATTTATAGACCATACTTTGCTTCGTAGTAGCTTAAAGAGATATATACAGCAGCAAGAATGTAAATCATAACCGTCTTATAGAGAATTATTCCGTTACATGAACTAGGGGGCATATCCCCGATAACAAAAGCTACAAATTCTCAATCCCACAATTTCCTTGCGTTATCCTTTAAATGCCGATTCGAGAATACATGATTAGAGTCCGAAACTAATCTTTAGGCCCCCGGCCCCATCATAGCTCCTTAGTATCTAAGAGCTGTACCTGGTGTCCACGGGTCCTCGGTGATAGCCAAAGGTATTCATACTGCAACAGGAAACTATTGGGTATAAGCTACACTAGCTTAGTGAGTGAAAACTTCCGAATCACAATTAATACAACGCATTCAAACAAGTAATTAATCAACCAAGTGAAATGCAACAACGAATGAATTCAACAAACATATGACTAGCCGGAAATCATATGTGGATGGACTTGCGCCCTCCATCCCGGGTTAACAGATTAACGAATCCTGCGGTACGACGCCGTTTAAGCTCACGGTCAACTAACAATATTTCGTTTTATGGATCACGATTAACCAACAAATTCGTTTTATGGATCACGATTAACCAACATATTCGTTTTATGGATCACAAAAAACCAACAAATGCTAATGCTCCATCCCCATCGTGATATGAATGAATCCAATTACAATTGAGTCAAATATACATTAATTCAATTTTTTTAGGTGGCCAACAATTTTTCGCAGACATTCAATATAAAATACTAAATAATCAATCAATAGCTTAATACCCGGTTTCGATATTTCTTAAAGTTCAGTTCACACATCAACAACAGACAAATATATAGTTCCCATATAACCCCATCACATATAATCATCCTTTTTATCTTCACTTAGTGACTAGTGCGACTATCATTACAATCACAAGTAATAATTAAAATCGGAAGAGGAACTCACTCGGCCATGGTACGTCGGTCTCGTAATAACGGTGGTCGGGTGATACGGTATCGTCGTGTCCGGGTTCACCTACCAAATAAGAATAGCCTAATAAGAATCTCATCACTAAACTAATTCAAACTATGTATCTAAACTACACAAAATCGGACTTCTCGCTATTTGCGGAAGTTCCAACTTAAAACGGCCATAACTTGGTCATTTTAACTCGGAATTTCAAAAATTTTATATCGATCTCTATCTACTTCGAAAGATATATCTATTTCTAGTATTATTTTCAAGTTTTGGAAGCATTAAGGTCACGGAATAGTGGGATCAGTTCTGTTCTGTAACTTCTCCAATTCCAAAAAATTGTTTCGCATTTGATAAAAATATTCCTAGTTGATGATTCATGTATAGATGGTATATGAATGAATTCCTAATATGAATATCATGTAATAAGATCAATATATGCATGGTTTTGATGGTCTTTGATGATGACTCTCATGAGCTCCTAATCATCAAGAATTCCTTAATGATCATTTATGAAAAGCTAAATTTTTCCAACTTTACATTCCTAGGGTTTTTATGATTATATCTTGGGATTCACTTGTTGTCTAATTAAAAATGAGTCCTCAACATCTATACTAGTCATGACCTTCATTTATGCATAAAAATCCACATTTTTCATTGGGTAAATTGTTTTTAAACAAGCTACTCACAAAAATCCGAATTTTGTAAATTTCATTTTTTGCATTTTCTTTATGAGAAAACTTATTTAATGCATCAAAAATTGAAGCTTCATCATATCTATTATCTAAGGACTCCATTTGACTTATAAAACATCCAATTTAAACTTAAATACTAGGTGTTCATGTAAGCATGACTCTAAATTACGAATTTAACTATCAACCCAAATATCGATATTTTTCATTCTAACTCCACTACTTGTTTTACATTCTTCTTATGCCTAAACTCATAAAAATCATTCCTTAAGGGCATGTATTACATATACTCTCCATTTCTCGTGCAAAATATGAGTTTTAAAGTGGTTTCAAGGGTTTTCAAAATGGGTTTCAAAAATCATCCGAATTTCCAGAAAACATTCCTAGTAAAGATCTTTCTTTTTCAAGTTTCCTACTTCCTATACATAAAGATCTACCATCTAACACCCCTATATACATGCAAAACTAAGCCTTTATGATCATTAGTGCATGGAAGCTCGAGATATCCACATGAACATAAATGTAGATGAAGATATGAATATCTAAACACTAGATCTATGAAATATAGTGCATGAATCATGAGTCTCATGGCATGTACATGAATATATATGCAAGATCTCTACTTTACATGCATGAACAAGAGAATATCTTAACAAAAACTCATTGAAACATTAGATCCATGTCTTGTGATGGCTTGATATTCTTGTTCAAGTGTTTTTAGCATAAGCTCATTGGGTTTAAAGGTGAAAACATACAAGAAATAGCTTTGCCATTACAAGATCTAGGAAGAACATGGCTTAAAATCAACCTACCAAAAGAGATCAAAGGTGGAAATGAAGAGAAATTGAGTTGAAAGTGTGAGAGGAAGAGGAGGGGGGGGGGGGGGGGGGGGGGGGGGGGGGGGGGGGGGGGGGGTCTCACGGCACAAATAGGAATAGGAAGAGGAAGAGGGAGTTTTCTTCTTTTAGAAAAATTTGAACAAATGGAAATGAGAGAGAGAGAATAAATGAAGCTTATATATGCATAGAGGGTTTTTGATGGAATAAAATAGCAAAAATTTAATCAATTGAGAGGGGAAAAAAGGGGAGGGGCGTCAGCCACATGGGGGAGGGTGTGAGTGTGTGTTTGAAATTTGTTTAATTTGTAATTTAAGTAATTAAAATATAATAAATGTGATAATTATTTAAGAGACAAAATTTCTTGGAAAAGAAAATTGAAATGAGTAGTTGTAAGGATGTAAGAATAGGGTATGAGTAGTGTGTAGTGTAGGTTGTACTTGTGAATAGTAGACAAGATATCTACTTTACCGGTTGTACCGAAAACACGGGAAAAGCTATAACTGTAATTTTTATAGCTCGAAAAATTATAAAATTGATATTTTTGGAATCCTTATAAAATTACGGTTCTAATGAATATTCCGGAACATTTTTCTGAATCCGTGGTCCAGGGTACGCTTTTCCGTAATTGGGCTCGGGAAGGCTCGGAATTGAAAATTTCCCGAATTTGGAACTTTCAAAGGTTTAATATATGCTTTAGAACAATAATTCATGTTCATTCACTTTATAAAACTTCTTTTATTATGGAATCGAAGGAAAGCCGGATCTAAGGTTTCTAGGCTCCTCTCACTAAGCTGGAATCGGACCGATATAGGGTTTCGTTCTCCGGTTTCCAAAGTTCGTCCGATTACTATCCGATCATTAGGAGAACTAAGGTATATCTTATAATAATAATAATAATAATAATAATAATAACAATTTAGGTAACTAATAATATTAAATCGTACTGGAAGACTCACTAATTACCGGTAGTAACGAAATACGAATAGATTTGTAAAATCGGATAACTCTAGCTATTTGAAAATTTGTAAAACTAATAACTTATAGATCCTTTAGAATTATGAGTCTAACGGCATGAATAACATATTCCTAACATTTCGAATCCCAGAGCGCGTTTTTCGAAACTGGCACCTGATCAGATTAGAATAGGTCGGAATTTCATTGATTTCATCTTTCCAGAGTATCCTAGACTTAATACGACCCGGTTACACTTTTTCCTCTTGTTCCAACTCCTGGGTTTAGGAATACGAGATTGCCGGGTCTAGGTATGGAGTTTCTTGGGAGTTTTGGGGTCTCAGGTTCCCTGGTTAACCTCCCGGTTTACCCCATTGCCAAAATGAAAACTAATATTTCATACTTATGTGGCTTGTCTGGTTGGTGAGACTTAATTTAAGGTCAACTTTCATAAGTGTTTAATATCTCATAAAGTTCTCGGAATTCTTTGGATTGAGTTTTATTCCCGAAGGTTAATCACTATTCACTTCTTAACAGTTTGTTTTTAGGGCTCTATTATATCTGGATTTATAAGTTAGAGTTAAATATAAAATTTGTCGTACGGAAAGGTTTTAGAACGGAAGTATATTGGGTTGCTATTTTATTTCTTAGGTTTCTTATTTTTCTCACAATTCGGGATTTCTGGATTCGTTCGAAATTTGGAACTTATGGAAGTTCGGTTTTTAACTCGGAGTGACTTTTGGGTTTATTTCCTAAGTTCATCTTTAGAATTATTTTACTGAAATTTTCCAGGGCTTATAGGGAGTGGAACTTTGCTGACGTCAGAAATCACATAGTGTGGCAAGCTAGATATCTTGACATTATACCATTTTTAGGAGGAGCTCTAGCCCCACAAGCAAGAGATGAAGGAGTGCAATTGACAGATGCCCCAGCTGTTGAAGGGGAAGATGTGAATGAAGGGGATATGCGGAAGAGGATAATGACATGGATGATTCCGAGGAGGAGGAGGTTCCTGAGGAGGACCCAAATTGGCAAGAAGAAGAAATACCTAGAACCCCTACCCCTCCAGCCATAGCTCCAGAACATCCCAACCAATTACTAGAACAAATTGTATGGGATTTGATAAAGATATAGACATACCTAATAGTGGAAGAATGGAACCAGAGTTCGACCCTACCATTTGGAAGCATATCTACCCGATAGGTGAGCGTCCCTCGAGGTTGATGTCATAGCCCCTGAGCCGGTGGTTCAGGAACCTTTGGAGAGGATAGATGAAGAGGAGGAGATGATGAGGGAAGCTCGGGATAGAGTGAACAGATTATGGGATGAAGCGGAAGAGGATTGGGGATAGAAATTGGCAATAGGAACGGATTTAATGATGGAGTTAATGAGGAAGAAAGAGATTAAGAGATGATGGAAGAAGAAGAGGAGAAGAGAGGAACAGAAGCCTTAGCCCGACCCATTAGGAGGAGGAGGTTAACTGTGAGGGCTTATCTAAGCCAATTCATCCGAAGGGATGATGGAGGCTCTTCTAGCCAAAGATGACTCCCTAGCCCTACACCAGACGACTCCGAGTGAGCCATGGAGGAGTAGAGTTGAGTGTCCCATAGAGTCCAATAGTACTTTTTGATTAGTAGGCAATGCGGGATGCCAATTTGCCTTAGGTTTTCTTCATAGTTAGTATGTTGTCTTTCTTTTCTTTTCTTTTCTATGTCTCTAGATGTTGTTAGATTGAAGTTATTGGCTAATATCGAAAGGTTATGATTTGTGTTGCCAAATTTTGTGAGCTTATTTGTAAAACAACTCTTGTATGGCACATCAAATCAATGAAGTGTTATGTTTGATTTCAAGAAAGAAGTTTCGCAAGTACTATACTTTTGCATTAGTAGTAGACTACATTCATTACACTTGATTGCATAAACATCTTTCCATTCATATCATCACTTGATTTGGAATTCCTTTGCTTGTTATGATTTCTTTTGCTCTAAGAGCCTTTTGTGTTGGCAATTTTAAATTTTGGTTCTTCTTGGATCTTTTGTGAATTCTATAGTTCCTTTAATTATTCCTAAAATTTTTACGAATTCCTTAATCAAAGTTTTATAAATCACGAAACTTAAAAGAAGATATAAAAGTCACTAAGACATTATGTAACAGCCGAAACCGAAGAAACTGTAATATGGAGCAAGAACCACTCCCAAACAAAGCTACTAGTGCAAACCAGCAAGAACATCCCTAAGCCAACCAACCTGAGGTTGCTCAGCTCAATCCTCAAGCAGCCATGATGAATGCAATTGGACAACTGACAAACTTGCTTACTGCATTCATTCAAAACCAGAATCAAAATCAACCTCAGAATCCCGAACCAAGTACGAGGGATTCAGCACCTTTGCCACCACCTCCACCATATAGGGGAATGCAAGCAGAGATTCCCTTACCCTCTGAAGAGCAATCTTACAATGCTCGCCATCCACTCCCTCCGCCATATAGAGGATATCAAAGGAGTTCTCTCTGTAAGCCCTGGAAAATTTCAGTAAATAATTCTAAAGAGGGGACTTTGGAAATAAAACCTGAAAGTCACTCCAAATTAAACTGAACTTCGGTAAGTCCCAAATTCCGAATGAATTTGGAAATTTCTGAATCGTGAGAAAAAAAAATCTCAGAAATAAAATAGCAACTCAATTATACTTCCATTCTAAAACCCCTACGTACGACAAATTTTAATTTAACTCCAACTTATA
>JAMXBD010002369.1:0-205301 GCA_024138025.1 Combretum micranthum | reverse complement strand
AGTTTCCATATTTGTCACCTGTGGATTTAAAGATACAATTTAGGGTTGTTTGTATTACAAAAATACGGTGAAAAGTCTTGATATATTAGTGTATATACATATTTTGGGAAATGGCCATGAATAAATATAGCACAATGGTAAATTTTATGTTCTATGATAGATTGTTAGTCCATCATTTGTATTAAAATAAATATAGTAATTAATATATTAATTATTTTAGTAGGGTGATTAAGAATGTGTATAAATTTAACTAAAGGACATACCACATAAAAAGATATGAGGACATCATGGAATTTTTCATAAAATCAAATTATATTTAAGGAATAAGGTAGGATAATTTTATGGTCCATCGTTAATTCACTGGATACAACAAAAGAAAATTCTATGGTTCCATCATCATCCAATGGCTCATACCATATCTCGAATCTCTAAAATAGTTAATATTCAATTGATTAAATTTATTTTAATGGATAGATCGTTGACAGGACTATTCCGTTGACGGGACCGTAAATGTCTCAAACGTTAGAAATTCCTAGTAAGTTATTAGGGTTGATTACTATGTAAAAAGATAATACTTGGGGAAAAGAACTATATTTTTTCAGACGACTCTGTAGATAATTTATTTACTTAGTTATTTAATTTTTTTAGCACCCATCATAGGAGAGCAAACGTGTTAGTAGTTTCTTTATGTGCTACTTTTAGATTTTTGTTTGCCGGTTAAAAATTTGTAAATTTTATTTTTGAATTAATACATATAACCAATAGCTATATTATCCAAAGATAAATGAAGAAGTTTTCAATGGAATAGTTAAAATAAGTAACTTCTATAATAGATTATACTATAAGTAAAGTAAAAATTCTATGAGACCACTCTAATTTTTAACAGAACTGATCCCATTATTTATTTATGACCTTGGATCCATACACAACTGCGATTATACAACTGAAATATTTATATATCAATTAATATATTTAACCGTCAATTATTGTTTGAGACCATAAAAGTAGAGTAATTCTTGAAAATTCACATATTCAAGCATTTACCACAAGCAGCTTTACGGTGGGTCCGACAGGGCCACAGAAAGCAGCCCATCCATATTGTTTCCGCCATGCCAAGGGCTTGTCTGAGTCAAATGGTGCACAGTAAGCGTCCACATCGCTGAGACTCCATCCATTATTCTCCGGGCTGTAATAATGGTATCTTGCTTTGACATTTGTAGCATTTTGTGCTTGTGCATGACCTACAAGCACACACAAAAATACACGCAACAATATTGGGAAACCCCATTCTGTTTTTTACTCAATTAGGTGATGTGAAAAAGAGAAAGCTGGTTTTATGCACTTCAGTTTTTGGGCTTGAAAACTATGTGTATAGTGTGGTGATTGGTGGAAGATAGGAATGTATATTTATAAGGGGGGAAGATGAGGTTTTGGAGTTGGCAACGTGATCTAAATGATTGGCTTGTTTAATTTGGAAAAGCAAGTTGACAACATGGTTTGACCAATTTGGTAATCGTACGAATGGTTGTTTTGATTTCAGCATGACCACACAGTGTTTTGGTTGAAAGGGTCTTATTAATCCGAACAAATTTTTTTATTTACTGCGACGAATTGTCTGATACAAGGGCCTATTTTATCTCCTGCATATGAATTTTGTTGTTTTAGTATTTCTAAATCTCTCTGTATTGATTAGTGGGGTATAAGAACTAACAATGTTTTTTTGATAAGTATTAACTTGTATAAAACATAATATATATATATCTATATATAAATTACTACCATTATTATCATATGTTAAAATATATATTTCCTTTCTTCTTTTATTTTTATTTTTTATATTTTTTTCATTTTACTTGGCCAAAAATGGCTTGATTTCTTTTTATGTTAACTTCTTTTTAATTTTCGAATAGCTTTGAGAGTTTCTACTGTCCAATGAAGTTCAACCTCTATATTCTAATTTGTATAATTTAAATTAAGTGAAATTGAGCAACCAGCTTCTAACCATACTATCACATCTTATCCATCTAACAAAATCATTCAAATTTTCGTTAGGTTTCAAGATTGTTCCATCTATGAACCCTAATTTAAATTTTGCACTCAATCCAATCTTTACAGATCGATCCCAGGCTAAAAAATTTGATTCATTAAAAAGTGTACTTCCTATAACCATATTAGGCATATCAGAATTTGATAAGAATAAAGGATCAGACAAGGATGCATCCATCTGTTTTCGTCGATTTGTATCATTCAATAATTCCATTGCACCATCAGAAAAGAAAAACTACAGAACAACTCAAGAAATAGATATCAAAGACGAAGATGACGAACTAAATGATGAAATACCTTAAATTCAATTGCTCTGATACCATGTGAACTTTGAGGATTTAATCATAAAAAATTATGTAAGATCCATTGAAAGAAAGAGTGAATCTGATACAGAGTTCGTAAGGAACATAACAAAGAAAACTAGCTTATATACAAAATAATAGACTTGTAACTAACTACACATATCAGCTAACTAGATACAGACAAATAGACAAATAATATACTACCACATGGCAATAACTAATATGTACAAATATATATTTCACAATCACCACCACTACTAGACTTGTATAATATATACACAATAACATTGATAGTTCAATTATTAAATCACTATGACAAAAAACATAAATAAATAAATATATATATATATATATATAGATATATAAGAAATCTTGTGTTATATTTGATGTATCAAATATTAGCACAAGAATTTTATACTACACTCCTCATGCTATATTGAACTAAAGTTGTTTTATAAATCAAATACTGCCTTTGTGTATCCTATAATGCTACCGCTATTGGTTTGGTTTTTGTAGACATATTAAGATACCAAATAGATTTTAAGTCAGAATTTCAATGTGTGAATGGAGGTTTTACAAACCCTTTTCAAAATAAGCCCTTTTTGCATTCCTAGTCATCTTCTTAAACCCCTATAAACAATTTTCATAAAAAATATCAACTGATTCCATTCGTCATCAAACTACAACAATTGGACTAACCTTGCTTGTACAATATCACTATTACATAAGAATTTTTGTTTGTAAGCATAGATGTGTTAAGCCTATTTACAAGCTAGTAAACTTAATTCAATATTTACTCAAATATTATTTGATTATAAAACATGTGAGATGGAGGTGAAATTACTCAATTAGTTTATCTAATTGAACTTAGGATTCATGATATTGGCTTGTCTAGTTTGTAAGTTTAGGCTTGATTGAGCTTAAATATTAGTGGAACTTAAATTGAATTTGCATGTTAATATTCTTTTAATGAAATAAAAATATTTAATTAGAAGAAACAAATCTAACTATATTTTAATTTGGTTGAGCTCAAACTTAATGAGCACCTTTTAAAGTCAGTTAAGCTCGGATTAAAAATCTAAGTTTGGTCAAATTTGAACACATCTCTATCTGATTTATAATATGAGGAAACTTTTCGAAACTTGCAATCATACACAGAAAAAAATTCCCTTTCTCTAGATTTTTGTTATTTTTTCTGCTTAATGACATAGTGGAACTTGCATGAAAGGAAGGTAAATATTATGACTCATTGATTTGCTTACAAATGTTGGAAAATGATTTTCTACACATATGTTAATTCTAAGAATACCCAGTAGATATAGACATCAAAAATTCGAAATTTGTAAGATAATTCAAAATTTTAGGGAAAAGAGCAATAATTTAGTTCTGTGAATTAATGATAAAAAAAAAACCATTTTTTGCCTTAAGGCATACAATAAGTAGGAAAACTTGAAATTTGCAAAAAAGGCAATTTCCTAGAACACTCATAGTCATAAAGTAAATAAAAAGACAAAGCAACCACCACAAACGATAATAAAAATAGAGTTTCTTATTAAAAGTTATAACAATATAAAATATTTTCTAAAACAGCAAGGATGTGATTTTGATGGTTGAAACAATCAAATTCGCTTAAAAAGCAACATACGCCACGAGCAAAGTTGGTGAGTTTTGACCATTGGTCTGTTTGCCATCAAATTATGGCCTTAAAATGCAAAAATTCAAAACTGCTTAATTATGAAATTGCCACTAACTAGTTTCTCTCCCATTTTTCCATATACCCATTCGCTAATTTTTTACCACATCACTTAAGGTCTTCACCTATGTCATTCTTTTATAATTCCCCTTTAATTTATTCATTCTTTTTTAAAATCTGTATGCACACAATATTAATGGCTTATTCGCTTCATTGTAATCCTTAGTTCATTCCCCTCTTATTCCCTATAGCACATCTATTACGTTGTTTAGTTCACTTTTGTCTCCTTAATAGTCATTCAACACTAAGTCCCTATCTGTCACGCCCTAACGGGTACCTTAAACGTGACAGCCCGCCGTACGCAATATTAAAACTTAAGAATGACTACCTCAGTCACTCGAAAGCTTCCATATTAGTACAAGACGTACATTCACATCAAAGGAAGATCGGTAGAGTAATGCATTTTAAGATATTGACAGCGGAACATTCAAAATAACACTTAATATATTTCATCGAAATATAGAGTCTTACAACTTTTAAGGGGCATTCCCCTAATAATTTCCATAACAACATAGTTTTACTAAGATAAATAACTAAAGCTAGAAGATTTTAGAAGAAATCTACTATAAGACATCAAAACAGAGTTACTCCAAAAGCTTCCCAAAATAAAGATTCTATTCGGATAATCAAGATAGTCTCGGGTACGAAACAAAGGCCCTGCAATATCAAAAGTCTATTAGGGTATAAGTATAACTAGCTTAGTAAGATATTCCTTATGCAAAAGTACTCATAACGGGTATTCAACCAAGTTCATTAAACAAGCATATGAAATACAACAACCATATGATCAAACAATACATACGGCTATCCGGTTTCGCATGTATGATGGATTTAACTCTCCATCGATTATGAATCGATTTGAACTGGGCCCCAAACGACCTCTTTAAAAGTTGTGCGTGTCTTGGGTTCCAACGAACTGTATTGCTAGTCCTCGGGCTTTCCTTACCCAAAGCGATCGATCTGGCTCGGCTACAACTTGAGGCCGTATTCCTTGAACGTCCTAAATCCTCAAGATGTAGCTAGGCAGCTTACCTTTCCGTCCCACTTGAGGAGTAGTAGTAAAAGTGCGAAATGATATTCTAAGTGATATACATGAGCAATTTAGTTTATGGGGTTTCAATATGATATTAATTCATTTAAAGCGATCAAGCAATAATTGCACACGTAGCAATATATACATAGAAACAATTATATCAATCATAGATCGGGTTCCGATATACTTATCGTTCGTAACAATTCACATACATAATTCCCATGATATCCCATATGCATATCAATTTTATCTTTTCCTAACATCTAGTGCTCTATTCTACAAGTACATGTGCGAATACGTAAATCGTAAAGGAAACTCACTCGTCCATAGCGATCTTCTAAGAGTCGAAGTAATCCTCGGGGAAGAAAAGATCTTGGTCCTCGATACCTAAACAAAAGAAATACCTAAAATGAGTATTTCATTCAAGATTTACTCAAATTTTCTAATTCTATCTTATTGAATTCGTCAAAATTCACATGAATGAAAATTCTAACTTAAAATGACCATAACTTGCTCATTTTAACTCAGTTTTCGCATTATTATTACCAATTTCTACCTACTCGAAAAGATCTATTCATTTCTAAGGTTATTTTTATCAAAAGAATCCATTTGGGTCTCGTAACAGTGACATATAGAACTATTACGAAATTCCAGTTTTCAAAAATACAATTTTCCAAGCTTTTCTTCATTAAAAAATTCTTGTACCAAAATATAGATATTTGTATAGTTGGAAAATCTTTTGAATATATATATTGACTCATATCATAAGCATGAATTTAATGAAGTTGTCCCAACAATGATTTTTGTAAAACAAGGTGGTCTAAAAGTTGGAGAAGTAATGTTTTGGAAATTTTTATTTTAGCTTTATGGAAAAGTTCTTAGATTTATTATAAGTAACTATTTTCCTTTTTTAACTTTATCTATCTTTTGAAAACCATTCATATTTTCCAAAATAATTTTATTTCTACAACTTCATTTTTAGGAGTTAAAATATAGTTTCTAAATGTTTTCTTGATAGCGATAAAACTTTCTTAAAATTCACTTGTTCGTAGCTTTTCCTAAAGTTAGTTCTATTTTAAAATAAAAGTGTTTTTCTAATTTTATTTCCTAAGTAAGATTCATCTTTAAAAGATTTATTCTTTGATGATTTGTAAAACTTATCTAACCTTAGTATGTTGACGAAAACTTTGCAAATGAGTTTAAGACACTTTTGTTAAACGAAGAATTAGTAACATTAAGTTTAAAGAAACCTTCTTATTTCTTTGGTTTGAAAAGATAGTATGTGAAAATTCTACTTTATGTATTCTTTGATGAAACTCTAATGTACCATATTGCTAAGACTTGTTATGAGTTTACTTAAATTTTTGGGAAAGGTTTGTGAAGGTAAAACTTGTAGCTTTTAATGAAAATTCTTTTTTAAGTAACCAAAATTTATTTGAAAAGAGTTCATAAAAAAATTTTCTTCATTTTTTTGTTGAGACAATATCAATATGCCCATGCATGAACATGAATATGTAGTTATGTGAAATATAATCAAAATGACATAATAAAATAAATGTAATAAGAGCATAATAGTAAAGTCAAGTATTGAAAACCTTAGCTTTATCAAGGTATCTTGGGACTAAGAATAGACTAGTCCCAAAAAGAAAAGAAAAGAAAAGAAAAGAAAAGAAAGAAAATTGTTTTAACTTGATAAGGACAAGTCTAAGACTAGAAAGACTAGTCTTAATAATAGCACCAAATAAATAAATAAATAAATTGTAAAGCATAGAAATAAATAAATAACAAGTGAGCTTATATGCTCTAAGAAATATATATACATAATATGCATAATAGTATATAGAAGTTAGATTAGAGCAAATAATAATAATAACATAATAACAATAATAACATAATGAAAAATATGAACATGAACATGAACATGTTGTTGTTTCTTTAACTCTCATGAGTCTAAGAAACATACACTAAGCTCATGCTAAGTTAAATGAACACGATTAGTAAATGTGAGAAATTTTTACCTAAGGTTATGTGTTTGTTGAAAAGGAATAGAATGGGTTGTAGTAATATGTGGGAAATGATTTTATAGAGAGAAGAGATGACTTGGGAGAGAATTTGAGAGAAAGAGTTTGTGGAGTTATTTTTGGTAGAGTTTTAGTAGGAAATGAGTTGTGTGAAAGAATGAAGAAGGAATAGGGTATTTATAGAGTTTTAGAGTAGAAATTAGTTGTAATTAAATAAATTGAAAAAGAAAAATAATAGAGAGTGATGATGAGAGGGAGGTGGATGGCAAGCATGGGAATGAGAGAGAGAGAAATTGATTAAATTTGTTGTTTTGTAATAAAAAGAAGTAATATGTAAAGTGTGATGTGATTAAAGTTGTATGGGGAAGGTAAATTGTAAGTTATAGATATGATAGTGTGTAAGGGTAGAGTGTAAAAAAAAGTAGAGATAGCGAAATAGTAATGGATAGTAAAAATAGTACTATAAATAGTAGACTAGATAATTATAATACTGTTAGTAAAGAAAATACGCGTAAACGGCCTATATATGATTTTTAGTTACCGAAAAATTTTAAAACTGATGTTTTTAAAAACCTTATATTTTTACGAGTTTAATGATGTTGTTGGAATATTTTCACTATCCGATGTACTAGGACACGGTTTTCGAAAATTGATCCTGTTCAGATCCGAAAGATACTAGAGACTTGTGAATCTGATATTTTTAAGCTTTCCTATATTATTACGAACCATTTTCCACAATTATCTTAATTTCGTTGTCTAGGGTTTAAGAAAATGGGTTGCCGGATCTAGATTCACTAGTTTAAACATAGAACTAGGTTAACTTTAGGGTTCCGGTTTGACTTCCGGTTCTTTAAGGTTTACTATATTACCGAAAAATCTAAGGGCTTACACTATCACATAAAGTAAAGAGTATAAATTCCTTACTTAGAAAACTTGGCACTTACCTCCATTTATCTATGCCAAAAATAATCTTTCTATTTTACAAATGACATCAATTCACCCTTAGATTAGAATGTCTTCATCCATTAAAACCCTAACTCCATTTTCATCTCTAGGCTCTTTGGTTCTCTCTCTCTCTCTCTCTCTTACACAATATCAAATCTTTCTAACCCACTTTATCAATACCTTGCGTGCATGCTCAATCTTCCCACACTTTGCGTATAAATTAACTAAACTATTCTGCATAAACTTGTGCAACTTAATCCTTCCTCCATCGAGTTTAAATGCAAGCATCCTTGATAACACATGGCAAAATGAAGTAGTCAAGGATAAGTTCATATAACAACATGTCAAGCAACAAGGTAATGGCTTCATGGAGCATTGGATTTGAATTAGGAATTTGATGATATAATGCACTAATCCTTAAACTTAGTGCATTATTAGCCTACCACGTATCACCATAAGACAAGGACATACTAAAGTTCAAACACTTGCTAATAACCAATATCAGATACTTCCAAACTCACATAAAGGTTATCTCATCAATGGTCATAGTTGGGAATAAATACTTCAAAGTATAGTCGGCAAAACTGAAAGCCAACTTAGACCCAACCTAAAGATGGGAAAGAAAATTAGTCTTTACATAAACCAAAACATTTAATATAATCTTAAAATATCAGCTGCTCAACGTCACAAAAGTCTATTTGCCGGATAGTCTAGACTACTAACATCATCCCCATAGTCCATCTATATATCGTAACCTGATAGATCAAACACTATGGGCTCCTCACTTGATCCTACAAAGATAAAAAGGAATTAGCATAAGGATCAGTATGCCAAAAACATACCCATGCTTACTCGTGAACAAATAAAACACATATCCACATACAACATGACAATAAATGCATTAGCCAAAACTTATTATCTTTAAGTTAGCCAGACAACGAACACAATTTAGAACTATTTGTAACTAGCCCTAAACTTTCAATAACTCATGACTCCACAACAAAAAACATATATATATATATATATATGGATACTTATATATATTGGTGTTGGATACTCCTCAATACCCTGGATACCATACTTATGCCACTCCTAGTCTACTAGAATCCTCTTCATTGTAACTCTCACATATGACAATGATACATACAAATAATTAGGGCACCATCCTAGAAACACCGGTACTCCCAATTTACTTAACCTAACCAAGCATCGTAGTAAACAATTTTAGCCCAATATTATTTAGTTCATTTGCAATTTCTAAGCTTACACTCAAAAGCAACAACCAAGTAATGATGTACTAGATACAACGTCTAGAACAAATAACTCAACTCTGCAAGGACATTTGTTCATACATAACAATACTAATTCATTACTATAGTAAAAAAGGAAAGCATACCCTAAAGTTATCTAGTTTCCTAAGTTAATAAAAGCTACTACCATTCTAGCTATAGATATCAAAACATACTTAGATATAAGTGTACTTGATATTAAGCAAGGGGTTTAGGGGTCTAGTTAGATGGTCTGTTTTTCATCGGTATTTGTTTGGTATTTGTATCATATTCATTTCATTTTAGTATTTAGTCTATTTGATCAATTTATGAGTAAAATATTTATTTTTTATCGAAATTTCGACAATTAGTCTGTTTGAAAATGATAAAAAGATGAAGCAAAAATGATAGAAATATGATGAAACAAACAAACTAATGTTTAGGAAGTCAGGTAAAAAAATGGTCATAACATCATTTTGTAGCTCACGCCAGTGATGGAGAGTGTGATAGGCTCGAAGGAAAAAGAACACATTGTCACTCCTTGGATCACGTCCGTGATGGAGGGAGTGACGACCATCACCCCATGTGTCACGCCCATGATGAGGGTTATGACAAGTTATCACCCCCCATGTCCCGACCGTGACGGGAGTGGTGATAGGCCTGTTGGCCATGTCAGTGACTCTTACGGCCTCGGCCATGACCGTGATGAGTGCCTTTAGTGGACTAGATAATCCTACTCCAGAATTTGCTATTATCTCATGGCAAAATTTTAAATCTCACTATTATACTTAATTTAGAACTAGATAATATATCCAATACCAACATTAAAGACCCATATGTACGTCCATTTGTCCCTTTTATTAATGGAAACTTATTACGTGTTGTAACTGTTGTTCTAAGAATTCTTGATGTATTAAATAAATAAGAACTTGATGTCTTTGAGATAGGAAATGAAAAGGTAACTTTGAACCTTATTATTGATGTTACTTTGGATAGACACTCTAAAAGCAGTGATTAAATTATACCTTTTTTTTTTTTTTGGTAATTAGTGTATGGGTTTTCTTTACTCTTTTAAATAATTTTAACTTGTTAATTATCAAGAACATGGATCTAGGCAAGGAGATTGTATTACAAGACACTATAGGATACTTACTACTTGTGCTTAACATATTCTCACATAATAGATTAATCTTAATAGTAATGTGCAAATTGGTTTTAAGCATATATGACAACCAAATAAAAAAAAGGGCACATAGAACGAACCTTTCATTTTCATTGACAAGAAAATATCGATGGGTGCTTTAGAATATGTCTGGCAAAAGCATGAAAAATAAATAGTAAAAGGGAAAAATAGAAATATAATAATCCCATTCTTCGCAATTATTATGATGCAAGAATTAAGAATGGTTATTCCAAATTGCATTTGTTATTTCTTAAATTAAATTTTATTTGGGACTAACAGTGTGATCTCTCATAGTTTGAAATAAATTGTATGGATTGTTTATCTTGTATTGACTTTTTTCTTTCTATGCTTACTCGGGAACTGAGCATTGATTTTTGATTTTATTTAACAATTTTGTAGTGAGTGAAATTGAATTATATTTAATCATTTGTTTTCCAATAATTAACTTCACATTTGAACTGATTTAAAGTATACGTATTGGTTCTCAAATAATTCTTTCAAAATCTACTTCTGTTAATATATCACCTAAATCTTGCAAAGTTTTTGAAAAGTGTGGTCTTCTTAGCTTAATTAGAAAGTGAAGTTTTGAACAAAGTCCCTTATTATTTTATAGCTTTTTGTTATATCTGTTGCAATTGGTAGAGATTCTTTTTTGTATAATAATTATTGGAATAAAGACCAATACATCGGTATTTTTTATGAAGTAATTTTATATTCAATCATATTGATGGTTTGCATTAATGATTTTGTTTTGTTATGTGGTATGAGCTTCCTTAGGTTAGGGCATTGCTCACATAACTAGATGATAAAAGTTGCATTAGCTTGTGCATGATTGATGGCTATGATTAAATTGAAATTGACTCTAAAATTGACTTTTTCATGATTATTATCAGTTTGGGTACATCTGCACTAGGGTTTGTGTGTGTTAGAGTTGGAACAGAAGGAACTGGAAGTGAACGAAGTGAAAGATAAAAAAGCTATTGTGTCTCAAGTAATGAGTTAAAAAGACTATTTGGGATGCTTGGGCCGAAGATGAGGGAATGGACCTGCTGTCTTATGCTGCATACTAATAAGACCATGGGCTCAAAATATATTAGTAGTTACAACCCATCCATATTTTACTAAGCATTATATTACATGCATTGCATTGCTGAATTTTGTTACAACCAACTAATGATTGGCAGATTCCTGCACATGCATTTGGATATTAGAGCAAATTAGTTGTCATTGTTACAGAATATATATACATCACTAGTAATACGAAATCCATCAGAAAATTAATACAAAAACATTCTTGCTCCCATTACTTGTATTCAAGTAATTCAATGCTGCATTCGGCATATATTAGCTCAATTCTACTAATTCTAATTTCATATTTTGCATCCACGTTCCCGCATTGCAATTGTATAAAGCAAAACATCCATGGAAACTAAGAGTTCAAGAAAATGTGGAGGCGTTGAAAGGGGTGATGAAGGAACAAGTGGAGTGGCAAGAAAGGATTCTCCAAGAGCAAGCTGATAAACAAAAAACCGGATCAAGTTATTATCAGAAAAACCCAAAGACAACAAGCAATGATAGAAAAGCAAATTAAACCATATGCACTATAACAGCAACTACATGGCAAGGCATCCGCTAGGGAACAACCATCCAAGGCATAGCAGGTGACAATAAACCCAAACAGTAAGTGGTTCTATGACAAACACACTAGTGCTCTGAGCACTTATTAGGTACCTATTAGAAACACTAAAATCAAGTTTCCTGTGTTTGATGGAGATGGGTTTAGGAGTTGGGTTTCTAAGGCAGAGCAATTTTTCGCTTTGGATGAAACCCCTGATTATCTAAGGTGAAAATTGCAACTATGCATTTGGATACCAAACCTTACGAATGGTATAATGCATATGCTAAAGCTAGGAAGATATAAACTCCTTAACCTAGGAAGAACTTACAAAGGCTTTGAATGCTAGGTTTAATGAGAAGGGTTTTGAGGATCTTATTGCTGACTTAAAAGAATCAACAGATAGGATCATTACAAGACTACATGATGAGTTTTTGCACTTGTCAACTCAAGTGCAATTGCTAGAATCATATCTTGTTAGTTTTTACCTTAGTGGCCTAAAATCAGAACTTCAGTACCCAATTAGAATGTTCCAACCACAAACACTTACCCAGGCTTACAAACTTGCCAAACTATACGAAGCCACAATTTCATCATCCAAACAGAACTTAAAACTTACAGAACTCCCACCAGCACCTTCACACCCAATTCCAAATACACTAGAGCCTATTACTCAAACACTACCCAAACCACTCCACCAAACCAGCCACTAACCAGAACCCAAACACTAACTTACCAAACATCAGCTGTGGAACCAATTTTTCCAGGTAACCGAACTACCAAATGATTGACTCATGAAGAACTCGAGGAGATACTGTGTGCAGTTGATGGGGAAGGAGAGCCTAAGGAACCCAGCATGAGAGTTAGAGGAAAATTCAAAAACTAACTTTTGAATATCCTCATTAATACTGGCAGCTCATCTAATTTTATTGATGAGTACTTGGCTGTGGAATTAAATTGTGCTTTGTCATCATTAGAACCTATTCCTGTAATTCTAGCTAACGGTACTACCATATTTAGTACCAATGCTGTTAAGCAGTTTTGTTGGGAAATGGATGGAGTGGGTTCGAATATGATTTCTACACTTTAACCTTAAAATCATGTGATTTGATTCTTGGAATGCCATGGTTGACCAAGCTTGATACTGTAAGCTAGAATTTTAAGCAACATGGATGGAGTTTGAATGGAAGGGCATTCATTGCATCTTAGTAGGCGAGCATAAGGCTGTCCACAACATTTCAGGACAAGAATTGACTCAAATTTTGAGTAATGTTACAAGGCAAGTGGAATTGTATTGTTGGATGGTTAGAGGGGTTGACCAGGAAGTACCAGACCAGCCTAAAAAGCTAGTTCCCGACTCTAGGATCTTTTGGAAGAGTTCAAGAATATATTGATGAACCACGTGGGTTACCACCCAACAGATCTTGCAACCACAAAATTCATTTACAAGAGGGAAATAATCCGATCAACTTAAGGCCCTATAGATATTCCGCTTACAGAAGATAGTGTTGGAGGAGATGGTTAAGGAAATGCTGATGAGTGGAATTATCAGACCCATCGATAGTCCATTCGCATCTCTAGTAGTCTTAGTTAAAAAAAAAAAAAAAAAAAGATAACACTTGGTGAATGTGTGTGGACTATGGGATCTTAACAAACAAACGATAAAGGATCATTTTCCTATCCCTATTATTGACGATTTGTTTGATGAGCCATGGTGCAACCCATTTCAGCAAGCTAGACCTTCAATCTGGGCACCACTAGGTCTTAATGCACCCTAAAGATGTTTATAAGGCAACATTTAGCACTCATGAAGGCCATTACGAGTTTTAGTCATGCCATTTGGCTTGATTAATGCCCTATCAACATTCCAAGGGCTCATGAACTTTGTTTCAGGCCTTATTTGCGAAGATTTGTATTTGTGTTCTTTGATGATATTTGGTATACAGTACTAGTATTGAACTGCATATAGAACACTTGAGGGAAGTATTCCTAGTATTAAGGAGGGAACATTTATTCCTTAAACGTTGCAAGTGTGTGTTTGGTGTTCCACATATCGATTACTTAGGGCACATCATATCTAAAAATGGAGTAGCTAAAGATCTTAGAAAGGTAGAGGTTGTGGCTCAATGGTCAGTGCCGAAAAACCTTAGACAATTGAGGGGATTTCTTGGGCTAGCGGGCTATTACATGAGGTTTATACAAGGCTTTGGTTTGATTGCTAGGCCTTTAACTCAACTACTCAAAAAAGACCAATTCCAATGGAGTTTGGAGGCACAATCAACTTTTGATCAACTCAAAAACGCTCTCATCAAGTCTCTAGTTTTTTGTTACCAGATTACGCTAAGCTTTTTGTGATAGAGACTGATGCAAGTGGTGAAGGGATTGGGGCTGTCTTGATGCAGGACAAACACCCCATTGCTTTCATGAGCAAGTCCTTAGCACCCAAACACCGTGGTTTATCAGTACAAGAGCGCGAATTAATGGCTTTAGTGCATGCCATGACAAATGGAGGCACTACCTTTTGGGCAGACACTTGGTGATCAAAAACTGATCATCAAAGTCTTAAGTATCTACTTAAACAACGCTTTTGCCTTCTAGCCAACAAAAATGGATCACCAAGTTGCTGGGACTCGATTATACAATTGAATACAAATCTAGTCAATCTAACATTGCTGTTGATTCTTTATCTCGCAGGGATCCAATTGCTCTCAGTCACATGGTGGTAAAAACTTTTGCACTTGACCTATTGGTTGAAATTAAAAGCAATTGGGACCTGGATGTTGACTATAAGCTGAAAATCCAACTTTTAAAGGAGGGACAGACGGTGGGCCATTACTCTTATGAAGGCAACATCCTAAGACGTAAAGGAAGAGTAGTGGTGGGTTCTTCAACAGCTCTTAAAAAACGAAGTAGTTACAACTATACCATGGAGGACCTCTAGGAAGACATTTAGGTGCTAATGCAACTTATAAGAGGATATCGACAGTGTTCTGTTGGCCCAAATTGGGGAGATACATAAGGCATTTTGTAAGGGAATGTGACACTTGTCAATGCTACAAGTATGAAAATGTGGCAACACCAGGACTTCTGAGCCCTTTGAGGATTCCTAATGAGTGCTGGCAGGATATCAGCTTAGATTTCATTAAAGGACCACCTAAATCCAATAGGAAGGAAGTGATTTTGGTAGTGGTGGATCGATTGAGTAAGTACAGTCACTTTATTGCTCTCTCCTACCCTTACACAGCAGCTACAGTAGCTCAGATTTCCTAGATAACATCTACAAGCTACACGAAACCCGGAATCCATTACTTATGATAGGGATCCACTCTTTGTCAGTATATTTTGGAAGAGTTTTTCAAATTGCAAGGGGTGGAGCTGAACATTTCCACCACTTACCACCCCTAGATGGATGGCCAAACCGAGGTGGTTAACAAATGTCTGGAAACCTATCTAAGGTGTGTTACTGGAGAAGTTCCTAACAAGTGGGCTCAATTTCTTCCCCTAGCAGAATGGTGGTGCAACACCAACTTCCATAACAGCCCCAAAATAACTCCATTCGAAGCATTATATGGTTACCCTCCTCCCTTACACCTTCACTATATACCTGGTGACTCTAGGGTTGAAGCTGTTGATCGACTACTTTCTAATAGGGAAGATCAAATGAAATTGCTGAAATTTCATCTAAAAAGGGGTCAACATCAAATGAAGCAGATCGAAGACAAGACATGGAGCAACAGGGAGTTAACATAAGGGACATGGTACTACTCAAGCTATAGCCCTATCGGCATGGATCTCTCAAAACAACAAGAAATAACAAATTATCAGCTAAGTATTATGGCCCCTACAAGATACTCAAAATTGGAATAGTGGCTTACCGATTAGGGTTACCTACTGAGGCTGACATTCACCCTACGTTCCATTCCCCAATCAAAAGATACCATGGCCCCAGATCTGACATCTCATCGGAAGTCCCTGTGACAGATCAATAAGAAGCGTTAGAACCCAACACAATATTAGAAAGGAAAATGATCAAACGAGGGAACAAGGCTAAAACAATGGTGCTTATCTTATGGAAAGGCAAAGGAGCCAGTGACGCGACTTGGGAATTTTATCATGATATGGTGTTGCAGTTTCCAAATCTTCCCTTATGGTCAAGGGATTCAGATGGGAAGGGGAATGCACTAGGGTTTGTGTGTGTAGAGCTGGAACAGAAGGAACTGGAAGTGAAGGATGAATTTCTGATCTCATAGCTTTGTTGGTTTAAAGTTTCCTTTGCATTATGATAGTCAGAGAGGATTAAGGACAATACAAATTGAATAGGAAGATAATTATTCAAATTGCTGGGCTTAGAAGTTCTGTCCATTTCACCTTAGGATAACATATGTTGGTATTCATAACGACACCAACCATTCTCCTAGAATTCCAGTTAAATCAGTGGCATCATCTAACACATAATCAAAATGGCACTCATAAGTGTTCAACAAGATCAAAATGTCATCGAATTACACTATTGGTATGTCTTACATATTATTTAAGTACTCAACTCCTAAACCCGACCCATCCTTAAAATAAACAAGTGAAATTCCAACACCACAAAGAAATAGAACAAGAACATAACAAGTAAATGGCACTCATTATAATATGAGTTAAAAAGAGTATACTAGTAAATAACTACCGAAAAGATAACTGAGCACTGGGAACCTCTACAGCTCCATCGACCGAAACATCAGTTAATTATTTGACCATATAACAAATACAGCAGGTGATAGATTAAGTACTTTAATGGTGAGATGAATCCAGATTGTTAAATAACCAACAAATCCGGTCCCCTTAGAAAAAAAAATGATGTAAGCATGAAATTCTTTTTCGTAAGTATTTAGACACTGAATTTTTCAGATGAAGATATTCCATCAGAAGTAAATAAGCAAACCCACATTCTACTGAACTTGGAAATGAAAATCAATTTAGATAGATATTAACTAAATTTTTTTTTCAGAAAATTGGAGCGGTGCACTCCTTCACACAGTAGGATAACGCAATATGAACAGGTTAGAAGATACGAATATAGCTAAACGAAACAGACATGATAAAAACAACCTAAGTATGACAAGAATCCAACAAAACTTATAATCAAAGACACTAATTTGACCAAATAAAAATGAAAAAAGCACACTAAACACAAAACATTTCTAACCCAAAACAAAATCATATTACGGATTTTTTTTCCCTTTCAAAAGATAGTACCTTTGCGATCTTAATTCATCTTCGACCTCATGGAATCGGTTATTGAGTTTAAAGAATCTGTTAATGTTCTGCTGATCTTCCCACGTCACCTGTTTCTGATCCTCCACCCTTCAATTAAAAAGTCACAATTTTTTTCATTATTCACAAAAGCTTAAAAATCAACACAAACCCAAAGAAGAACGAGTGGTGTAAAACAAAAGTGTTGTCGTTAGATTATTTGGGTACTTACTTGTTGCATTGTTGTTGACTCGGGACTAGGAATAGAGCAAAAGGTTTGTCACAGAGAGAGAGAGAGTGAGAGAGAGAGAGAGAGGAGGAGGAAGAGAAGAAGAAATGGAGGAGTAGTGTTCTGCAACCATTGGGCTCTTTTTGGGCCTTGTTTGTTCTTGGGGCCGGTTGCTTCCTTTGCGTTGCTATGGCACAAACTTATTATTATTATTTTTCAATCTTCTTATCATTTCTTTTTGAAAAGATTAACTAGATATTATACCTTATGAATATTTGAATAATAGATAAATACTTATAAAATTTTGTAAATCATAAAATGATGACATAAAGTATAAGGAAACACTCCAGATTTGAAAATGAAACAAATAGGGTTTCCATTTTATTATTATTATTATTTGATGTGGTTTATATGTTAATTATTTTAATATTTTTTTTTTTTTTATTTATAAAAAGAGAGAGTATCATATGGTCTTGAAATGTGTGTCTTAACTAAGGGTGGGCAAAAAAACTAATTAAACCGAACAAATCTATAACCGAATCAAATCAAATCAAATCGAAAATATGGGTTTTTTTTTTTTTAACAATTTGGTATGAAAATTTTCCAATCTGATCCAGTATGTAAAGTTATGGTTGGTTTGAAGGAGTAAATTGAACCAATCCGCAAAACCAAACCAAATTGTTTCATGAAAATATAATAATATTTTACTTGTAACCATAAATTTTTTATGATTATTGGTTAAAGTCATGTATATTCTTATGGTTTTATTGGATATTTATTATTTGATAAATATTGATTAAAATCAACTTGTTTATTTTTAAATTTTCTTTTTATCCTCATGATATATATTCTTTTGTTAATGATGTACTATTTTTTTAATAGTTTTAACTTTGTAAAGTATAAAATTTATTTATTTAGTTATAAACTCTTATTATGTATTGACTATTTAATGTATTTTGTTAGCGGATCATTTTTATTCATTGATGACTTTCGTTGATGGATAATTTTTTTGGCTAAATTTATTAGTAGCTGAGTGATTTGATAGTTTAAAAATTATAAATTATGACTTGCTATGTATCGGTTAGTAAATGTATTTTATTGATAGATAATTGATTTTGGAGAAATATAAATTAGAAGTATGATGTTTATGAAGTATTTGTTGTTGTTTATAATATAAATTTTGAAAATTGATATAAATATTTAAATATCCACATAAATAAAAAACGTACAATAGAGAAAAATTTTAATTTAATCCGTAATCCAAACTGAACCAAACTATTATCTAATGTTTAAAAATTTCTAATACGAACTAAATTGTTATTTAAGATTTGGTTTGGGATGAAAAAAAATCAAACTGTAAATTATGGTTTGGTTTGATTTTAATGAAAATTGAATCAAACTGATCTGTTCACCCTAGTCTTAACACTTCATTTATGTTTTGCAATCTTATGGAAGAACAAGAAAAAAGAGTGGAAATAAACCAGGACAGAGGTTTTTTGTTTCATCATATTCTGGTCATTTTGACATCATATTTTTGTTATTTTCATATAATGTTTGTCATTTTCAAATACGATATATATATCATACAAAAAGTTACAGGTGTAGATTTGATACAAATACGATATTCATAAAAATCAGACAATTGAAATAGACCCATGGTCTATTTTTCATTGGTATCCGTATCAATATTTGTATCATATCTGCATTATACCTGTTTCATATTAGTATCTAGTTTGTTTGATGATTTATGAGTAAAAATGTTTGTTTTTCATCGATTTCTATTTTTGACAAATAGACATTTTGAAAAAAACAAAAATATGAAGTCAAAACAATATAAAGATGATGAAATAAATATTTATTTGGATTGTCATATTTTTATCTATATTGTATTTGTGTCTATATATTTGTAACTTATTTGTATCACATCTATATCGTATTCGTTTGGTCAATTTATGAGTAAAATCATCGGTATCAGTTTCCTGACAAATATTTATTTGAAAATGACAAATATATGATGCAAAATGGCCAAAATATGATGAAACAAATACCCACAATTTGAACTTTGTACTTAGGAAATAAGAAGGAAAAGAAAGAAATTGAGAGAAGCAATCTCTCTCTCTCTCTTTGTTTTTTTTTTTTTTTGTTAGTTTCACAAAAGAGAAATAAAGATACCTTCGTTTGTTTTGAGTAAAAATATTTGTTAAAAAAATAATTTTTTAACAAAAAATTTTCTTGAAAAGTAACATATTTTTAAGATTAAATTGCGTGACCTTCCTAAAAACTTTAGAAATTGCATGGAACCTTATTTTTCAAAAAGTATGTACTTACACTCCTTAAAAACAAGTAAATTGCAGAATTTCCCTTGAAAATTTGAAAATCACATGATCCTAGTTTTTTAAAAGTCAACACTTACCTCTAAAAACTGACATGATGATAGTATGTAAATTTTGTTTATTTGACTCTAATGTATCATTACATATAATATGTTTAATTAATGAATGTTTAAAAAATATTTAAAATTTAAATGTTAAAGAATGTGAACTTTTTTATTTCTTTTTTGTCCTTTAAACCTAGCATCTAAAGTGCAATTTTAATAAAAAATTTTTAGTAAAAAACAATGTTACGATGTGTGTTTTAACATAATAAAAAAACTTTTTTAATGTATCTATTTCATGCTAAAGTGCGATTCTAGGAAAAAAATGAAAATTAACTTTTTTTCTTTTTCTAAAAAAATAATACTATATAAATCATATTAAGAATTTTTAAATATTTTTTAAAAAATTTTTCATTAAACATCTTATATATGTAATGACATGTTAACAACAACTAAGCAAAATTTATATCTTATTCACCATGTCAGTTTTTCAGGGGATGTAAATGTTGACTTATGAAGAATTGAGGGTTCATGTAATTTTCAAAGCTTTTAGGAGAGTCGTGTGATTTACTTGTTTTAGGAGTGTACTTGTTAACTTTTGAAAATCTAGAGGTCCATGCAATTTTTATAGTTTTTAGGGGTGGTCCGCAAATGTACCTATTTTTAATTGTTAAGTTAATTTCATGAAAATAGTTTTCCTTTGTTTGTATAACTTTAATGTAATTCATATAATTTAAACATAAAAATAAAAAATACATATATTATAATAAAAAATAAATTTACATAAAAGAAAATATTTAAAAAGTTAATAATAAATGTTTTTGATTGTAAATGATTGTTGGATCAACTTATGAATTGATGGAAAAATGATTTACCCTTTTATATCCTATAAGTTGTTTTCTTAAAAATAAGATATAAACGATCTATATTTTCCAAGACAAGGGAAAATGTTTTCCATTAATTGTCCCTCTTTTTTCTTAAACCAACATGAAAAAATGAAAAATCATTTTTTTGAAAGGCATTTTCATTAAAACAATCATTGAACAGAAAGTTGACACTAGATTTTCATGAGGCATGCAATGCACAATTATGTAAGTTTTATGAAAAAGTTGCAATTACTTAGCATATGACTTAAACTCCATAAAATTTATTTTAAAATGTGCAAACCAATATCCCGTGTGATGTGATATTTTTTACAATATATTTGTCTTATTCATTGTTTTGTAGAACTTGTTGCATTGCAACTAATGTCTACATGCCAAAGAATCGACTCTAGGCGCTTACATGATCTGATGGCTTTGATCAAGATTTGCAACAGGTGTTTAGACTCTAACATATTATTATTATTATTACATGATTAGATCACTTTTGATCTTGTGTAGTGTGCTAAGGTTCCTAACTTTAGGATTTAGCATGCGAATGGTAGTAGCATTTCCATGTTGTCTTTTATAGGAATGGTGAGGATGGTGCGAAGACCAAGTGGATAAGCCAAATGTTTTCTGAATTGTGTCCAAACACTAGGTGATGGTGCATGATGCTAGCCTAAGAAAAACTAGCTATTAAAGCATTTAATGCAAGGATAAAAGTGGGAGAAAATGAACAATAGCAACTTTCTTTGAAAACCACAAATATGAGTTGTTGGACATATTTAGTCGATGTGGAAGAGCAATTTACATGCAAACAAACAAAGTGTATCTAAGTGTTTTTCATACTTTAGTTTACTAATTTCTTATGAGAGATTTGGGTAGTACCATTGAGAGTTTTAGTTGCATATATAATGTAAAGGCACTACTCTATAATTCTTGTGTGAAGTAGTGAATGGTTAAATTGTGCCTTTTGAGTGATATTTGTAATTATGAAAAAGGCACACTCTTTTGATTTTTTTTTTTTTTTTTTGTAAGAGTATTTGTGTGTAATTCCTTAGAAGTGTGAGTTCTTGTTCGAAATTATTTGTGTCCGTGGAGACAAGTGGACAGTCCGAACTCCACGCTGTATTCATGTTTATTTTCTCTAACCTTTCTCTCTTTAATTATTGTATTTTATCTCGTTTAAATTGTTGAATTGTATATTTTAGGCATTAAAATTGAGAAAAGAATAAAATAGTTCCAAACTCAATTCATTTCCATTGAGTTCAGTTTAATGTGTTTTTCAAATAATATTCCTACAAGATTTTGATGAAAATTTCGGAGATAAAGAAAATAACTTCCATAATGAAAGTTTTTTCACTCATTTCATTTTATTTCCACCTAATATTTTTTTACCTAACTTAGTGAACATAATATTTTTATTTATGTTTATATACTTCCATTTCCACCCATTTGCTTCAATACAAACACACAATTACTTTTTAACCACTTGCTTCATTTGTTAATAGTTTCAAAATGAAGGGATAATATAAATAGTATCATATAGAACTAGACTAATGTTTATTGCAATAAATAGACAAGTTGGACAATCTTAAGAATATATGGAAATATTAGCAATATAGATATTTTGAAAGGGAATAAGGGAAATACTAAGAAACTATCTTAAAAGAAGTTGAGTAGCAAAGCTTTTTAGTGTGTGTGTGCATGGGTTGGGCCGAACCCATGACCCTACCCAGCTATATAGGTCAACACTCGTATGATGACTTAGTGGGTAGATGGGTCTTAGGTAGTTCAAGACCACTGACTTGCTAACCTGCTAGGTCAAGCGGGTTGTTAAAAAAAATGAAAAAGAAAAAGAAAAAGAAAGAAGGAAAAAAAAGAGAAGAAAGACAGACAGTTGACAAGATGACAGCCTCCAATAGACAAATGAGAATAGTGGAGATTTAGGAAAGTGAAAATGTGAAATGGACAAATGTGTGGTTAGTTCAATTGCAAAGCATTGGTTATAATTAATCATTGAAAAAGGAAAAGGAAAAGGAGAGAGAGAGAGAGAGAGAGAGAGAGAGAGAGGGGTTTGTCTTCAATAGGATGATGAGGTTAGCAAGTATGTGTTTTTTGGTGAGAATGGAGAGAGGAAACGTCAAAGATTTTAGGCGAAGCTATAGCTAATGTTATTATGAAGCAAATTTTGATGTTAAGTAAAGCTATGAAAAATTTATGTGTATTTTGTATTTATTTTCATGGTTCAATGTCGCTACTTGGCCTGAACCGTTGAGTTGACCTGGCTTGCAATATATAAGGGTTGATTTCGAGCTAAGGCAACCTTAACTTGTGAATTGGTAGGTTGGGGCAGATTCCAAGCTGGATCAACTCAGCATGACTCTTCATGTGTTGGTGCATGTGAGCATGTGTTTGTGGTTGTGGAAAATTTGTGTTTATGTACCTTAGTTAGGGACTTAGGCATAAGTGTACATATATTTGAGTATGTGTATTTGAGTGACTATACTTATGTTTGTCTTTTTGTTTAAGTGCCATGGATTAAAGATGTGAAAGTAGGCTAAATGGGGGGCCAGGTTGATCGATTTAGCCAATGATTTATAAGAGCCAGCCACTTACTCAGTCCATTTGACCTACATGCACATCTTTGTGGGTTAAATGGGCCAATTTGGCCTGTTAATCCATTTATAGTAATTGGATAAGATATACACAATAAAGAAAATTAATTTTTATGGGTTTTATACATGTTAACCCATTTTGTCATTTTAGTTACTTATATATAAAACAAGTTTTTCTAAATATTCTATTAGATATCATATTACATTTCAATTAATATATATATATATATATATACACATACTTATAATAATGTTATGATCCATGTGCGTCGATCCATCCTCTTTTGTGCCTATTGACATATAAGTTTAAACTCAAATATAAAGGTCCAATGAGCAATGTCATATAATAGCCATTACTCTTATACTTTTTTTTTATTTTTTATTTTTATTTTTATTACAAGTGGGCTGGAGGGCTGACCCACTTACTTATGGGCTAACCCACTTTATCTTGTAGGTTAAATGAGTTAGGTATAGCTGGTCCACATTAAACGGGCTGAAAAAAATTTGCCATAACCACATATTAAAAGCAGAAGACAGACTACCTTGCAGACCATAAACCTTTTGCACAACTTTGTTAGAGACTATGTGTTTGCATGTGTATATCCACCATATACTTCAACACAAAAACATTGTTACTTTCAAATCATTTGTTTCACTTGTCAATAATTTGAAATTGAATGGATGATGTTAAGCTTGGATTTTTTGATTTCTGGTTCGATTTCATTTAATTTGATTTGCGTCAAACCCTAATCCTTTTGATACAAATTAAACCCTTGATTAAGAATTAAAAGAAATGTGGTTTTTTGAAAAATTTTAGGTGTCGCCACTTGATTGTGATTGGAAAAAAATAATAAGTTAAGATTAATGGGTTGGTTGCACCTAGCTTAACCATTAGTCTCCAAAAGAAATTGATTGAAAATCAATTTTTTTAAAACAGAGTTTTTATGGTTCTAGGTTATCCTACTAAAACCATACGACTACTATCCTTAAACTTTTAAATTTAAAACATTCCTTTAATACTTAATAAAATGTTGATATTTGAATTAATATTTAGAAAATCAGTTAAGGCAATTACAAGAAAATTAATATTTACAAATTAAGCATAATATATTTTTTTAATGTTTAAGTCACTTGGTAGTGCCTATGTATTACTAATTGATATCAAACGTGACGCAATTCTTTTTGGAAAAGTTAGCGTGTATGTTTTTTTTTTTTTTTTAGATTTTGAATTCTTTGTAATTTAAGTTTATTAATTTTTATTGTTTTGATAAAAGAATGATTTTTTGATGATATGAAACTAAAAGCCTATCCATTTCATCTTTGTTTAAGAAAACGAGGTTTTTCTAGGTGACAAAAATAAAAATTTTACTTTGTCATACATTATCTATTGTATATACTTTATTTTATCTCTCCTTTTTATATGTTTATATATGCAACACTAATGATGATATCATATATTTGTTTGGTTCGTCTTATTCTGGTTATTTTTAAACAAATTGTTTGAAAATATATTTTTTTTCTTATAAACAGATCAAACAGATAAAATATAGATTAGATACAAATAAAATACAGATAAAAATAAGATCATCTAAAATATGTATATAATCATAGTGACTACTGCTACTAGCAATTTGCTTTAACCTTTGGAATAACATCTCTTATTTTAAATTTATATTTTCCTAATAAAAATTACATATTTATAGTAATAAAGTGAATAGAACTTTAAGTGCTTTTAATGAATTCAATAAATTAAGTTAGAAGGAAAGAAATGAGATGTTATAGGTTCATAAATACTTTAGAAATTCAGATAGTTTTAACCATCTATTTGTAAATTGAAGAGATCCAAATCTCCTATTTTTATTTCAGTATCTTGATATGCTAATGTCAATATCTTTTATGTTTTAACTTATATACTCCATTACACTTATTATTTGAATATATATGTCAAGAATGCATGGTCTCAAGAACGTGTAAACACAATAGATATAACAATTAGTCAATTTTAATGCATTAGTTAATTTCTAAAACTACGTAATTGTAATTTTAGTTTCACAAGAAAAGACCATTATTTAATTGTTAGTTTTTTGGGAAGAGCGGCTGCGGCCCCCCAATCCCACGTATGAAGACCGAAAAAAGGGGGGGGGGGGTGTTGGGGGGTTCAAATATGGGCAGCTTCCTTGTTCTCTTCCTATTGACGACAACCTGAGACAAGCTTCGTCATCTTATAACTTGGCCAAGGACTCTTATAGTTATCGCTACATCCTTGACTGCTGGGTGCTGGCGCTTCCGGTAGAATTGTCTGTTTGTTTTGGCTTTTTTTCGCAGATACAGACATTTTTTTAAACTTTTTTTAACAAATTATTTATCAAGAAATAGATATAGATAAAAAAAAGTTGACAATTCTCATCAAAAGATCAAATAGAACAAATATAAATAAAATTTAGATGCAAATCGGATATATTTACATATATCATTTTAAAAAAGATATAGATACAGATAAAAAACGACAATCCAAACAGACCATAATCTGTTGACTTTGCTAAATGATTAAGATTGTAACAGAAATGCTATCATTAAATAATAAAATAGAGTTGTAATATGATTTTATGTATTAATTTTTTATTTAAATAGAAATATTTGAGAAAAAAAAAGACAACTCCGTCATTAAATTTTTAAGATTCCTTATGAAATTGTTATTACAGCCGATTAAATATCGTAACAGCATTCAATAAGGAATAAATATAATAAAATTGTAATTATAACAAAGAAAATGAACATTATGTTAGGGATAATACGATGATAAGACTCCTTATATTAAAGATATATGAGTTTTTTTTTCCTTTTTTCTTTCATACTTATAAAAATTACGATACATTGAATTATTAAATTCATGCTATTGTCTGCTAGTTTCTACTATGGTTGGTAGTTGGTACTAGTTAACTCTATTATTGGAAGATGTCACAGTTATGTGAGGTGGAAAAGGCAACATAGTGTTTGTACTATTAAATTCAGGTAATTTTAATATCTGAAACGTTAATATTTGTAATTTACTGATTCTATTTAAAATAAAGTTTAATTTAGTATTTCGATTAAATAGACATTGCAATTTTAATAGACGTTATATTGATCTGAGATACGATCAACTTATTTTTATTTTGTATTTTTAACTTGGTCCAAGTAAAATGCTGGCAGATTAAGATTTCGAAAATTATAAATGTTACCCTATTATAATTGGAAAAAAATTCCACTTTTAAAAGAAAAGAGAATCTTTTTACTATCATAAAGGTTAACTTTTATAATTTTCAAGATCTTAACAAGCAAGATAGTTAACTAGGATAGCAAATGTTAAAAATATTCGACATTTTGAATTCAATTTTGGCTTAACATAGTGTTTATTAAATTGTATTTATCGAATAGAGAAATTAATTAAACTCTGTTAAAAAGTAAGAGTACTAAATTATAAAAATTAAAACTTGTGATATTAAATTGTTTAAATCTAATAGTATAGGCACTGGTATTATCTTCATCCTGGGTAATATAAATAGGAAGAGTACTAATTGTGTATTTTTTTTTCTTTTTTTGTGTTAAGGTTGCTTGGTTTTTGCATTATTGTTAATAATGGAAGAATTTGTCCGATGTTGATAACTGAGACAATCAGTCATATAGAAATACTATTCATTCTTATTTGAATAAAATCTACACGGAATCAGATATAACATATATGCCCAATATCATTTTCTTTTCTTATTTTTCTATTTATATGGTAAGACAATAATAACATTATCTCCTAAAATCTAGCTTTTCCTATTCTATAGAATTTTCATTCCATGAAGCTGAGGACATTACATCGTGTCAAGAGTTCCTCTTATTACAAAAATACATTGCTTTTTTATTTTAATTCTTCTAACCAAAACACTAACATAAACAATAAGTCTAAAATGCTTGCTTCTGACACTACAAGAACAATGCGATTTGGTGTTTTTCAACAGCTGACAAACTCGTACTTGGCCACAATGTAACCCCGATAAAGACCATTCCCATTTGTATCCATAGGCATAAATACACTTGCATCCAAAGTTAGGGCTTCAATTTTACTGTTGCATTGATCATGATTCTCACTGTTTCTTCTGTCCCAGTTTCCATATTTGTCACCTGTGGATTTAAAGATACAACTTTAGGGTTGTTTGTATTACAAAAATACGGCGAAAAGTCTTGATATATTAGTGTATCTACATATTTTGGGAAATGGCCATGTAATAAATATAACACAATGGTAAATTCTATGTTCTACAACAGACTGTCTAGTCCATCATTTGCTATTAAAATAAATATAACAATTAATATATTAACTATTTTAGTGATTAAGAATATGTATAGATTTAACTAAAGGACATACAGCATAAAAAGATATGAGGACATCATAAAATTTTTCATAAAACCAAAATTTATTTAAGGAAAAGGTAGGATAATTTTATGGTCCATCGTTAATTGACTGGATACAATGAAAAAATTCTATGGTCTCGTTACCATCCAATAGCTCATACCATACCTCGAATCCCTAAAATAGTTAATATTCTATTTATTATATTTATTTTAACTGATAGATTGTTGACGAGATGATTCCATCGATGGGACCGTAGATGCTTCCAAATGTTAGAAATTCCTAGTAAGTTATTAGGGTTGATTACTATGAACAAAGATAATACTTGGCGGAAAAGAACTATATTTTTTCAGACGACTCTGTAGATAATTTATTTACTTAATTATTTAATTTTTTTAGCACCCATAACATAGGAGAGCAAACGTCTGTTAGTAGTTTCTTTATGTGCTACTTTTAAATTTTTGTTTGCCGGTTAAAAATTTGTAAACTTTATTTTTGAACTAATACATATAACCAATAGCTATATCATCCAAAGATAAATGAAGAAGTTTTCAATGTAATAGTTAAAATAAGTAAACTTCTATAATAGCTTATACTATAAGTAAAAGTAAAAATTCTATGATACCACTCTAATTTTTAACAGAACTGATCCCATTATTTATTTATGACCTCGGATCCATACACAACTGCGATTATACAACTGAAATACTTATATATCACTTAATATATTTAACCGTCAATTATTGTTTGAGACCATAAAAGTAAAGTAATTCTTGAAAATTCACATACCTTCAAGCATTTACCACAAGCAGCTTTACCGGTGGGTCCGACAGGGCCACAGAAAGCAGCCCATCCATATTGTTTCCGCCATGCCAAGGGCTTGTCTGAGTCAAATGGTGCACAGTAAGCGTCCACATCGCTGAGACTCCATCCATTATTCTCCGGGCTGTAATAATGGTATCTTGCTTTGACATTTGTAGCATTTGTGCTTGTGCATGACCTACAAGCACACACAAAAATACCACGCAACAATATTGGGAAACCCCATTCTGATTTTTTACTCAATTAGGTGATGTGAAAAAGAGAAAGCTGGTTTTATGTGGAGAAGAGGGGAGGTATATGCACTTCAGTTTTTGGCTTGAAAACTATGTGTATAGTGTGGTGATTGGTGGAAGATAGGAATGTCTATTTATAAGGGGGGATGATGAGGTGTTGGAGTTGGCAACGTGATCTAAATGATTGGCTTGTTTAATTTGGAAAAGCAAGTTGACAACATGGTTTGACCAATCTGGTAATCGCACGAATGGTTGTTTTGATTTCAGCATGACCACACAGTGTTTTGGTTGAAAGGGTCTTATTAATCAGAACAAATTTTTTTATTTACTACGACGATTTGTCTGATACAAGGGCCTATTTTATCTCCTGCATATGAATTTTGTTGTTTTAGTATTACTAAATCTCTCTATATTGATTAGTGGGGTATAAGAACTAATAATGTTTTTTTGATAAGTAATAACTTGTATAAAACATAATATATATATAAATTACTCACCATTATTATCATATGTTAAAATATATTTCCTTTCTTCTTTTATTTTTATATTTTATATTTTTTCATTTACTTGGCCAAAAATGACTTGATTTCTTTTTATGTTAACTTCTTTTTAATTTTACAGGAATACCTTTGAGAGTTTCTACTGTCCAATGAAGTTCAACCTTTATATTCCAGTTTGTATAATTTAAATTAAGTGAAATTAAATCACAAACATTTTAGTTTAGTTTGTTTAAAATCAATTTTTACACTTTCATTTTTAAGAAGAAAATTAGATTGTCGGATTTTTATCTGTATCGTATTTGCATCCTTAACTTATTTATATTATATTTGTATTGCATCTGTTTGGTTAGTTTATGAGTAAAACTGTCAGTTTTTCATCGATATCTATTTCTTGACAAACATTTGTTTGAAAGCGACAAAAATATGATGCGAAGATAACCATAATATGATAAAATAAATAGACCAATAATATGTTTATCTATTTTTAATTAAACTCAAACTATTTTTTTTTTATCTAAATTAGTCTTGCTTAAACTCCCATCTAGGTTTCATGGCAAAGATGACAAATTTTGAATGAATGGCTAAATATCTCCCTCAAGAGGATTCTTTCCATTAAATAGAAATTCTATACACTATTTTAAGTAATAAAATATACCTTACAAAATACAAATATTCTAATATAAGTAACAGTATATATATACAACTAATACACATAATTATTGTAGAATAAATCTTATAATTTTAGTCATAACTTTTGTAATTAGTAGCCACAATCTCTGCCCTTGATATCTCAACTCAAATTGATGCTGGACAATCAAGAAGTATCAATTTGTCAACAAGAAAGTTGTGTTGATATCGAGAAAGAGCCTTAGTAAACACATAAGTAGTTTAAAGATTAGTGGTGATATGTGGAAGAAAGATGGCACGGGCATCATATGCTTTACTGATAGAGTGACAATCAACTTCAATATCTTGGTATGCTTATGAAATACTGGATTAGGAACAATTTGAATAGCACTAGTATTATCTGCATGGAGAGGAGTAGGATCAATTTAGGAAAACCAAGTTCTCCTAACAGACCATGAAGCTGAATAATTTTAGAACATGCAGAGAACATAGCATGGTATTCTAATTCAGTGGAGGACTTAGGTACTCGATCTTGCTTCTTGCTTTTCCAAGAAATGAGAGAATTACCAAGAAACATGCATCGACTAGTAATTGAACATCTAATATCGACATAACTAACCCAATCAACATCACTAAATGCCACCAAATGAATGGGAGAGTTCACAACGATGAATAGACCATGGACATAAGTGCCTTGTAAAATAACGAATAATTCGACGAACAACAGCTAAATGAAGATGTGTAGGTGCTTGCATAAACTAACTAACTTTTTGAACGACAAAGGAAATATCAAGTCAACTAGTGGTTAGATAGTTCAGGCTTCCCACTAGTTGTCTATATAAAGAGGGATTGGAAAGAAAATCACCATCAACACAACAAAATTTAACATTCACTTCTAAGGGGATATCAATAGTACGATAATCTTGGAGGTTAGCTAAAGAAATTGACTCTTGGATGTATTTATGCTGGTGTAAGAAAATACCAACCGTGCTTGATTGCACCTCAAGACCTAAAAGATAATGTAAAGAACCCAAGTCCTTCATATGAAAAAAATAGTGAAGGTGTTCTTGGAGCTAAGAAATCAATTCAGAGTTAGTCTTTCTGATAACAATATCATTAACATACACTAGAAGTAAAATAATTCCTTTATCAGTCTTGCGAAGAAATAAAGAGGAATCATATTGACTCTGTACAAATAAAAGCTATGAAGTGTAGAGCAGAACTTATCAAACTAAGCATGTGAAGCTTCTTTTAAACCATAAGTGGCCTTTTTAGTTTACAAACATCAGTGGAAGGTGTAGAAAATAACCCTGATAGTGGAGTCATGTAAATTTCTTCTTTAAGATCTCCATAAAAAAATACATTCTTAACATCCATTTGTCTCAATGGCCAGGCTTTAGAGGTGGTAATAGCTAAAACAAGTCAAACTATTGTCATCTTTGGTACAGGTGCAAAGGTTTCTTCATAGTCCATGCCATACTTGTCAATTACCAAGAGCTACCAACCATGCTTTATATCTTTCAAGTGAGCCATCAGATCATAGCTTAATGGAATAAGCCCATTTAGAACCAATGGGTTTAACATCAGTAGGATAGAGGGCAATATCATAAGTATGATCCTCTTGAAGAGCTTGAAGCTCTTGTTGCAAAGCTTTAACCCAACATGCATGTCTAGTTGCTTGAGAATAGGATATGGGAACGGTAGTATTAGATAAAGTGGTCAAGAAACCATACTGATAAGGAGAATGACTAATACAGAGAGATCTTCAAAGAGTTGTTCGAGTTGGAACTAGATCAGGGTTAGGATTGGGAAGATCTTGTGACGATGAAGCTTATTGTCCTTGATAGACAATTCCGAGTTTAAAGCACTCAACTGGTGAAGAGATATCATCAAAGCTAGGCAAAATGAAACCTTCAAGTGAATAAACATGTTGTTGAAAGTAGTACTCATGTTCATTGAAAATCACATTTCTAGTACGTAGTAGATGATTAGCAATAACATCATAACATAAAAATCCTTTATGAGTAGTACTATAACCCATAAAAGCATACTATACTGATTGAGTTGCCAACTTATGGCTTTCATGAGGAAGTAAGTGAACAAAACAAGCACATCCAAATGTGTGTAGTGTGTGATAATCAGGATGTAAACCAAAGAGATGATAATAAGGGGAATCAAAATTCAATTTTTAGAAGGCAGTTGATTAACTGAATAAACTACAGTAGACAAAGGGTTTACCCAAAATTTAGATGGGACTGAAGACTCCAATAGTAATGTCCGAACCATATCTAATAAGTGACGATTTTTATGTTCAGCTACCCCATTCTATTAAAGAGTATAAGGGCATGATTGTTGAGAGATAATACATTTCTATTGTAAAAAAGGCTTGAAATTCAGGTGATGTATATTCACTACTATTATCAAATTATAAAACCTTAATGCAAGTGGAAATTTTTGTCTCAATATAAGCCACAATACAATGAACACTTCAACTTTAATGCACAAAATATATATCCACGTGAGATGGCTATGATCATCAATGAATGTCACAAAATATATATATTGAGGATGTGAAATGATAGGAGTAATACCCTAATCATCACTGTGAATAATCTTAAAGCATGTGTATGCACGACTACCATGAGTAAGAAAAGGTAAAATTTTACTTTTTCCTAATTTGCAAGTAGTACAATCAAAAGTAGTACATTGCTCTTTGTTACGAAGAAAACCACGCTTCATTAAATTGGATAAAATCACATTATTTGGATGACCCAATCATCTATGCCATACTTTAGCCTTATTGTCAACAATGATAGAAGCTAAAGACAAAGTTCTAGGAATTGAAAATTGTAATGGCAATAGTTTGCTCACTTTAGGCCCCTTCGTGTTCACCTCCTCGATACTTAATCTTGTGTAACACATCCATCATGAGAAAAATGGAAAATACAATTATTATCCACCATTTGACTAATAAAAATTAAAGTAGTAGACAACCTTGGGGAGAGAAACACATGATGAAATGAAGGTCCAAAATCACCAATGGTTATAATAGGAAGGTTACTATCGTTAGCAACATGAATATGTTGTGTGTCAGTATACTCCCAAAGATCATGTAATGAGGCAGGGGATCCAGTCATATGATTGGAGGCTTTGGAATCAACAAACCAAGGAGAAGAAACAATTTTACTTGATGTTGAAGTCCAAAGGTAGCAAATGTTGAAAAGATAATCTATTGAACTATTTTTGGAATAAGAGTAGAATGATTGGTGCTAGTGGTTGCAAATATAGAGGTAGAAGCAATAGTATTAGAGTCTTAAACAGTAGCTTGAAAAGCTTGAGCTCGTCAATTCCCAAGATGTGTAGGAAACTCCTTAATAATGTGGTCATTTTGCTTGCAGTAATTATAGAATTTCTTCCCACAATTGCGAGTAAGATGCCAAAATTCCTTGCAACTATAGCATTGCACCTGTCCCTTTCCTTGATTCGTCCCTTGAGCAGCATAAGTGACATTAACAAATTCAGATATCTCTTTGGAAGTTCCTATTGTAGTTAGGGTAGCCATTTGTTGTTCCTCATGCAACAATTCCCCATGACATACATCTAAAGAAGGAACTAGATCTCTATTTAACAGTCCAACCATCTTCGCTTCAAATTCAGGTCTTAGTTTCATAAAAAAATTAGTCATGCTTACTATCTTCATGAACTGCTTGAAGACTGGCTAAGGCTTCTCTTGGTACTTTAGGATAAATTATACAGAATATTCGCTCCATTAATTAAGAAATCTAGAATAGTATTGCTTAATAAATAGATTAACTTGACTGTAATTACTAATTTCAAGTTCAAGTTGAAATCTTCTTATTGTATTATCTTGATGATACATGAACTTCAAATAATCCCACTTCTCTCTTGTTGTACTAAATAAGCATAAATTGTTCACCATGTGAGCTTCAATAGATGCTAAAATCTAGGAAATAATTAAGCATCCTTTGCCTCCCATTAGCTAAGTTCTTTTCTCACACCCCCATGAGTATCCTAATAGTATTGATACGCTATGTGACAACCGAGTCTCAGACATTCATATTTAAAGATAGATCTGACACATTTAGAATGACAACATATATGCATTATACAACTAGAACACTCCGTGGCGTGGACATATTTAACATGATCGAAAGGTTGTTTAGAATAAGAAATATTGTATAGATATAGATCTCATAATGTCAATAATACATAACATCCTTAAAGTGCTTAGTTAATACATCATAATTGTAAAGTAGCTAGTCTTCTAGCACTATTATAACTCAAAATGCTTCCAACTTATGTCTTGACTTTATTTCTATCAACTCTCAAGTAATGAGATAACCAGATTTTATCACATATCAAAAAAAGGTCAAGGAAGTTATTTAATAAGTATATGCAATGCAATATTCAAACATATGTAACAAATACAAGCTTGAACAACCATTATCTAAATAGGGTGTAGATTTATGCCCTCTCACCAGGGTTTTGGGAACTAATTAATCGGTAATCTACCTCTAGAGAGACAAAGAACTAAAGAAGGAGAAATATCATTCATCTCTTCTTATCATTTTATATTACAGTTGTTTTGCAACTCAACTTAACCTTAAAACTTAGAAACTCTATTAAGTACTAGCTATTTCATGTCGACACCACAGGCAATGTTCCTTCAGTTGCTTACTTAGTTTTTGTGGAACCAAACAGAACAGTGGTAATCTTATTTAGAATCATGATTTCTTTTCTATTTACTAGAAAAACTTAACATTAACATATAATTGAAATGTTAATACGTAACAGAATTATCGTTTAAATGTATTTTATGCAATTGTGCAATGCATGTGTTTTTGGTTTAATATTTGAATAACTTTAAGTCAGATTATTCAACGATCATATAAGTATCAGGCATTCCTCAATATGCATTGCACAATCATTATCACACAAGTTGTTATCACTTTCATTTTTGAGTTTTATCAATCACTCAAGCATCACACAGCACACAACATATCCAATCCCCATATACATTGCCAATTATATGTATATCAGGATAAGTGTAACTATGTTATGGGCACAAACAATATGAAAAGATCAGAGTTACTCAACAGTGCATTTTTCTTACTCGTCATATTAGTCAATTGGAAAATCTGTTGGTTGACCTGTAGTTCCTATTGAGACAAAACAATTACATATTATTAAGGATATAACTAAATGTGAAGTGTCTATAAGTGTTCATGTGTCCTGATTCTTGTTGAAAATTTGAAAATCTTCATCACATAGTAAGGATCATGGTTGTAATTTGGGTAGTGATAAAACAAGGCTTCTTATCACAAGCATAATCATGGCGGTGATCCATATCATGGGCAAGATCATGGGCGTGATATGTATAAATTGTTACTCATAGGAGATAACGACTTTTGTCACGACTATGATAGGTGTTGAGATTTAGGTCAGAAGAGATTATGAGGGGCATTACGACTATGATTGATGTGAATTTTATAATACAAGAAGATGACTTTCTACCTTACGGTTGTGATGGGTTTTATCATAGCACAACGAAGATCATGGTTGAAATTACGGTTGTGATTTGCATTGTTTTTAATTTCCGAGAAGATCATGGGGTATAACACGGCCGTGATAGTTGTTGAAAATGAGATCAAAGAGGATTATGGCTTAGATCACAACCATAATTGGTATTATTTTTAATTTCTGAGGAGATCGTAACCATGATCACTATTGTAATTGGTGTTCTTTCTTAAATTACGACTGTATTTTAATTCATGATATCAATTCTTTATTACTCCTATAAATTTGTTAATCTTTTCATTCTTCATTACCTAAGGGATAATATCACATAATGAAATACACAAGCATGAAGATAAGGTATTTCATTTTTTATTCTAAGATGACTCTAAGTTTGTCATGCATTCCAATGCATCAAATGCATCCTACTATATTTAGAAAGATGGTTTGAGGGTAATGAGCATTACCTTAGCTCTGAGTGGATACTTAGGGATGATCTCCTCTTTCCCTCAAGGGTGCCACTACTTGACGTGGTTATAATTTTGGTGATTTTCTTTCCTCTTCTCTAGGAGTTATGTATGTGGCGAAATGGAGTTATTTTCTTAAGAGCTTAAGGTAGATGCAAGAAGTTGTGATTAGTTTTTGGGTGCAAGAAGAAAAAGGGTTATACAGTGAAAATGAAGAGGAAAAGTGTCTTTTATATACTTAATATTGTAGTAATTATATTAAATATTATTTGTGCATAATATTTTAATTGAGTTATACTCGTTTCATAATGAAATCATGTCCAGTTGGTGTGGGATCTCTAGGCTCTGGTTTCTTCTTGTGCAAGTAGAAGAATGGAGACTAATTTGGTCAAAATGTGTCATTTTCATGCATTAAATGAGGGAATTCTTGAAAATTTACAGCTGCTGCTTGCTCACTATTCTCCATGGTACATGTAGCTGGAGTTTTATAAATTTTGGAAGATCTCATGCATGGAAATTTAAAAAGGTAACTATAATGTAATGGGACGAATAATTTTATGATATCAGATAGATATTGATAAGTATACAAACAAATTATTTATTAATTCAAGACAATATTTTTAAGAATGATTTGTAGCTAGGTCTCAAATCTCCTAAAATATAGTTATAAACTAATATCTAATATTACATATCTATATGATTAAGTAATATTAGGGTTTTCATCTACCCAATTAGGGTTTAGGGCCTTAATAATAAAAATTAAGATTTGACGCTATTTAGGTTTAGAGTATTCTCGTTTTCATATATCCGTTATATAACTTTGATTTGAGCCTTATATTTACAATTTTGGCCTATCATCAGGTTATATCGGGTACATTTCAATCCTAGTGATTTATCTCTAAATTCTCGTTTGCTAACCAATGTACTCTAAAAATTTAGTGATTCAATCTATACTTGATAATTAGGGCCACACAACTATATTTAGTAATGTTCTAGCTATTATCATATAATCTTGTCTTTGTTATCTTTTACTTCTTATGATGAAACTATTATTCTTATTATTGAGGAAACAAATTCTTAGGTACTTTGCATGATATAAGAAACTAGTAATAACTGGGTACCTAGAATGTTGTGATTTTTACATAAGATAGGAAAATTCTCAGGATTACATCTTTAACATCTATAGGTGCTGTAGATGACCATCAATATGATTCCAAAGTCTTTTCCATTTAGAAATATTCTAAATTGAAATTCTCATGTTGCATAGCTCTTTCTAGTAAATTTGATAGCTAAGTTTTCTATAGGTATTTTTCCAAACGAGTTTTCCATAGATATTCTTCAAAGAATTCAAGAGCAAAAATTTAAATTTGAAGGCTGTCAACCACATTACGATTGACATGAAAGAATACCTTGAAACGAAAAATAAACCAAAGAAACTTTCAAAGATCCAGCTCTAATACCATGGAAAATTTTGAATGAAACGCTGAATTCCTCTCTTGAAGGTTCTTTCCATTAAATAGAAATTTTGTGCAATCTATTTTAAGTAGTAAAATATGCCCCACTAAATACAAAACTCTACCTACTAATTACAAATATTCTAATATAAGTAAAAAATATATAAATATACACACACACACAACTAATGTACATAATTATGGTAGATAAATCTCATAATTTTAGTCATAATCTTTATAATTAACAACTATAATCTCTGCCCTTGATACACACACACACACATATAATAACTAACTCTCACCTAGGTTTACTAGCTAACTTGTGAGCTAGTTCTCATTCGTGAGTGCATGTATAGGCTTGTGAGCAAGCTTATAAATTATATACATATATATGATATATAAAATAGATATTAACTAAAAACTAATCTTTATTTAATATACACACACATTGCCACTCTTATTGTTTTTAGGTTATATGAAAATCAAGATATGATAAAACCAAAAGAAATAGAAACTTTCATTCTTAATTATTATATTATATTAATCTATTTTGTTGTATATTTAAACATTTTGCACACCATCGCGACTTAACTTTATGTCCAAAGGCTACATCAAAGTCAAATAATTTGTGAGTTACTCGAATTTAACTTGTTTTAAACTTGACTTATTTTAAGTTTTATTTGTGCTGCTAAAACCTAAATTTTAAACTCAATTATTCATCAAATACACATATAATTAATAACTTAAGTCAAAACTGTACCTATCATTGCTTGCAGTTGCACTACCTTCATTTCATGGCATATATATATGTCTCTACCTTCCTTAACTTTCTATGGACACAATGTAAGTAGACATGTCAATAACAAATATACCATCTCCTTGCCCCAACCAATGTATGATTTAGAAAAAGAGTTCTCACGTCGTGGGCAACAAATGAACTAATTAAACACGTGAATACTACTCAACGGTAATATAAAATCACCACACGAGATAGATACGTATATGAGCTAAACTGATTTCATAACTAGGTTTTATGGGAGCAAATTTGATATAATTCGAATCACTTTAATTAGGCTCTTGGCAAAATTGAGAGATTACAAGGTTGAAGTAATTGGATTGGGACTTGTTAAGATTGTTTAAATCGCTAGTAGTCTCCATCTATGACCATGATTTCACATGGATCATTGGAGTTCTTTCATCTTTTAATAATGCAAATGGTTTGGGATTTGTAAGTTATTCGTTTCAGTTGAACTCGACGGAGAATTATCCAGAAGGATCTGATATCGTGTTCGACCCTACATCAGGCTCGGGAAAAAGGATTCAGGTATCCAACAATCGGACTGGACACCTTATTGTGACGGTTTGCAAACCGAAACCGAGTCTAAACTAGAACCGCTAGTTTCCGTCTTGGAATTAAGGAATTGGCGGTTCTTGATATGATTTAGAAACGGTAAAACTGCTTTTTTTTTTTTCAAGTTAAAATTAAAAAATAAATAAATAAATGAATTTTATATTTTTAATAAGATAAGTTTTTAGACTCAAAATAATAATTAGATTTAAGATTATTAAAGTATTTAACAAATTTAAAAAAAATTGTTTAAAATATGCATTTGTTTATATACAAATACATCCAAATTAATTGTGATGTTAATAATGTGAAATACAAAGTACTCTAGAGGTTAAAAAAAGGTCGCAATAAAAAAATAGTCTCATATTGTTAAGGAAAAGAGATTTTACTTTTAAGTTATATTTATTTGTTATGTTATTAATAGCAATACTTTAAATATTGCGAATAGTAAGGGTACAAACGAGTCTAGTCGAGCTAAGATTTGGAAGGTTCGGGCTTGACTCCTTTAATAAATTAATGGGCTCAAGCCGAGTTGGACTAAAATGAGTCGAGTTTGAGTAGCTCGAGGGTAGCTCAACTCATTTGTAACTCTTTTGAGTAGGTGATAAATTTTGCTATTTATACAAAATAGTTTTAAATACTATAATTATATATTTTAAATTTCTTCTTCTTTTTTAATAGAATCGGTTGGAATCGCTGGTTACTCAGATTCTAGGCAAAATAATCGGCTACCGCCTAAGAATTAGGAAATTGGCGATCCTCTAGCTAGTTTTGTAACAAGCTAATTGGTTCAATTCCTAGTTGGAACCTAACGTGTTGACCAATCGCATCAATCAAATTAAACCCCATATGTACTCTACAATTAATACTAGGTAAGTGCACCTATCGATTATAGCATAGGTTTGCATAGTGGTCGTTCCACCAGGACTTGTAATTACTAGTAATTACCTTAAGTCCACCATCTAGCTAATATGATTCAAATGATAATGAATATTATGCAACCAATTAATTAACTAACCCTAGCAATTTGAATATCACGCTTCTAAAAGTATCAATTACAAAACATGCCCCTTATCTTGATATACCACCAATCTTATAATTTATTCCTTATAAAATATCATTACTGGTTTATTTAGGCCTCATTTGTTTCGATGAAAATGTTTTTCAGGAAATATCTTTTCATTTTTTCGCGTTTGTTTAAGAAAAAAATAGGAAAATTAATGGAAAATATTTTCCCTTGTTTTAAAAAATATAGGCTTTTCATGACTTATTTTTGGAAAAAGACTTATAGAATATAAATGTGTAATTCATTTTTTCATTAATTTACGAGTCCATTTACCAATCATTACCATTCAAAAACATTTATTGTAACTTTTTAAAATATTTTTCTTTTAAGTAGATTTATTTCTTGTTATAATATGTAATTTTTTTCATTTTTTTATCCTTAAAGTATATGAGTTACCTCGAAATTGTATACGAAGGAAAAATATTTTCATAAAATTAATCAAACATTTAAAAATATGTTACTTTTTTGAAAAGCTTTTTCAAGGAAAAGCTTTTTCAAGGAAAAACTATTTTACTTTTCTTAACACAAACGAGGCCTTAGATTCTTGAATTGCAAGAATCCCTAAATTCATCAATCACCTTTTTAAAAAATTGAATTCCAATCCAATATGACTAATGAAACTTCTTTCGTCATTAGAAACATACGGGATCGCATTAAAGTTCTTGATTCCCTATAAAGATTAAATCTTTATGCCGAAAGTTCATGCTATCTATGTCTAGAATCACATACAAACTTCTCTATTCATGTTAGATCTATCTTATCAATTGATCTTTTAACCTAATTAACAAGAATCAGACAATGATATAATACCGTGCACATATTAGATCAAAGAAACAATATAGATGCATGAATGACTTCAAGAAAACACAAGCTTCCATTAATGAAATAATTGAGTCACTACAGTAGGTTAGGATTTTTCAAGATCTAGGGTATGGAGGTTTTTTTTCTATAGATGGATAATTACAAGAATTACACAACCTACACGACCATGTTTGAGGTCGTATAGGATTGAAAAATCACGAAATAGAGAAGAAATAGATTTGCAAGACCTCGAGCGTGACTCGTGCAGATTGGCCATGTACAATACCAACATGCTTTTAATTACGTTCCAACTTCTACACATACACATGCTAGACTTGCTGGTTGTATTCACTTCCTATACCATGATTCTACATAGCTTGTGCAGAAGGGTCATGTATGTTATGAATCTTCACTTTGTCCAATTTTTCATCAAAATCTCCTTTAACTCATCAAGATGTCTTCATTAAGCTCATTATCTTCCTTTATTTCCGAAATTAACATTTTAACCAAATAAGTATCATTTTCTTTGATAAATTATATAAAATCCATATAATATAACATCAATTCAATACAAATAATAAAGGTCTTTTGACACTTTAGAATCGGACCATGACTATGTCTAATCTAACCTAATATTATAAACATAAGTTATACTCAATGTAAATCTAGACACTTGATTTTAAGATTATCTAACTTTCATAAAAATAATTTTGGATATATTTTATTTAAGTTTACTTATTGGTCGGTTTCATAATGGATATTCATAACGTTTGATTTGTAGTCTTTTGAGTACAAGATGGAACAAAATTAATTTATTGTATTAAGTTTGGTTTGTAAAATAAGCTTAATACTGGACAAGACTCTCTTTATGGGATTAGAAAAAAAAATCAAAATTTTATCTTTTTTGCTTTGAAGTAGAAAAGTCTTTAAGCAAGGAAAAATAAAATTTATTAAAAAAGACTACGATTGAGAATACTACTGCTATTATTAATACCTTATAATCATTACATCAACCTTATTGTTACTGGGGGTGAGTTGGTAACCTTCTCGTATAGGGTATCCATCTAGATCCTACTTGATTGAGTAGGGTCCGGATAAGTATTACGAGCCACATGATAGGGTACGAGTATTAAGTTTTTGGAACTTGCTCTCACATGGTAGGATAAGGATATAGGGTCTTTAGACCCTATACCCAACCTAGAACCTGTATTATACTGTTAAAGATATAGGTTCTAAGGTCCACTATGTTAAATATTATACAATAATATTAATATATAATAAATAATGATATTTCACATTTTATTTTGCAACTACTTATATTGAAGATTATTATTTGTAGACTACATTTCAAAAGTTTTATTATAGGAGGATTTGCACTATTTTATTTTAGAATGACTTATTATTTTTATTTTAAAAGAATTATGGTTGCATGTATGAACGTGAACTTCCAACTTATATAGAGATGTTGTTTATATTATAATATTCATTAATATATAGAAGTAGTTCAAAGTTTTTAATTTTTGAGTTTGTGCAAGTTTTATAATTTTGTTTAATTTCACATAAATAGGTTCCATAAGTATTTGCTGTAGGTTCCAACTTTTACACATGAATAGATTCTATATATTATAGAACTTGTGATATTAACAAATTACTTTTTAAATTTATTTCCACATATTGTTTATATTGATTGTATGAAAAAATAGTGTTGCATATTACATGCAAAAATATCAAAGACTATAAACTTTATGTTGCAGAAAGAAATAAAAAAAATATATAGATTTTGTAAAAAAGAAAAAATTACAGGTTCCGTAGGATATCCAGTAACCTTTGGATTTTACAGGATACAGGGCATAGGATGGGTATAGGGAATCATGGGGTAGGTTTCGGTATAAAATTCAATATCCTATACCTTACGGGGTAGGTTACGGGTAATACTTCATATCCTACCATCCCGTACTCGCTCATCCCTAATTACTACCACCACCAGCATTATGACTATCATTACATCATCACCTACCACTACCATCATTGTGATCGCTTCTACTATCATCAAGACAACTTTGCACCAAGTCGCCAACATCATTGCTATATTTTTACCACTGTACCACTGCTACCATGTGAATAATCACCACCACTAGACTTGTATAATAAATACACAATAACATTGATAGTTCAATTATTAAATCACCGTGACAAAAAAATAAATATATATAAAATAAATTTTGTGTTATATTTGTTGTATCAAATTAGTACAAGAATTTTATACTATACTCCTCATGCTAAATTGAACTAAAGTTGTTTTATAAATCAAATACTACCATTGCGTATACTATAATGCTACCGCTATTGGTTTGGTTTTTGTAGAATATTATTACCAAATATATTTTAAGTCAAAATTTCAAAGTGTGAATGAAGGTTTAACAAACCCATTTCAAAATAAGCCCCTTTTGCTTTCCTACTCATTTTCTTAAACCCATATAAGCAATTGTCACAAAAAATATCTACCGATTTCATTCGTCATCAAACTACAACAATTGGACTAACCTTGCTTGTATAATATCACTATTACATAAGAATTTTTGTTTGTAAGCATAAATGTGGTAAGCCTATTTACAAGCTACTAAATTTAATTTGATATTTACTCAAATATTATTTGATTATAAAACATGTGAGCTGGAGGTGAATTACTCAATTAGTTTATCTAATTGAACTTAGGATTCATGATATTTGGCTTGTCTAGTTTGTAAGTTTAGATTGATTGAGCTTAATTATTAGTGGAAGTTGAATTGAATTTGCATGTTAATATTCTTTTAATGAAAATAAAAATATTTAATTAGAAGAAACAAATTTGACTATATTTTAATTTAATTGAGCTTGAACTTATTGAGCACCTTTTAAAATTAGTTGAGCTCATATTAAAAATCTAAGTTTGGTCAAATTTGAACTCATCTCCATCAGATTTATAATATGTAGAAACTTTTCGAAACTTGCAATCATATACAAAGAATTCCCTTTCTCTATATTTTTGTTTTCTTTTATCTACTTAATGACATAGTGGAACTTGCATGAAAGGAAGGATAAATATCACCATTTATTGATTCGCTTACAAATGCAGGAATATGATCTTCTAAACATTTATTAATTCTAAGAATATCCAATTGATATAGACATCCAAAATTCGAAATGTGTAAGATAATTCAAAATTTTAGGGAAAAGAGCAATAATTCAGCCCTGTAAAATTAATGCTCAACAAGAAAACCGTTTTTTGCCTTAAGGCATACAATAAGTAGGAAAACTTGAAATTGCAAAACACCCGTAGTCATAAAACAAATAAAAAGAAAAAGCAAATACCAGAAACGACAATAAAAATGGAGTTGGCTATTAAAAGTTATAACAATATAAAATATTTCCTAAAACAATAGGGATGTGATTTTGATGGTCGAAACAATCAAATTTGCCCAAAAAGTAACATACATCACGAGCAAAGTTTGAGTTTTGACCATTGGTTCGTTTAACATCAAATTATGGTCTTGAAACACAAAAATTCAAAACTGCTTAAGTTATGAAATTGCTATTGACTAATTTCTCTCCTATTTTTCCATATATCCATTCACTAATTTTTTATGGCATCACTTATGGACTTCACCTATGTCATTCTTTTATAATTCTCTTTTAATTTATTCTTTTTTTTTTAATTTGTATACACACAATATTAATGGCTTATTCACTTCACTTTAATCCTTATTTCATTCCTCTATCACTCCTTATAGCACTTCTATTACATTGTTTAATTCACTTTTGTCTCCTTAATGGTCATTTAACAATAAGTCCCTATTACATAAGGTAAAGGGTAGAGATTCCTTACTTAGACAACTTGGCACTTACCTCCGTTTATCTATGCCAAAAATAATCTTCTCATATTTTACAAATAATATCAATTCACCCTTAGATTAGAATGTATTCATCCATTCAAACCCTAACTCCATTTTCATCTTTAGGCTCTTTGGTCTCTACTTAGGTCTATGGTTCTCTCTCTCTCTCTCTCACACACACACACACACACACATAATATCAAATCTTTCTCATCCAATTTATCAACAATTTACGTGCATGCTCAATCTTTCCACACTTTGCATACAAATTAACTAAACTATTTAGCATAAACTTATGCAACTCGAACCTTAGTTTTATGACCAACCCATGAATCTGTTTCCTTTCCTCCATCGTGTTTGAATGCAAGCATCCTTGATAACACATGGCAAAATGGAGCAGTCAAGGATAAGTTCATCCAACATGTCGAGTAACAAGGTAATGGCTTCATGGAGCGTTGGATTTGAATTAGGAATTTGATGATGTAATGCACTAATCCTTAAACTTAGTGCATTATTAGCCCACTATGTATCACCATAAGATAGAGACACGCTAAGGCTCAGATACCTCCTAATAACGGTAAATATTAGATACTTCCAAACTCACATTAAAGGTTATCTCATCAGTGGTCATAATTGAGAATAAATACTTTAAAGTATAGTTGGCATAACTTAAAGCCAACTTAGACCTAACCTAAAGATGGGAAAGAAACATAGTCTTTACATGAACTAAAACATTTAATATAATCTCAAAATATCAATTGCACAATGTCACAAAATTCTATGATCACAAATCTAGCGGATAATATAGACCACTAACGTCATCCCTGTAGTCCACATATACATCATAACTTGATAGATCAAACACTATGGGCTTCTCACCTGATCCTACAAAGATAAAAAGGAACGAGCGCAAGGCTTAATACGCTAAAACCATACCCACATGTGCATGAAAAAATAACATACATATTTACATACAACATGGCAATGAATGCATTAACCACAAATCATTATCTTTAAATTAGCCAGGCAACCAACACAATTTAGGACTATTTGCAACTAGCTCAAAACCTGCAGTAACTCATGACTCAATAACAAACAAATATATATATATATATATGGATATTTATATATATTAGTGTTAGGTACTCCTTAACACCTTGGATACCCTACTTATACCATTCCTAGTTTACTATAATCCTCTCCATTGCAACTCCACATAGGACAATGATACATACAAATAATCGGGGCGCTATCCTAGAAACACTGGTACTCTTGGTTTACTAATCCCAATCAAGCATAAATAGCAAACAATTTAAGCCCAATATTGTTTAATTCATTCGCAATTTCTAAGCTTATACTCACAAGCAACAATCAAGTAATGATGTACTAGATACAACATCTAGAACAGATAACTCAATTCTATCAGGAACATTTGTTCACACATAACAATGCTAATTCATTACTCTAGTCAAAAAGGAAAGCATACCCTAAAGTTATCTAGTTTCGCAAGATACGAAAAGTTACTGCCATTCTAGGTCTAGAAAAAAAATCCCACTTAAATATAAGTGTACTTGATGTTAAGCTAAGGGTTTAGAGGTTTGTTTGTTTGGTCTATTTTTCATTGGTACCTGTATCGATATTTGTATAATATCTATTTCATATCAGTTTTGGTTTGTTTGATCTTTTATAAGTGAAAATATCTATTTTATATCGGTATCAGTTTTTGACAATTAGTCTATTTGAAAACGATAAAAAAGGATGAAGCAGAAATGATAGAAATATGACAGAACAAACCGACCAATGTTTAGGAAGACCATGAAAAGGGTAAACATGAGGTTATCGCATCACCCTATAGCTCATGCCTGTGATGGGGGATGTGATAGGCTTGAGGGAAAAAGAACACATTATCACTCCTTGGATCATATCCATGATGGAGGGTGTGACGACTATCACCCCATGTGTCATGCCCATAACGAAGGTGGTGACAAGCTATCACGCCCCATGTTATGCCCGTGGCGAGGGTGGTGATAGGCCTGTTGGCCATGTCAGTGACTTTTATGGTCTCTGCCATGACCGTGATTGTCGCAACCTTATAAGGGACCTAGTAGAATTGCCCTAAATGGCCATATCATGTGTGCACCCGCAATATGAGAATCACCTTGCAAGTCAGAGTTTAAAAGACTCTAATTAATTATCCTCTCATTGTATTATACATATATAAATTTATTATGAAAATAATTTATTGGATATCGAAACTTCCACAGATCACAAAGACCACATAGAATTGAATATCCTACCAAACGACAAGATAAGGTAAACCTAGGTTTAGCACAAAATATCAACTAGGTTTAATTAAGAAAGAAAACTATATTTAAATTTTTATCTCTCAACTAGGTTTATTCCTCTAAATTACAATCATTTACCTATCTTGTAAAGCTTGATCCTTAGTGCGCTCTACACTCAAATCCTATCACATCCCTGTGTACAACTTGCCTCCAAAAACAAACTGTTAGGGAGTCAGCTACAACTAACTGAGTGAAGTATACCATTGCTCCATATTGTTCAAGCAAAAACAAGCAAGTTATTAAACAAACATATGCAATGTAGACAAGCAAATGAACAAATATGTATGGCCAACCGGTAGCCATATATATTTGGATTTGCGTCCTCCGAATCCGGGGTTGGGGTACATCCACATATTAGCACCCGAATCGCTAATACTTTTGGAATCAAATTTATTCAAGGAGTTTTTCATAAATAGAAAATAATATGCGTATAACAACATCCCGTTGAAGTAAGATATCCTTAACAATGACCGGGTGCGATCCTAGGAGATGGGTCGTCTCCCTAAGACGACTTAGTTCCCATTCGCCTAGAACAAGGCCCATGGTACACACTAGGCATGTACCACTTCGATTCTCCATGTTCACCGTCCTTACGGGACAATGTAGCCCATCAGAGTCAAAGTGTAGTGGTGATGGCCCTCTACATGCAATCGTCTAATGCATACTCAATTTTATAATTATCACGCCAATAATTCTTAAGTTCATTTATTTGGCGATTAAACAATTATCAAACACTCGCAAAGATCAAAATGATTAAGCAACATTCAATACTTAATGTTCATAATAATGTATAGTCTTTTCAACATAGATAACAAACACAAGCAACCACAAACGTAAATTTCCCACCCCCATACATGAATCATTTAATTTATATTAACAAAATATCATATTCTAAACCTACAAGCACAAGCAGATATGAAGGTCATCGGAATATACTCACCTATTTAGCCTTGCTTAATTGTCGTATAAATCTACAAGAAAACTCAAAAACAGATCTGTATCCCTTGAGAATCGAGATAATAGATACTTATTACTATACTCTTATTCATACAAAGAAACCTATTGTGCCTTTGTGTCTTAAACTCGAGTTTTAATATATGAATAGGTATTAGAAAACTTATCAATCATAGATTTAATTATCGATTTAAACTAATTATTTTGTATATTTTTCCTTTTGTTACTTTAAGGGTCTGAAAGGTATCACAATGTTTCCTATCTTTCTTGTTTTGTATTCTTAATTATTATTTCAAGTTCGATTCCTTGTTTTATGTTTACTTCATCAAGCGTTAGCGATTTAAACTTAATTTTAAGTTCATTACTCTACCTTTTAGTTAAAGTTATATTTATATTTATTTTCATTTTGCTTATCTTGAGCTTATTTTAAGTATGTAACTTTAGTTAATTTGATTATACCAACTAATATTTCTACGATCTACAATAATCTACAATTTATATTAGTTCTATAAGTGTTGAATTTTATACTTATAGTTTTAGGATTATTTCTTAAGATTAATTTCTCAATCACAACTTTTATATAATCTTGATTTTCTAATTTGTTCTTGAATTACTTAAGTTTTATTTTAGGAATCTTATTCTTTTATATGTGTTAAAATCTTCACATGTCTATATAGGCTTGTTATTTGAGTTTATCTACTAGATCCAAAGTTAAATTATCTTATATCTATATAATACTTAAATCATATCAAGTTTATGTATCAAAATCCTATTTCTACGTATGATATGAAACTCATTTGTATATAGGGTAATATACTAACGTTTAATTATATATCCAGTTTTCCTATTGATCTAATGATCAAATATCTTTTATTTATCAAATTGAAGTAAAATTTTCTTAAGTTTCCTTATACGACCAAAATTTTCATTATAGGGTCATCAGGTTTCCTAAGCTTTTATTTGTCCCATTGGTCCCATTTCTACTCATGAATATATATTGTGTGTAATTTAAATTGTTTAAACTTGTCATAGAATATCTTTATTCTTTTTAAATGCTGGAATTATGCTATAGGTATACTTCACTTAATTCTAATTGTTTCTTTAGTTAAGTTTTATATCATAAAACATAATGAGTGTTTATATAATTACATTTAACCTAAGATTTAAATTGAACCAACATGATCTCTATGTTTTCTTTTATTAAATATAACTAATTATCTAAGTATTGATAAAGAATATAAATCATCATGATTCCCTTTTTTCTAGATTTTGTATGATGTTATTCTCTTAAGGTAGCGTAGATGAGCTGAAATGTTTTTGGAAATGTTGTATGTTGTTGTTTTATGGTGAAGAGGAAAAATACAATAGATTGGTTTCATGTTTTAGGGAGTTTATACTGTGTATAAGATGAATAATTCATTATACCAAACATATATTGATAAGTACACAACTAAATTACTAGCTAATCTCAAACAAAATATTTAAATTAGGTTTTAAGTCCTAGATTTTATAAGAGATGGTTTTTATTTGATTTCTAATGTTTTATGTTTACATAATGAATAATATTATGGTATTTGTCTACCCGATTAGGGTTTAGGGTTTTAAAACCTAAAATTGGGTTTGGTGATATATAAGTTAAGAATATTTTTGTTTTAGTGTTTTCAATATTAGAATCTTAGTTTGAGTCATATTTATGTAAATTAGAACAAATATCTAGTTTTAATAGGTATATCTCAATCCTAGTGATTCATCTTTAAATTATCATTTGCTAACTGATATACTTTAAAGATATGGTAATTCAATTCTAAACTAGCAGCAATTATCTTGAAACTATATTTATCGAGATATTATTCATTTTGGAAAATTACTATTTATTTCCCAGGAGGTCACCTATCTTAGGTCATGAGCACGTTTAATTTTTAGTGTTTTGAAAAGTTTCGAGTATTATACTAAAGATATCTCAATGGTTAGGGTTCTACATTTTTCTTAGATTGTTTTCGAGTTGAAAACTATAATCTAAAGTCTACGGGTTCGGATAGATTTAGGTTTTTCACCTACACGAATAGAGTTTTTCAGATATAATAGGGTAAACTAGGGTTTTAGTCTATACATGATTAAAATATTATAACTTTCATGTTTATGAAATCAAAATTTTAATTTGAGCTTTAGATTGGTAGATTTTGATCAGTTATTGATTCTATTGGATATATTTCAACCCTAGTGATTTACCTCTAAATTTTTATTTACTAATAAATGGACTCTAGAAATTAATTATCTAATATTATAATCAATTTTCTACCATCTAGCATTTTTATTTATCAGTTTATTATCCATTTGATAAGTGAAATGTCATATCAACTAGTCTAAATACACATACTAGCATAACATAATTTTGTATTATTATCATTATATATGCATGTAAATATGTATATTTATAGTAAAAACTAATATAAAAACTCCTAATATTATGAAAACTTCTACTTTCAGGATCATAATAGCAAAATTTTAGAGTGGTCAAAACCTTACCTAGTGTCTTCTTGAATTGAAGAGCATATCACTACGATCACAACACCACTTTCGAAATTGAAATTGGTTGTTATATGTGAAAGATATGAGCTTTTGAAATTTGTGGAGGATTTGGATTTTTTTTTCATTTTTTTGTTATTATATTATTTCTTCTTCTTCTTCTTCTTTCAACCAAGAAGACTCACTTTTTTTTTTCATTTTTTTTTTCTATCTATGAAGATCCTATCAAAAATAATGAAAGAAAGAAGGAGAAAAAAAAAGAAAAAAAAAAATGGAAAGAGAGAAATAAATAGAACGAGACAGAGAGAGAGAAGAATGTGTTGAGAGAAAGCGAGAGGATGTGAATTTATACGATGTCTGAACGTGGAGAGCAAGTTTTGCTAAATTGCTCGGAAAGTTCTTTTTTCTTTTTATAATTTTATCCTTAGTCTTCGTATGAAGACTTTCAAAATAGAGACAAAAGAGTGTAATTAATACGTACGATAAATACTTATGTAATAAATTTTTTATGCGAAACCTCATGTACCTACTATATTAAATATTCTGAACACTATGGTATACTTAAAATCTTTAATTTAAGAGTTTCATTTTTTAGTTTTAATATCTATTATCAAAAATTATATTTTATTCGTTAAGGGATTAAGTTTATTAATGTTTTGATATTTTATGACCTAATTAATAATTAAATTATCCTTAATTTGATTTTATTTGTATAAAACTATTATAAATTTATAGTATTTATCTTTTGAATTATTTTTGGAATCTAATTTATTATTATACTTATCGTTATTAGCCTTTTTTTATATATTAATCATATTATTATTGTTACATCTTATGGAATTTTTTTTTTTTTTTTTATATAGATGTCGTTTATGCTTATATTTTTATTTTGATTGAGGTCTTTTATTATCTATATTGGTAATTACCGATATTTAATTTCGTGAAAAACAGGGATGATTTTTTGCACATTTTCTAAAATTTCCACTAGACATTACTATCGATTTAACAATTACCAAAAATTAAGTAGACGTATAATTAGGATGTCATAGTGATGAGGCTGGGCATCTAAAACATCTTGTACAAAAGGAAATCATGGCCTCTGTCCTGTCCATGCCCCATTGTTCATAGCTCTTATGCTTCAAAACACAAAAATTCTCCAAAACCATCCCCTCCTTGATTATTGAACAGATAAAAACTCCAAAATCACTCTTATCAACATATAGTTATTTTATAAACATAATACTTGAAATTAATGGGGATTGTTCTCCTCTTCCTTCACAATTTAACAACTGTGAAAATCAATAACTTTTCCCTAAAGACCAACACCTTTACATCGAAAGCATAAGTTGGGAAAGAAAACCTCTTAGGATTGTCAAAGAACAGAAAAAGGAGACAACTTTCCCTGATCTCTTAGTCTCTTGTTGGTCCTTTGATAGAGGAGCTAGCAAGAAGAGAATTCTAGGGTTTGGGGATCTTGTGAAATTGATGCAGAAAAGAAAACATGTATGATTTAGGTGAGGGTAAACATAATTATTTTACTTGCAGTAACTATTTTGCCCTCTTGTTAATTAACGATTGATACTCCCTTACCCTTTTTTGTAAACTATTTTATTTATATCACAGAAGAATATGTTGATTTTCCTTATAATAGCACAAAAATTGTACGGTACTCATTGTAGAAGAGCCTAGTTCAAAGATCTGCATTGTCAAGCTTTGTACCTGAAGATTTGGGCATTGTTCTCGTCGAAATTGGACGGGGATTTATGTTTGGATCTAGTCTTTTTGGTGAAATTATAATCAAGGTTTGAAGAGGGAAGAATGTTGTGGTGTTGGAGATGGGAAAAAAGAGGTTTTATTTGTGAGAATCTATTTTGTTGATGTATATTTTTAAAACAATGGTTATTGTGGTAGTTTTGTTGTTAATTTATGGGTTAGTTTTAATTCGTCCAGTGAATAACTTATTATTATTTTCATGACACTGTTGTAATATTTATTTGTAGCCTATAGCTCTATGCAATCCTTGGTTATATTTATTTTAGAGGTTTCTTACGAGTGTCCTATTTGCGAATTGTCCCGACCTAAATCGGCAAGTCTTGTACCCGAACCGACCCATGAGGCCAGGTCTAAGCCATCATTAGAGTTATTCGGGTCCATGGGTCTAAGCTGGTTTGTTGACTTAAAGCATGGATCTAACAAGTCCTACTCGGTTCAAGGGGAAAAAAAAATCAAAGAAACAACTAATATTAATTAAAAAGTAATTCAAAATAAAAAAAAAACTAGTAAATAACATTTATTATTTAGACTATTTTTTTGTGAATAGAAATAATATATTATTTAATCATAGTATGTAATGGATTATTGATAACAACACAAGAAGTGATATACTTTAAATTCAAGTTTGGTTTAGTTTATATAAAGTTCAATAAAAAAAATTAAAATCTAACTTTTTAATAATGTGAGGCTACTTCTTTCTTTTGTAACATTTTTTAAGTCTTTAAAGTGTATTTTAGTTTTATATCGCTAATATCACAACAAAATTGGATGCGCTTATGTATAATTAAATGCACATTTTTGACACATTTTTTCTTGTGGAAATGGACCACATATTATAATATTTTTAAACTTGATTTTTATTTTGAATTTGAAATTTTATTTGAAATTAAAATTAGTTACAAATTAAAAAAAATTAGCAAACCGGTTTGGGTCTACATCGTCCCATGAACCAATTGATCCATTGTTGATGAATCGGCCTACCCCTTCATAGGAAGTTCCTATTCTTTAGTTCCTAAATTGGAACCTGTCTGATTGTGACCCTACTCAACCTATAAAGACCTCTATACTATTCATTACAGTTTTATTAAATCCAACAAAGTCAACAACTGATAAATCTCATGAAATTAATTCATATAGCATGTGCTATGATCAATGAAATGGGAGATTCATAGGGAAATTATTAGGATACTTTGTTGTTTGATGATTAAAATAAGGACTCGGTTGTATCATGTAGGTTTTGTCTGATTGTAATAGATTTCATCAAACATGGTAGTTTTATTGTGGCAAGGTCATCCAATTATGATAGGTTTTGGTTTGATTGTGGTAAGTGATAAATTTCGTTCAATTACGATAAATTTAATCAGATTGTGATAGATTGCTTTATATATGGAGGAATCTTTATATTAACTTGTCAAATGACCACTTAGCTTATTAAATATACGTGTATAAATGATGTCAGCAATCTGCGAGTTGATGAGGTTCGTCTATAGCAAAGAGCTCTAGAGCAAAAAGTGTGCGACAAAAAGCGAATATGAGAAATTTCTAAAATGATGAACCTATAGTCAAAACCGATTGTCAAAACAACCGTTATAATTCTTCAGGATCATTTTAACATTCTCTACTCCCAAACTACGCTGTTTTGACAAATCTTCTTCTGACATCATCTGATAAGTGCATCTTCGTTGGATTTTCTCGGCACAACAAACATTTCTGGTCCTAATCGTGAATGGTCCCCAAAACGTATTTTAAGGATGTATAAACAAATCTGGCAAAAAAAAAAAAAAAAAAAGATGTACAAACAAATGTTTTTAAGATCTTGGCAAATTATCCTTATCTAACCCCTAATGTTGAGACATATTTATAATTTATAGTGATGGACCTCATTGATAAACAATTTATAAATACCTAAATGATCCTTAATTTCGATGAGCAGTATGCTCTAACTGGTACAACCATTTCTACTTTAAAATTTATATTTACCAATAAAAAAAGAAAAAAGAGAGATATCTATTATTTAATTAAATTGGATACGGATACATTTGTAGTGTTTAATTAGTGTTTTCAATTTTATTTTACCCAAACTAACCTTTAAATTAGTTGATAGGAAATATCTGCAAACCTAACAGTAAAATCACCCTATTACCCATCCTTAACACCCTTCTTCGTATGTTACCTTAACATGTTAATTACATGGCCAAATCTCTATCACGTTACCCGGTTTATTATAAAAAGACTAACGTACTTATTTAAACAAACACGTCTTCATACGTAATGAACTTGTGTATAAATTTTCTGATCATTATCTTCAAGAATGTATAATTCAAAAATAAATATAACAACCAGTCAAATTTAGTGTATAATTTAACTTGTGAAAATCTGAGATCGGTATGATCTGTATGTACGTAATTGTGATTCTGGAAAGACGATTCGTCAATTGTTATTTTTTAGTTTTCCCTATCTTGCTGGAGAGGACACTTTGGCGTAAAAGGTGGCTGCCCACGTATAAGGACCAAGAAAGGAGGGGTCTCAAATAATCAAAGTTGGGCAGCTTCCTTCATGACCGCCGGCATATGGCACTGTTCTCTCACCATGCAAGCCTTCGTTTATCTCATATAGCTTGACGTGGACTCTTGTCACTACATCCCTGACTGCTGACAATTCCGGTGTAAATTCATTGCACAATGGATAACGTGATGGTCTTGGCCCGCCCGGGATGGATCTATAATATATATATATATATATATATATATATATATATATAACCCTAGAGACTTTAGCATCATATATTTACCCAAAAAAAAAAATTTAATATGTATTCGGAGTGAAAATCATAAACTAATTGAATTTAACTTGATGACATTTGAGTTTGATTCAAGTAGGGGTGCAAATGATCCAAATTAGTTTGCACTGCTCGAACTCGGCTTGATGTGTATTTGAATTGAATTAGAGAATAATTAAGCTTGAGTTATTTGAATAGTTTATTGAATTGACCTTGCGCTTCAGATGCTTAACTCCATTAGCTGGCAGGTTTAATCGAGTTTTATTAACTCGAGTCGAATATAAATATTAATTAAATTCAAATTGAGTTTGAGTATTAATATTATTTAACTTAGAATTAAAAATATTTTTTTAATAAATCGAGCATAAACAAGTTCAATCGAATCAAGCTTGAACTTATGTAGCGTCACTTTGAGCTTGGCTTGAGCTTTGAAATTTTAAGCCGAGCTTAGCCTCAACACTATTTTGTCTTTATTTCACTCTATTGTAGCCCTAAACTTGAGAATAGTCTAGTTAAGCTTGAACTCGAACAACTTGATATCACCTCAATGAACCAAACACAACATTAGAGTTAAAAAAATTAATTAAGTTCACATTTTAAATGTAGTAAAAATATGTGCAATAAAATCATTATATAATCATAATCCCTTAACATGGAGAGGAGACGTTAAATAAAATGAATCTATTAAAGAATGCGGGTCACACTTGTTATGGGATGCGAAGGAAACTTTTTTGTGTGTTCGTAGATTTTGTATGGTAGAAAACAATAAAAAAATGTTTGTTTTTTCTTCTTTTGAATCGTGGTTTAGGGTCTAGGATTAGAAGTTTCTAATTATGGTCAGTAGAGATTGAGAATAAAGTGTAAAAATGTTGGATTTTATGCACACGTGAGTAAAATTAGAAACTCACTAACAATTATATAAGAGAATAACCTATAGGTGTAGATAAGGATGTAAGTGAGTCAAGATAGCTTGCAAACTACTCGAGTTCGACTCGCCGAAAGCTTGAAATTGACTCGATTAAAATAGAGTTAAGCTCGAGTTCGAACTACTCGAGTGGCTACTGAGCTCGAGTTCGAGCTTTAAAATACTCAACTTGCTAAGTTCACGAACTTAATCGAGTATTAAATTGAATCGAGTCGAGTGAAGTTCAAACTTATTGAATATTAAATACTCTTTATAATTAAATCAATAATTTTAAAGAATAACTGAGTTGAGTTCGAGCTTATCAAATATTAAATCGAGTCGAGTTCAAGTTTTTTATTTTAGTTGAGTTCAAGCTTGGTACTATAGCGACTCATTTACACCCTAGGTATAGGTTTATAAGATGCCAAAAACAACAATAGAATTATGCAAATGCAAATATACAAACTCTAATTTGCCATTTTCTATTGGTATTAGTCATTGAGACATGGTTAAGAATAGAAGTTTTACAAGCTTATTGGATTGTGTTACATGATTACTTTATGAAGGGACGTTGTATTCTGGAATATAATAAGGAAAAAAAATTCCAACAGATCAAATAAAATAATTTAAAAAAAGTAAACATCATTGAATCAATTATATTTGAAAAAATGTAATCATAGATCAATAAACCCATAAATATGTCAATTCCATTCTATTCTCTTTCTTTAATTCTAGTCGATTCCATATCTCAAACATAACATTAAACTCTCTAAACAAACTTACGGCCATGTTTTTATTAATGAAAAATATTCTATGGAAAACATTTTTTTCCTATGTAGAAAATATTTTGTCTCATAAGAAAAAGTTATTTCAAAATGATTGAAAATCATAATATTTTTCAGAGAAACAATTTAAGCTTTTGAAATAAAAAAGTTGTGTTTTTATATTATTCTATCATTTCATTTTTTTTTTTTTGGGTAAGAGTTGACTAACAAATTCACCCACTTGTGCATTACTAGGAACAATAGCTTCCTAGCCAACATATGCAATCTTAACAATCTTAATACAATATTTCTTCAAGCCGGACAATGGAGCAATACCGACTTGTATTCATCAAATCTATTATCACCAAAACTATCACTCTTCCCAAAACTTTCCAATGATGAATCACTTCTCAGGGGAGGCATATTTAGGAAAAAAAATTAACTAGGTAATAACACCACGTTTTTGTATTATAATCATTAATAAGAATTTTAGATAATATACCAAATACAACTTTTTGTGTTGACACTAAAAACATAGAAAGATTACTGCTGCCTGCCGATGATGAATTAAGGTTAGGATTTGCTAGAGTAGAATAATGGTAAATGGGATTGGAGAGATGGATAAATCTGCTCATCTAGATATATAACGTATATCCTAAAAAACATTCGATAAATAATACATATATACATACACACATAGTAGATAGATATCAATATTTATTTTATACCTTATTAAACAATCTTAAATAATTTAATTAAGATATTAAAATTTTAATTTTATACTAGTGGAAGTCGCACTTGTTATACGTACATATACTAAAATTATAATCAATTAAACAGAATAAGTTTTACTTTGTCATTTTATAAATATAAGTTTTTATAAAACTTCCAAGTAATTTTCATTTACTTGTATTAGGTGCTAGAACTTCAAATGCATAATTTTCATGGTCATATACATTTTCTCCATTATTCTTCTAATAGAATTTCATTATATATGTCATCAGAATAGTTCCCCAAATTAACTTTCTATTTTATTTCATTTTTCAAATCATATTTTATTTTAGAACCAATCAAGGCATCAAACAATGTCTTTAACTTTCATATTTTTTTAAAAAATATTTTATTTTGAAACAACTAAAGACACTATATATATGTCTTTAGCTTTAATAAAATTAATAAGACATCGACTAGGTGCCATCAGCTTCATTATTATTGTTGTTATCATAAAAGATACATAAAATGTAAGTAAAGATATAATAGAATAAATATTCATTCTCAATCTTTTTAAAATCCAATATTATTCTAATTTTGATTTACCATATTTTTGTATATAAACCTAGTCTAGATTTAAGGGAGAAAAAAAAAACCTAGTTTAGATTGAACATTACTAAAAACCGAATCTTATATAAGAGATAGATATTTAGTTTCCTATTAAAACCTTATAGAGTTCTACAAGTGTCAACCAACTCTACCACTTTGATGGTGCTCTTTCTTCTTCCTTTTTTTTTCCTCCTTCTCTATATGGCTAAAGAATCTCACAAGTACTGCATAGCTTATGTATGCCCATCCATGGATGGAAACCCAAGATATCATATCGAGGGCCAAGTCATATTTGAACTAAAATTTCAAGTTACAAAGGTGAGAAAGAAAAAATTTCAATATTATCGTAATGACGAATCATTGCTTCCATGAATCAACAATCCATGAACCAAAATTGTTACACAAAACATTAAAAAAAATGAGAGATGAGAAGTACTAGCATAGTTGATCAAGTTGGCCGTGGATTCTCCTGACCTTTGCTTGCTATCTTTAAACATTTTCATTAATTCTTGACAAACGTCTTGTACATAACATTTATCATCTGCCCCTACTCCCAGTACTGTGCTTTCCAAGTCATAAGTAGTCCTCTCACAATAATCATCCAGAGGTGTTTGAGATACTACATTAAAGTGTCTAGCAAGCAAGCTGCCACCATGGATTGTCCACTATTATTCGTTGCTATCATTTTTCCTTGGACTTTATAATTAACACGTCTTCCTTTAAACCACTTTGGATACCCAATCAATTGAAAACATGTTTCAATAGCATGACCTTCAGTTTTACAATGTTTGCAAAACAGTTTTGTATTCATATTCCTTTTCTTTCTATCAAAACCCCCTTTCACATATTCTCCTCTATTGGTATGAAAAGCTGCAGTATGGAAACTAGAAGTAATATGCTTTTTTTACTCAACTTGTTGCACCAAGAAAGCTCTATTCACATTTGGCAAACGATCCATTGACAAGATATGGTTTCGAACAGATTCAAAACCCTCATTTTGTCCCATTAAGAACTGCATCAATTTACTATTTGACTAAAATTCAACAATTTTCCCTTTCAAATCACATGTACAATATTCAGGAATCCTCACCTCAGAAAGGCTAACCAAGCTTACAAGCTTGGCCAACTAGCAAGCTTGACTTTACGGTCTCATAGACTCTAGTCAAAGTAGGTGCTCCAATCACAACTCGTGATCTCGGCTAACACAATCAGCTCGGCTACACTCTTACAAGCACAACTTCAAGTTTGGGTACCCCCGTTACCTTAAATACCAGCTCAACTGCTAGGAAGAACCCCTCTTAGTATGACCCTAAACATAGAGCAAAGGGGAAGACAATTTTTGCCTTATCACAGATGTATTGCTCTTACCTATTGATGGGAATCAGGTCAATAGAGGTCGAGCTTGAGCATTACAGAATCTTACCATGTGAGTTCTGTCAGACAATTTGGAGTCAAAAGAAGCTAATTTGGTTGATGTTCCATCCATATATTATGACTTCAATAAACTACACGTGTCGGTGCTTCAGAAAGACAAGCTGATGAAGACTAAAGCGTCATGGCATGTAGGCTGCCACTTAGGCCACCATCTTTGAATCATAGGCCGCTATCTTACTTTTTAGGCTAATAGCTTATGTATTTGGCCAAACTATCATTTATTATTTTCACTAGTTTTTAATAGTTTTTGCCTTATTTAAGGGTTTTACTATAATACCTTTTTATAGACTCGTAAGCTTTTTGATATTTGAAACTCTAATAGGAGAATTTTCTCTTATCAATTATTCGTATGGTTGTGGCGAGATACCTGTTCTTATCAATTCAATTGGATTATGGCCAATAAACAAATCTTATTAATCTCTTATAGATTGTGGCGATCAAAACATTCCTCTTTCTTGTGAGTAATATCAAGAGAGATCGAGTGTAGTTCGGGTTGGTTGTGGTAAGTCATATTAGTAGCGAGCGCCGTCCATATCATTTAATTTTCTTTGCATCCTAAAACATATAAAGCCTTAAAAAGATCATCTTTATTGTCTTTGATTATTTAATTGAGAGATCCGCTGCATATCGAATTCAAGATCACTGTGCCTTACATATTAGGCACATCATCTTTTGGTATCAGAGCTTACAATGACTGGGCCATCGAGTACACAGTGATAGATATATCTGTAAGTGAAAAGATTCGATCTTTCTTATTGTTCTCAAATTACTTTTTTCAAGAAATTGGGTTTGTGCTGAGAATTGAGAATGTTTTTTTTTTTTTTTTTTTGTATTTGTGTTGCTATGGTTGGAATTATAGGATTGTGATTTTGGGGGAGAACATCATGAATGGTGGAAAATCATGGGTGGAACAAATGCAGGAATTGGCCATGATGATGAACAACGTGGTGACAAAGATGGATCAAGTAAATGCAGTACAAAAATATGTGAATAATCAATGACCACCAACGCCAGTGGCTAAACCACAGATGACACATCCAGGTGTAATGAATGATGATGATCATGATGATTGGAATTTAAAATGTAATAGGTGTTTAGGTAAAGGACATCTGGAATTCCAATGTTCAAATGAGTATGCTGCGAAACTTGTTGATGGAGTTCCAGTGATTGTTAACGAACGTGAAATTGAAGAGAAAATGGAGCAGTCGAATAGTTTGGTTAATGATGAAAATGGAGATACTCTTGAAGAAATTCCAAGAGTTGATCTTTTGAAGATAGATGTTACAGGAGATAAGTACCGTTGCCTATAGGTTGAGACATCTCTATGTTTACCTAAGATAATCCCACTACCAATTGTGAAAGGGACTAATGAGAATTTCAGGTATTTTTATGTTAATCTTCCTTCAATTCATCCATTGTATTTTGACATATTTATGGGTTTACCAAGAAGCAAGGATTATTGTGGTATTATTGTTCCTTTGAGATCTTATGAACTATGCAAGATATTCATGGACATCTATTGGAATATTCACGATGTTTATGTTTACTAGAGGAGTTTGGTGATATGGTGTGGTAGTATTATAGAGAGTATAGTTATGACAAGGCAACAAACAATGTCTAAAAAGGGAAGTCCTGAAGCCCCACATGACTACTTTGATCAAGTAGGTATTGATAAGGATGATGAAGCATTTGTTGAATTGAGGATCAATGAGTTGTTTGTGATTGATTACCAAATTGATTTGAATATTATTTGTGGAGTTGATTGGGACGAAATTCTAGATTGAACATTAAGGAAGCATCATGAACCAATTCGGATGGAAATTTTTATTTAACTTCTATTGAGTTTTGTAGGTTTATTTTTTTATCCAAGTGGCTATATGTTTCCTCAAGATTTTAGGACAAATCTTCACCAAGCTGGGGGAGATGATGGGAATCAGGTCAATCAACTTACAGGACCAATCACTAGAGGCCGAGCTTGAGGATTATAGAACCTTACCATGTGAGTTTTGTTAGATAATTTAGAGTCAAAAGAAGCTAATTTGGTTGATGTTCCATCCATATATTATGACTTCAATGAACTACACGTGTTGGTGCTTTAGAAGGACAAGCAGATGAAGACTGGAGTGTCATGACATGTAGGTGCCACTTAGGCCGCCATCTTTGAATTATAGGTTGCTATCTTTGAATTATAGGTCGCTATCTTACTTTTTTAGCTGACATCCTATGTATTTGGTTGAACTATCATTTATTATTTTCACTAGTTTTTAATAGTTTTTGCCTTGTTTAAGGGTTTTACTATAAATACCCTTTTACGTAGTAGACTCTTAAGCTTTTTGATATTTGAAACCCTAATAGGAGAATTTTCTTTGTATTTTCTCTTATCAATCATTCATATGGTTGTGGCGAGGTACTTGTTCTTATCAATTCAATTGGATTGTGGCGAACAAACAGATCTTATTAATCTCTTACAAATTGTGGCGATCAAACCATTCCTCTTTCTTGTGAGTAATATCAAGAGAGATCGAGTGTAGTTTGGGTTGGTTGCAGTGAGTCATATCCATTGCGAGCGCCATCCATATCATTTAATTTTCTTTGCATCCTAAACATATAAACCCTTAAAAAGATTATATTTATTGTATTTGATTATTTGATTGAGAGATCCGTTGCGTATCCAATTTGAGATCATTGTGCTTTGCGTTTTAGGCACATCACCCATGGACTAACTTAAGCATTGGAGTTGCCATGGTGGGCAACCCCCAGGCAAACCAATATTTTTTAATTAAAAAAAATAAAAGTAGGGATTATTTGAACAGGTATCACCAAAAATTATTTTTGATATTTAATAATTATATTACTTCAACTTGATGCACTTATCTAGGCGTATATATGATTAATTAACCGACTTAATTTGTAGTCCTTTTTTTCCCTAATCAATAAATCAACGATACATAAGGAATTTTCCATCACCCGCCATATTCTACACAAAATAGCTTTCTTAGGAATGCCTCCACCTCCATTGCCATTATCTTTTGGAAAAATTAGGCGATTATATAATGATGCGGAGTCTGACTCTAAAGAGCTATTAATTATTGCTACTCCATTGCCTAAATATTTATCAAGCTTATTTTCTAAAATAAAAAAATATATATTTGGACAATCTTTTTAATAGATTGGAAAGCATTCTTGTCGAAAGAAATGAAGGATTTTGCAAAATTAATAAATCAACCTAAGGTTTTACAGTAAAGATAAAAAAGAAGAAGAAGAGTTTTTTAGCCTTCTTATATTATTCACTTATACTTATACGAAAAAGAATGAATAATTAGTAAAAAACAAGTCAATGAGCTCCTAGTTACACCTATTTACCTTGATTAATTTTAAATTTTTGTTCTCGTTTTCCATTTGCATAATAAGTAACATATAAAAATTATTTTTATATTAGATAGTTATAATCACATGTTTTACTTTTTCAAATAGAAAAATGGTGAAACATTGAGAACTAAAAATGTAATTTTACCCTATAATTTTTTTTGGTGATACCCTTTCAAATAATCCCTACTTAATTTTTTTTAATTAGAAAAAGTTTGGTTTTTTCTTATAATCAATTATTTTTTAAAGTTGTCTTAATTTTTTTGCATAATTTTTTAAATTAATAATTTTTGACCAATCAAAATGTCCAAATAGTTAACGGCATTAAGAAAATGACTCATTTGATAATATTTGCAATAATTAAATAATCTAATAGAAAAAATAAGGGATAAGATAGAAAAACAGTGTAATGCTGAAGACTAAAAACGTATCTTTTCTTTTAAAAACTATTATTTTTATTATCATGAATGTAAAAGATTATGTTATCTACATACCATATATCCATTCACATAATATATAATACTTTATGTTAACTTATTCTATAAACTTGTTCGAACAATAGGTTTCATAGACCTACACTAACTCTAGATGGATTGATATTGATTAAAGTGATTAAAAAAAGAAAAGAAAAGATAGTTCCTAAATTACCCATATGTAATAAGACATTCTATTGAGAGTGTGCTAACTCAAAAAGCAGTTTCACATGTTAACCCATTTTCCTCTTAGAAACACTCTAAAAAAAATTCTTATTGAAAATAGATAGATCTTCCAAGAGATGAAGACCCATATCCTGCAAGCTCAGTATGGGGTGGAGCTAGTAGACTAGAACTTTTTCGCCCACCTCTAGATAGCAATTTATCAAAAAGAGTTATTCGAAAACAAGTATGCTCAATCATTTTCTTTCGGTTCATTTTCGTTATCCTTTTATTGGGGTAACGTGATATTTCCTAAAATGGCAAAGTCGGTTCCAGTACAAACAGAAGACAGAAAAAATCAACCCTTTTTTCTGAACCCAATAGATTAAATTTAACTTTACATTATTTCGGAATGCTCTTATTGCAATTATACAATCCTATTTTATTTCAATATCCTGTATCTTCTCTAACCACACAACGCAGTACGCTGTAACGTAAATACTATGTTACATTGCAAAGATCATCGTAATACAAGGTTTTCTAACAGCTTACAAACTTGTACTTGGCCGCAATATAACCCCGATAAAGACCATTTCGGTTTGTATCCAATCGCCAAAACACGCTTGCATCCAAACTTAAGGCTCCAATTACACTATTGCACCGGTCGATGATTCTCACTGTTTCTTCAGTTCCAGTTTCCATATTTGTCACCTGTGTTTATATGAAGATATAGAAATTTAGGGTCTGTATTAACGGAAAAATCTGTGCATAAAACTCTTGTATTGATAGTTAATATTTTTCTAATTATTTCTTATTTTCATTTATCACGTGTCAAAATATTATTTGCTTGTTATAAGTTATATATATATATATATATTGAGATAAGGTTTATGTCATCCATGTTATTTAAGGAGATAAGGAATTTCAATGTGAATTTTAAAAATATTAAATTAATCTCTATAACTCTTTGGTTAGTTACTGGCTATGCGATATCTTCTTTATAATATGGATTAAATAAAAAAAAAAAATACTGATAACGAAATAAGAAAGTTTGATTTTTAAAGAAAAGTTTAGATTTGAACAATTTTTGCATAAAGGACCTAAACATGGTGAACATGCACTTAAAGGCCAAAATTTGTACTGTTCACCATAGAAAGATCTAATTTTGCTAAGTTAGATATCTTATTATATCCATGGGACTATGAGAGCAAATTTATATAGTACCAACATGCGCCACATCTGATAAGACTAATAATGGCAGACTAGGTTGGAGCTGAAGTTACACAACTTTTCATGGTACTGGGTAGATAATGCCATTGTGCCATGTCTAGTTTACATAATGTGTTTGAGAATGTACTAACATGTGCCACATCTGATAGGAGTAATAACGGCAAATAGACTAGGTTGAAGCTAAAGTTACACAACTGGTGTAGACAAAGTTATTGTGCCATATTTGGTTTACAAAATGTATTTAGGAATGCACTAACATGTGCCACATCTGATTGGAGTAATAATGGCAAATAGACTAGGTTGAAATTGAAACTAATTTAGGTAGCATTTGGTTGTAAGTGGATAAGATAAAGAGATATAGACAGTATAGTACGAGAAGTATTGGACAGTACAATTCTCTTGTATCGCGTTTGATACGCTTGATACAGGATAGTACTGAACATAAATTTTATTAAGAGATTTTATTTTTGTCTAGTTCCAAACTTTTTGTACTATGAAATAAAAAAGGATAAAAATTTTGAATTTTGTCTGATCTCATGAAGATTGATTTGCCTAGTTTCAAATATATTTTGTAAACCAAATATGATATAATGATTTTGTCCCGTCCACTACTATGAAAAATTGTGTAACCAAAATGTTACCTTAATGTCACTTTAATATGCAGGAATCAACTTGGATTGGAATCGCGATTGTAGTCAGTTGTATCAATTCTAATCAATTATATGCCAAATGATTCCTACATATAAATGTAACGTAAAATTGTTTTCTTTACATATATATATATATATATATATATAATATCTTTTACAAACAGAGCAAATCCGGTCTTTCCACTGTAGTTTTCTCGAAATAATAATAATAATAATGTATTTTTCATTCAATACTACTGAAAGATTATGTATTCATATCGTGTGAGCCAAAAATTACAACTCAATTTTCGGAATAATTGTTACATGAAAAAGTGTGTTTAAATGAAACTCCCACCAGGTTCATAACTGGTTATTATTAATATGATAGCATTCAAAATAAATAGATGATAAGGATATACATTACCTGACGTGAAATCCGATGAGAAATTTAAACTTAATAATATACACATGATTAATTTATGTTCTTAACACAGAGTTTATCGTTTTTATAATAGAATAACATAACAAAAGAATGAAAAAGTTGAACAATGGGCAAAAATTCACACACCTTCAAGCATTTACCACAAGCAGCTGCGCCGGTTGGTCCGACAGTGCCACAGAAAGCGGCCCATCCATACTGTTTCCGCCATGCCAAGGGCTTATCTGCATCAAATGCTGCACAATAAGCATGAACATCACTCAGACTCCACCCATTATCCGCCGGACTGTAATAGTGGTATCGTGCCTTAACGTTTGAAGCACTTTGTGCTTGTGCACAACCAACAATCACACTCAACAAAACCACCACAAGAATATCGGAAAACCTCATCATTTCCTGTTTTTGCTAAGGTAATATGGACGAGGACGAGGTAAGATACGTTCGATCTTTTATGTATATATGTCACTTTGAAGTACGTGTGGCTGTTTGGTGATTGATGGAAGATTGCGTGTATAATTATAGAGTGAGGATATGTGGCTTTGAAATTACCAAATTAGCCCTATTAAGTGTGAAAAATATTGAAGACAGCATATACATCACGTGTATGTATATGTGATAGATACTTATCATTAATATGTTAATAAATTGATAAAGTTTTGAATTAGTCATTATCTATAAGCTCACGTGTTAAAAACTTATCAATAATTACTTATGAAATATATATTACACGTAGTATATAACACCCATCAAAATTACTCTTGTTTTAGTGGGTTATGTACGTACATGGTTGCGTGTTGCCAACTAATTTGATGGGATAAAATTCCAAATTCAACTCGAAGAAGTAATTATGGAATTGCGAAAGCGGTCCTCCTGGCGGTCCATATGCATGGTTATAATGTTGACAGTTGGTTTTTTTTTCTTGGTCAAATGTTGACAGTTAGTTTAATGGGACAAAAATGCAAATTGTACATAGACAGGTCAAATTTCTTGAGCTGCATGAACAGTGTTTACTAATTTTCAACAAATTTTCTTTTTATCTGATTTTAAGCCTTATCCTACTTGCGGTGGATGAATATTATGAACTTATTTGTATATTTTTCTTAATTCATTGTGTCAAGTCTATAAGACCTTCTTTATCAATAAGTTACTTAAGAAGTTATTTTAAATGTCATGTAAGTATCTTAAGCAATTCTCTTTACGAACTTTTCATTTTATTTGTGACTTTCTTTAGAAGGTATTTTAATAATTTTTAAAAATTTTTATAGATCCCACATTATATAGATTATGTAATATTAACATCAAAAGACAAAACGGAAAAAAAAAAAAAAACAAAAAAAGGAAGAGTTTTTTGGTTGCTTGACAAAGCAATCCATCAAGGCTTAGCAAACTCTTTTATTGGTTAAGCAACTCATAAAATGATTGCTTAATTTAGAATCCCGTGCTAAGCAATCCAGATAAAGTTGCTCTAAAAAAGAAAAGTAATTGTTATTGTAAATTAATCGCATTTTATAAATAATTACCGTTAATAGCAACTCTATTATATAATGACCAACTATAACAATTTTTTTTTGCCCAGGGTAGTAGGAACAGTCACATATTAGAATACTTAGAATTTTCCAAGATGGAAGAGCTGCTGCAAGATGTTTTTACTGTTGTAATATATCCAGCACTTCTAACCACGACTTCTTTCAAGTGATTTAAAAGTGTAGTATATACTTCCGTAACAAAATAAACTTCGCGGTGGTTTAATAGATAGAATTGGTCCATTAGAAGTAATCAAGTACAATAGAATTTTCCAATTTAAAAATGTAAAAATCTAATACTTGCGTGCCTAGCTGTATTGTTTCCCATAATGGGGTTACAATTTCAACAATTTTTTCTTTTTCAATCATTATTTACTATAAAGTCCTAATATTGACGTAACTGCAAATTTCATCAGGCACATGTCATATCCACGTTCACGACTTGCTTTGTTTGTTGCCTGCTGTTCGCTTACATGGCACATATCTCTCCTTGATCAACTCTAGAAAGTACACCGCGAGTGGCATATCAAGAATAGCAAAACCTATTAACGCCTACACCACAAACGTATCATTAAGTAGGGATGGAAAAAAAAAAATTGGTTGAATCAAACTAATCCGTAATTAAATCAAATCAAATCAAAAATATGATTTTTTTTTTTAAACAATTTAGTTTAGAAAATTCTCAATTCGAATCAATAAAAAAATTTATGATTGGTTTGAACGAGTAAACCAAATCAATCTATAAAAACCAAACCAAACCGTTTTAGAAAAAAATATAAAATATTTTACTTATAATTATGAATGTTGTTATAATGATTGATCAAATGTCATATATATTCTAATGATTTTATTATTATTGGAGTTTGTGACCTGATTTCTGTAATCGATTCTTGTAGTTAAATATTAATGAATGAATATTTGACTATACATTTATTATTCATTCATTATACATTTAACGGTCTTAATTTAGGTTTTAAATGATATTAATACATGATATTAGTTACTGGATTAAATCATGTATTAATGATATTAATGACAATATATTTTCATCATTAATATCCGGTATCATTTTTATATAAATATGAGTTTAGAATTATTTGAAATTTAGAGATGGTTCTCTCAAGAATTAGAATTATATTACTCTTTCTTTAACAAATAGTGAATTCTCTTTCTTTTGTTTGTGGTTTTTCCTGATTTGGGTTTTCCACGTAAATTTGTGTGTGTTCTTTATTTTCTTGCTGTTTTGTTTTGTCATTATTTGTGTTGTTTGTTAGATCACATCCTAACAAACTGGTATCAGAGCAAGGTTCTCTATAATGACAACTATGAAATATGATATTCCGCTGTTGGATCGCAACACAAGATTTACGCTATGGCAGGTTAAGATACGAGCGATTCTTGAATAAATGGATTTGGATGATGCATTGTTAGGGTTTGATAATATGCCTACTTCATGGACACCTAAAGAGAATCAACGTATGGGTCGTAAAGCCTTATCTCATATTCACCTGCATCTATCAAATCAGATTTTACAAGATGTGTTGAAGGAGAAGACTGTTGCTACGTTATGGTTTAAGTTGGAACAATTGTGTATGACTAAGAGTCTGACCAGTAAATTACATCCAAAGCAACGACTATACTCTCATTGTTTGACAGAAGGTGTGTCTCTAGAAGATCACTTAACTACTTTTAAGGAAATTGTTTTTTATTTGCAAACCTTAGAAGTTAAGTACGAGGAGGAGGATTTAAGGTTGATTTTGTTATGTTCTTTGCCTCCCTTCTATTCGACCTTTAGAGATACAATCCTGTATAGTCATGAAACCCTCACCATTAATGAGTTTTATGATGCTTTAAGTTCTCATGAAAGGATGAAACAACTTGTAGTTGCGCTTGAGTCAAAACAGTATGTTGAGAAAGTTTTTCACAGGTTTAATATGCAGAGTGCTAAGCCTATTAGTACTCCTTTAGCATCCTATTTCAGACTTTCATCCGCTTTGTCTCCACAGTTAGATGATGAGATTGAATACATGTCAAAGGTTCTATATTCTAGTGTAGTGGGATCTCTTATGTATTCTATGGTTTGTACTCGACCAGATTTGTCTTATGCAGTCAGTGCGGTTAATAGATACATGGCAAATCCTGGTAAAGAACACTGGAGAGCAGTTCAGTGGATTTTTAGATACTTAAGAGGTACTACAGATGTTTTTTCACATTTTGGTAAAACTAGAGATGGAATTATTGGTTATGTTGATTCTTATTTCGTCGGAGACTTGGGTAAATGAAGATCTCTCAGGGTATGTATTTACCATTATTGGCTGTGCTATTAGTTGGAAAGCCACTTTGCAAGTAACAGTTGCTTTATCTACCACAGAAGCTAAGTATATGATGATTATAGAGGCCTGTAAGGAAGCTATTTGGTTGAATAGCTTATATGGTGACCTCAGTGCTGAATTGAAGACAATTATAATCTATTTTGACATTCATAGTGCCATTTTTCTCACCAAGGATCAAATGTTTCATGAGAGGACAAAGCACATCGATGTTTGGTATCATTTTGTGTGTGAAGTTGTTGCTTGTGGAGATATTGCTATGGACAAGGTTAGCATTCATGGCAATCCAGTTGATATAATGACAAAGTCGCTCCCTATAGCCAAGTATGAGCACTGCTTGGACTTGAGTGTTCATTGTTGAATTACTCTTTAGGGGTTTTGTGGAAGAGTTGAAGAATGTTTGTTTTTCATGTTGAAGATTAGAGTTTGTGTTTTTTACTCCAGAATTCGTATCAAGGTGGAGATTATTGGAGTTTGTGACCCAATTTTTGTAACCGATTCTCGTAGTTAAATATTAATAAATGAATATTTGACTATACATTTATTATTCATTCATTATACATTTAGCAGACATAATTTAGGCCTTTAAATGATATTAATACATGATATTAGTTATTAAGTCAAATCATGTATTAATGATATTAATGGTAATTTATTTTCGCAATTAATATCCTGCATCATTTTTATATAAATATGGTAAGGTTGTTTAAAATTTAGAGAGCAGCCATTTATGATTCTTTTAAGAACTATTGTACTCCTTCTTTAATATATAATGAATTCCTCTCTCCTCTACCTATGGTTTTTTCTTGATTTGGGTTTTCCACATAAATCGGTGGTGTGTTCTTTATTTCTTGCTATTTTGTTTTGTCATTGTTTTTGTTGTTTGTTAGATCTCATCCTAACAATTACAATACGATGAATATGGGTTAATAATAACTTGTTTCTTTTTCTTTTAAATGTTTTTTTTTTGGATTCAAGATATATTCTTTCATGGGTAACGTTAATTGTTGTTTTTTACTAATTGTTTAATATGAGTATGGATTTGTTATTTATTTTATTTTTTATGGTATTAATTTTTCATTGCATCTTTTATTAGTAGATCACTCTTATTCATAGATGAATTTTATTGGTACATGATTGTTTTTTCAACCAAATTTGTTAGTAGATACTAGATAGTTGATTGAATTATTTTTTTAGATGAAAGATTATATTTTACTATATATTAGTCAGTAAACATACTGTATTGGTGACTAAATGATTTTATGAGGGATTATAGATTATAGATGTGATTAATTTATAAAGTATTCTGTTGAGATTTACAATATGAACTTTATTGTGTGATTTCAATATTTGAATATCTGCACCAATGTAAAATATTGTAACTAAGTTTTTCTTATTAGAATTTTGATTTAATCCGTAATCCAAATCAAACCAATCTGTTATTTAATGGTTTGGTTTAGAAAAGAGAAAAAAACCAAACTGTAAATTATGATTCAGTTTGATTTTAGTGAAAACCGAACCAAGCCGGTCCGTACTCACTCTTATGATTAAGAACAAGTGCTCTTATGTCCGGGCAACATATGATGCACTAGACATGGGGAAGATACATTTTCAACATTATTGTGGAACCAATGTTACATATGAAACTGATTCTTATGAATAGTTTGATGTGGAAATTTTGACATAAATGAAATTACTTTAATCAGACTCAAGTCAAAATAATTTAGAGATTGTAAACTTGAAAAATTCAAAATGCAAACGACTTGTATTAAAATTGTTTAACATAATCTTAACTTTTTAAATAGTCTTCGATATGGATTATATCTCATTTGAACAAGTGTCATAAGAGAATCGATTTATTTTTAACCAAACTTGATAAGAACTCACTATTAGGAAATTAAAACTAATTATCAAAACAACTCAATGTGATTAATCTTGTGGTTAATATCAAAGTTCCCCACTTTCAAACTACACTATCTATAGATGTAGAGTTCTTCTTCGGGTGGTTACACACGTGTCCCATGGGTCTCGTGCCTGCCACGTGACTTAGAGTATTGATGAGGAGATGACACTTAATGATGGGGTAATAATTTAGAGAGAATGATGGGAATGAGGAATAACTAGTCTCAAACTCTCAGTGTTTCGAAATAGGCATGTGATAGGTAATGAAGTTTGAGTAGACTTTGCATATTAACCTTATAGTTTCTAAGTAATTGGAGTGGTAATAACATTAAGTTGTTTATTTGATTCTTGTAAGAATAACTTCCTTTATGGAATGTTGCTTGTCTTGATTCTTCAAAAGTTGGAAATGAGGAGGAGTGGCTAAATATATATAGGCACTTCAACGTAAATGAAAACTGCCAGATCATCTCATTGATTGGCAAATAAGATATAGCAAGCTCAATCTATATTTATCTTAAATGAGCTCACTATGAGCGAAGACCAAGAGTTATTTTCCAATGTGTGTGAGTTTACTAGCGAAGATGTGGACTGATCGATCCAATGATTGCTATTTTGAGTCCACAAAGCCAAATCATCTGAAGTCATCTCTATATAAGAACTAGGTTCACTTGACCCTGATACCAAATCAAAAAGTCAAATTCAATAAATAATTATTATATAGAATACATACATATATGCATATATATTTAAGCCCTCTACCATCATTCCCAATCTTCTTCTATATATCATCTTCAGCAAGCACATTTGCAAGACATGCTTCGCATTACAAAATCTATTTATTGTAAATGTTTCCTAAAATTATTTGTAAAAAATGGATAAATTTAACTTTTAAAAATAAGCATAGATCTATCTATAGGTTCCAATAAATCATCACTAAAACTAAAAAAATAAATCTTTTTAAAGCCTTAGTAATTGAGATGATGTGTTTTAAAATGTAACGAAAATATAAATATATTCTTTAAGAGTCTAGCATATGCTGCAGACTTATTCATGTAATACCTAGTAAAAATTACCTTAAATTTCTCATTGATTACTACCATATCTATAGTATTGGGTTGTAGTTGGCAGGTAGTTTATGGATGGAAATTGGTTATACTAAATTTATTGTATTGCTGTCCCAATAATTGATAACATCAAAATATTATTAATTTAATTTAAATAATTTATATAAATATTGAATAACACATGGCATATTATTATTCATCGAAATGATAATATGACAGCAAACATGATATAACAAATATTCGTATGCAATCTGTATACCTATATGTAATTCGCAATTCTAGCAAGTTGTTAGTGTAGCCCTTAGGATAAGATCTTCTACTTTAGAAGTTAACTATTTGCCCTGCCTCCACCCCCCCACTCCCTCCCCTCTCTCCCAAAAAAAAAAAAAAAAAAAGAAAGGACATATAATGTAACATAAGATTGGTGTTTACATAATTGAAATTGTAATAATTACAAGATCATCAAAAGTGGTTGCTTAGGTTTATAGACCCGAAAAACAAATGTGTCCAATAATCAACATTAGGCAGCTTCCTCATGAGTCATGGTCGTCGGCACATGGCAATGCTCTCTCACCATTCATTTGACTTGGACTCTTTTAGTCGCATCCTTGACCTTGACTACTGCAATTTCCATATAGATTCATTTGTCATGAGTCGTGCTGGAACCAGTCTGAAACCGTGGGTTCCTGATTCCTAACGTATTGGAGCCAGCACCACCCTTTCTACGTTGAGATTCCATAAACTAATGAACCAACCAAATGTATAGTTTTTCTCTTTTTTCTTTTCTGAATAAATTAACATACTCATAAGAAATTGAGATGCAAAATATAGTGAAAAAATTAATTTATTACCATGTGAAATAAGAAAAATTCATTTTGGTTCAACGCATTAAATGTGTTGCTACTAACAACACAATATATATATGTATATGTTCTCTTGAGCAACTGTGGTTATTATCTACTAACTTGTTGTTTGTTGTATTGCATCTAGCTAGGCTTATGTGCCACTCCGTGTGTGTCAACGTTACTGTGCACTAAGTTTCGGATCATTATTGTTGTTGTTGTTGTTGTTGTTTTTCTTTTTCTTGGTCTTGATTTGATGATTGATGATCGTGATGATGATGAGGATGAATGTGATGTGATGATGATGTTATTGATGATGCATGACTCGGGCTTTAGGCGATGTTAGATGAGTGAAGTGGGGTTATGACTTGGGATTTCATTTTTTTTATCTCTATTTTGTTTTGTTTAAAAAGCTGATTTATATTTTAAGTTTGTAATATTCTTTTAAGAGCTTAATTGAGAATCCCATAAGTTTTGTTATATTTTTAAAAGCTTTGTTTTTGGAAAAGTTGGTATACTCTTGAAAGTAGATTGTAAAATAATTTTATAAAATTTTGTTTCTTAGAAATTTGGCCGCTCTTAGTAGAGACCTTTATTATGTTTTTATAAGGTTTGATTTTTCTCTAACTAAATCCAATAAATCTAATCAAACGATTTTATTAACTAAAATTTGTTAGCAATGTTTAAAAAAACACATCATTCAAGGAAGCCTAAGTATGTAATACATAAAATATTATACATGGTGGTAATGCCTTAAATTAAATTTAGGGTGTTACAATTCATGTGTTGAAATGTTGAACTATGAATAGGGTTTGCCACATATTCTATCAATTCTACATGCATTTTTTTTTTCATTTTGAATGTATAGAAAATGTATATCAAAAGCACATGCTTGTCTTAAATTTATTATTAAAATTTGAAAATAGGTTATGAAAAAAAAAAAGGATTATAAGATTGGGTTTCAGGTTCTAAATTAAACCATATAGGGTGGGTTTGGATATAGTATGAAGACCTTATAGGGTTATAAGATCAGGTCTGATAGACCTTACAGGGTAACAAGTCGATTTTCGGATTCATATAATCGATTCGAAACCCAAATCAGTTACATCCCTAGATCCAAGCAGGTTAGCTCAAGATCCAAAGAGATCGAATTGGGAATAGGAAGCTCATACCTAAATAGCCTATCAACAGTATACACACACCACACATTTAAAGTATGTTTAAATTGTATATACAAACTTTCACCAAATGGAAATTTCACTCTTTAACGATGTGAGGCCAACTTTGATCTTTTGATCTTCTTCATAGTCCATAAACTTCTATTCCATGTTATTAAGGATTGCAGCTTTGTTTTAGTAAAAATCTTTATATGCTGATTCAGATGTACTTTAAAAGTATATTTATTTTTAGAAAATTCTATTGTTCATTTTTTTTTTAATGGAATTGGTCACTTAAGTTGTTGAAAAATTCAAATTTATCTACAATTGTGATTGGACCATGGAAATGCCTAATGTATTAGCCTTATAATCATTTTAATGGTTGGATGATGAACATGACAGTAGTTTCCATTATTTATTAAGTTGTTATTAGAAACATATCAATGTGAAAGTAAAAGTAATTTTTCTTATTTCACACGATAATCATTTATGTTTTCATTATATTTTTTATACTTGCACAAGACATGTGAAGCTAGTAGGTCTCCTCTCGATTTCAGAATCGACCTTCATGAGCCAGCTATGGTTCTATATTGTTTGGTGGTTTTGAGCCTAAAACGACCTAAGTTGAATACCAGTTGCGCGCGTGTGTGTATATATATATATATGTCAATACTATCACCACCCTTTCGAAAATCCTATTATTACTATTATTTCCATCTAAATCGGTGGTACAAAATTTTATTACCACCATTACAAGTCTAATGCAACCTAAGGTAGTTAAAAGTAATGATTCTTCTATGAAAATAAATTTGATTTAAATAAAAATCGATTTCATGTAAATAACAATATAAGACTCTCGTAAAAGTGTTATTAAATCGAAAATAGAAAAAAAATTATAAATGTTAACTATGATATGTATCACTTGAAGCCTTAATAATGTTTAGAAAATTTAGGTATTTCGAATTAGGTTTCTATTAATTGTAATAAGCACTCACTCTTATTAGGGGTTGTAAATGAGTTTGCTTGCAAGTTACTTGAACTTGTCTCATCTTAGGCTTGGCTAGTCTTAACCCTGGCTAGACTGAATTCATTTAGTAAATGATTGAGTTAGACTCAAAATAAAACTTTAATAGGTTGTTATCCATTAATTTATTAAATGAGTTGACTTTGAGCTTTCAAAGCTCAACATGGCTTGGCATTTAATTTGCAACCTTGGTTTCATTAACTTAGTTTATAGATCATGGGACATACTCAATTAATTCTTGGATTTTAATCTTTAGATTGCTAAACAGTTTTGAGGTCATGCTCCTGATGCTTCTAGAGATCTAATCCTAGGCACATAAAAAATGTTAGAAATTATGTTGCCTGTGTTTAGTGGAGGCTAAGCTATTGGTAATTGTTAAGCATCCATTCATCAATAAACCATGGCATCAAGGGAGTTAATGTGGTCACAAATTGGCACCGGCCTGAGCTAGCTTGGACCCATCACATCAAGGATCCAAAGAGGCTAGGCTGGACCAGCCAGGTATAGGGTAGTCTAGGCCACCCGGCAGTTCAGGGTAATTATGTCTCGTCAAATCCACCAATTTTTCTTTTAATTTAAAAACAATTTTGACAATTGAAAATGAAAAAAAAAAGACAATTAAAAAGTAAATTTAAAAATTAATATAATCAATTTTTCAACATAATACAAAATTAGGCCTAAGAATTTTTTTTTAGCGATTTGTTTAAAAACTGTTTAATGTATACATTTTTTATAGACAAATATATCAACTTGTGGTTCTGAAATAAAATGTGGTACTACAAAATACTTAATAACAAACTCCCATGAAGACAAAAAGAAAAAAAAAAAAGAACTCTCACATTGCTAAGAAACAAGACTTCACTTCGGTTAGAAGTTATAAAATCTAATAAGATAACTTTTAAACATATTTATTACTAATGTTGTTACAACAAAATGTTTAATATGGTAAGTAGTAATAAATTTTCTTATTCATATTTAAAATGGTTTAAAAATTATTTTACTATTCATATTATTTTTTTACTTTTCTTTCTTTTTCTTTGTTCAATTTTTTCTTTTAGAATATTGAAATGAAATGACTTATATTGGAATATGATAATTACCCACAACATATTTGCTTTAAGAAATAGATTAGGGAGGTGATGTTACCCACACAATATTGTTTGGTATGGGTAATTTAATCTGCATGGCTATTATATGTTCGGTCATGCTGCAGACAAATAATTATCACATTGTCCTCTTTTTTTTGGGATGGTTTCTCATATATAAAAAAAGTGGAAAAAAACGAAAAGGTAGACTACTAGGACATCGTATATGGAATCCATTTTTTATGTTTTATAAAGTCTGTTATGGTTCCACTGTCTTTAGTGTAAGCTATTAATGGTATAAATTTAAAACCAAGTTTATCTACGCATAGTTGTGAGATTTGTAATGTGAAACTATAAAATACTTAATCCACAAATAAATCCCATAAAGACAATAAAAAGTCTCACATTATTAAAAAATAAGAAGTCATTTTAATTAGAAGCCTATAAAACTTTATCCGGCTAACATTTTATTCATATTTGTTATGCTAACAATACATCTAATGTTATGAATAGTAATAAATTTTCACTATTTACAAAAAATAGTTAAACATTCTTTTATTTAATTTTTTCCCTTGTTTTCTTTCTTTTTTATTATTTTATTTATTTTTATATAGGATGATCTAGTTGACTCGGTAGGTCGCACGAGTAAGGAGCCTGTTTCGTACGACTGGGCTGGGCCAAGTCATGAGTTAGACCTAGCCCGTTCCTAGGTCTAGATGTACTAAAATGAAACCATAATGGGTTCTACTAGCATTATCCAATGATTTCACGGTGGCAATAATGGAGATATATGTCAATGGCCCATACAATAGTAACCTTAGGACGATGCAACTACCAATATGTATTTGCTCCAAGGTACTTGAGAAGTAACAAACACTGTATATATTAATTTGTATATGTAAAGATGTGCTAGTGTTAGATGAAATCAAAGTTACTTCAAACTTTGGCATGCTAAGTTTGTATTGTACTAAACCACTTAATTACTAGATAAAACCCTTTATGTTTGTTGTAATAGTTATGAGATGTTTGATTGCATAATCTCTAAACCGTTAAATTGAAGATAATAATTGGCTATAATCCTTGCAATGATGATATGATTGATTTCATAGCAATTGCATATATTCGTGCTAGCTATGTACTAAGCTTTCATTGACTTTTGTTGAATCTATAATTTTATAGGAACAAATATAAGAAGTAAATATATGTAAAGACGGCACGGCTAGATATATAGAGCTAAATGTATAGTCACCAACACATGTAATCCTGCATTATTATATGTAAAGCATCTTTCAGAAAGGAGTTTATATAAAATGTTTATCTAAATATGATGTATGAACCATTTCAAAAACTACTCATTAGAAGTAGTATAACCTATGATAATAATAATAATATGACATGCATTGTTTTATGAATTCATAAAAGAAAACCTTATACATATATATCATGTACAACTGAGGCTTGAGATCAGATTAAAAAAAATACATATACTTTGAAAAAAACTTTAAGAAAAGTTACATAATGCATAAAATACTTTCCTAATTTATTACAATTTGATCATCATTAAGATCGGGTCCTAGTCCTCCACTCATCTAGAAAGTCCTTAAAATCATCCCATAGCCAACTGAGAGTAAAACTCATCTTCATTTAGCACCTAAAATTTGAAAATCATGAGCCAAAGGCTCAGTACGCAAGTAGCACAAACAAATACAAAGTGATAATCACACTTAGGCTAAATGTGATGCAAAAACCAATAATTTAATTATCTTTAATTAAGTAAACCATTTAGCATTGGAGTGTTCAAACTTCAATCTTAACCTTAGGGAACTTGGGGGTCCTAATAACAACAGCTGCTCAGGGGATTGATATAGGCAACTAAATACTATATCTCCTATCTAATTGAAAACGAATAGTAGCATTCTCTAGGGATCATTGTCGTTTCTCATTTTTACTTAATTAATCCATAATATCACTTATTTCAATTGATTTCATAAATGTGAACTTGATCATATTATTTTCTTTTAAGATAAGTAAACGTTATGTTGATACCATTAGCTTTATTGACTACCCACCGAGTCGTTTATAATGTCATTGCATCATGACTTAGGTAGCCTAGACGCCTAACTATCATGTTAACCTCGTTAATAGGGTTGCCACTCTCCGAACCAGATTCAATGGCACACCAAATAATTCAAACACTTTTTGAGTCATCTTTAATTAAAGTTGATTTAGGATATACCTATCCTAGCATCTAACAACCAAGTTAATAATACCGAGATATCTAGTAAAGGTGTTATACTCAATTGAGAAGAGTAATATGTAAGAAAAGAATAATTCATATAAAATTGAACATTAAGCATAAACAATTCCTAAGCTCACATTAAATCATAATTTAATATTTGTACACACACACATATATATATATAATACATTCCTTTTATTTTAAATTTTGAAACAAACTAAGGGTCAATGACAGCTTAGGAAAGGTTGTGGGGTACGTTGCTATAAGAAAACTATATCGCGTCTTGATTAAATAGAGGTCGCTTGCAACAAAAAATTTTCACAGCATCATTGCGGGTAATTGAGGGCTCGACCGTAGGCCCACCGCATAGGTACTGTGCTCTAACACTTAAACTTATTTTAGGCACGATAACCTTAATGTATGTCGTGGGCATGTCGAGGGCTCGACTTTAGGCTACAATAGATATTGTGCATTCAAAATTTACCCTCGACACCTATATTAAGTTTCTCACTGATCCATTCGAGGGCAAAACTAGGCCGTGACATCAACAACAAATAGAACAACCTCCAAAATGGCTCCATATCACCGTAAACTCTTCTAAAACCATTAGTAGCATCAAAATACACATAGACATGACCCAACCCAACAACTTCTAGAAACTTATTGATCTAACATAAGACTTATCATCTTAAAGCTATCTCTAAATCATCATATGAGCTTAGATCAGAGCATATTGAGAAGTACAGTTTAGATATGAATGGCCATGTTTTACCTGTGTTTTCTTCGAGTGGCATAAATTCGAGGCTCGATAAGAAACATAACTAAAACATCACCCCATGTTTCTCTCACGTTTCTCCTTCGAAATAGGGCTTATGTATATTTCAAAACTTAAACATTAAATTTTACTTCCAACATCTTACATCTAATCAAGATATACACTTCACATACTAAACACATATAAACTTCACATTCCCTTCATCAAACAACATCCCACAGTTATACCAATTCCCTATCTATCAAAACATCTATAACACTTTTCATACATTGCCCTCCTATAACATTGAGAATCTATTTAACCCTATAACTAACATAAATCATATACTTCATTCAACTCTTTATAAAAGTCATCAAAACAAGAGTTCCACATTCACAAAGAAAACAAATGAAGAGATAATCATATATGCATGAAGAACTTTACCTCAAATGATCTTAACTTACAATTGAAAACTTAATGGTGATTTTGATGAGGTAAGGAAAGAAAAATTGGTTAAATCTGTGCGAAACTTGTCTTCGTCCTCTTCTCTAAAAAACATATTTTTAGGGTCTGTTTTAGGTTGATATTTGACAAAATAAACTTTGTAATTATCCAATATTTACTTTATTGAATTTGAGGCAACTAATGATATTAGTTTTTAACTTAGGCTTAGGCTTAGTTGGTGTGTGTAGGCTTGGTTTTGGTTTTTAACAAAATATGTTTTTGGTTTGATTTATTTTAAGGAAAAACATGGCCTTAAATTTACACACAACCAACAATATAATACCAACTATAAATCATATTAACACATTCTAACATGCAATACAACACAATTAATAAATCATGCCAACACAACATATTTTATTAACTTAAATATTTATTATTAATCTCATATTTCAAGCAAACAAAACATATACATGCAAATAAATTAAGCATAATGATTTAAGATATTTCAATATACTTTAAAAACAAGTTTAGTTTGCTTTATATAAAGTTCAATAGAAAAAATAAAAATATAAGTTTCTAATAATGAGAGACTACCATTTCTTTTGTTATCTTTTTAAGTCTTTAAATTGTTTTTAGTTTTAAATAGCTAATATTAGAACAAAATTGGATGTGCTTATGTGTAATTTAATGCACATTTTTACATTTTTTGTTAAAATGGGCCAACTATTATAAAATTTTTACACTCGATTTTTATTTAGAGTTTAAAATTTTATTTTAAAATAAAATTTGCTTACAAATTAAAACAAAAAAAAAAAAAAATTAGCAAGTCGGTTTGGGTCTAGACTCATCTCATGAACCAACGAGTCCAATGTTATGAATCAGTTTGCCACTTCATAGGAAGTTCCTATTCATCATTTCCTAAATTGGAATCCATCTAGTCGTGACCAATGGCCTCTATGCTATTCATTACAATTTTATTAAATCGAACAAAGTCAACAAATGATATATCTTATTAAATTAATTCATGCACATGTACTATGATCAATGATAAAAGGGAGACTCATAGGGAGATTATTAGGATATGACAATGTTTGACAACTTAAAATAAGGACTCGGTTTTATTGTGTAGGTTTCATCAGAAATGGTAGTTTTATCGTGATAAGTTCATCGAAATATCGTAGGTTTTGGTCCAATTGTGGTAAGTAATAGGTTTCGTCAGACATGTTAGTTTTATCATGGTAAGTTCATCTAATTATAGTAGGTTTTGATCTAATTGAGGTAAGTGATAGGTTTTATATAATTACGATAAGTTTTATAAATTATGGTAGGTTACTTTATATATGAATGAATCTTTTTTTAAATGGTCAAATGGTGACTTATCTCGATAATATTCCGAGACTTATGTTTTATCAGGAATACATATATCAATGATGTCTATGACTTAATGAGGTTCGTGTACAGCAAATAGTGCTACAGAAAAACAGTGCAATAAAAAGCCAGAAATTTCTAAAATGATGAGTCTACAGTCATAACTAATCGTCAAAACAACCGTTTAATTATTCTGGCTGCGTTCAACCTCTACTTACTAATTAGAATGTTTTGACAAATCTTCTTCTGACATATCATTTGATAAGCGCATTTCGTTGGATTTTCTCGGTACAACAGACTTTCTGGTCCTAATCGTGAATGGTCCCCAAATTTTTTCGTCAAAAAGAATGCATAATCAAACTTTAATACGTGCTTCTATTCTATAATAATTAAAAAAATATGCATATTTTAAATTATCAATATATCTCCAAAAACAGCTACTAAAAATAATAGATAGCAATCCTTTTGTGCTTTTACAATGGTATAAAATGGGTGTTTTAAAGATGTATAAACAAATGTTCTTAAGAACTTGGCAAATTATGCTTATCTAACCATTAATGTTGAGAAAATTTATAATTTGTTTCGGCATATAATTTATAGTGATGAATTTCTTTGATAAATAATTTATAAATACCAAAATAATCTTTAATTTCGGCAAGTAGTATGCTTAACTGGTATAACAACTTTCTATTTTTAAATTTATATTTACAATAAAAAAACAAAAGACAAAAAGAAAAAGGAAAGAGATATCTATAATTTAATTAAAGTGGATACGGATACATTTGGATTGTTTAATTAGTGTTTTCAATTTATTTTACCAAAACTAACCTTTAAATTATTTGATAGGGAATATTTGCAAACCTAAAAGTAAAATCCTATTATATCCTGTAAGGACCACTCGTCGCCACGACATCCTTAACACCTTTTCGTATGTTACCTTAACATGTTAATTCCATTGACCAAATCTCTATCACGTTACCCTGTTTATTATAAAAAGACTAACGTACTTATTTAAACAAACAGTCTTCAATACATAATGAATTGTGTATAAATTTTCTGATCATTATCTTCAAGAATGTATAAGTCAAAAATATAATATAAAACCAGTCAAATTTAGTGTATAACTTAACTTGTGAAAATCTGAGATCGGTATGATCTGTATGTACGTAATTGGATTCTAGATTTACATGAAAAGACGATTCGTCAATTGTTATTTTTTAGTTTTTCTTATGTTGTGGAGAGGACACATTGGTGTGAAAGTGGCTGCGTATAAGGACCGAGAAAGGAGGGGTGTCAATAATCAAGTTGGGCAGCTCTTCTTCATGACCGCCGGCATATGGCATTGTTCTCATATAACTTGACTGACTCCCTTGTCTCTGCATCCCTGACTGCTGACAATTCCGGTGCAAATTCAGTGCACCATGGATAACGTGATGGTCTTGGCCTGCCCAGGATGGACTATAAATATTAAAAAAAAGGAAAAAGAAATGGAGACTTTAGCATCATATTTTCCCAATAAAAAAAAAAAAATTATTATGCATTTGGCGTGAAAATGAACAAACATGGTTCATAAACTGCTTGAATTCGCCGATGATATTCGAGTTTGATTTAAGTAGGAGTGCAAATGATCTAAGCTAGTTTGCAAACTACTTAAACTTAGTTTGGTGTTTACTTGAGTTCAATTTAAGAATAATTGAGCTTAAATTATTCAAGTAGTATTTTAAATCGATCTTGAGCTTTGTACCTTCAACTCGATTAGTTCAGGAGCTTAATTGAGTTTTATGAGCACAAGTTGAGTATAAATGTTAAATTGCATAAACAAGTTTAATTGAATCAAGCTCAAACTTATGCAGCATCACTTTGATTTGGACTCGAGCTTTGAAATTTTAAGCCGAGCTCGGCCTTAGCACCATAACGTCTCTATTCAACTCAATTGTAGCCCTAAGTTTCAGAATATTCAAGTGAAGCTCAAACTTGAACAATTCAAGGAGTTTATTGAGCCGAGCTTAAGCTCTGCATGATTAATTTGGTCAGTTTGCGAGCCTAATCAAGCTCTATTAAGTTCAAATTGAATATAAATGTTAACCAAATTCAAATTGAGTTTGAGTATTGTTATTGTTTTAATAAATTGAACCTAAGCCTTAATGGAGCGGAGTTCGAGTTTATCTAGTATTACATCGAGTTGGAATAGAGCTAAGCTTGAGTTTTGAAATTTTAAATCAAACTTGAGCTCACTTCAGCGAACTTGAATACAAATCTGTACCATCTTAATTCAACTCGTGTGCACCCTTATAGAAGAGTATAAATATACTTGGCAAAAAAAATTACCCATCACTTATGTAGAAATTGTCACGCTTAAGATAATTTATATTAAAGAGGATATAACGTTTTGGTGTCATATCATTATGAAAAAATTATTATCATGCATATAAGACACACACACACATTTAACCCATTACTTTCCACTCATTACTGCGAATATCTAGATGAAAACACCGCTGTGCATATCAAAGTATTATGTACTCTGCATCCCTCTTTTCCTCGTATTTGTCTATGATTGTGGGGTTTTTTTTTCCTTAATAATTTCGTTTGACTAATTTGCATGTATTATGCTACACGAACCATATATTTGGTGAACTAGTACAACATAGGGTAAGTTTTACACATTTTCAACATTTTTTTTCCTTTTTCCTTTTAAAACATAGAATCTTTATATATGAAATGAATATTTCCTAGGATATCTTGTTGGTTGATATGTACGTTGAAGTTACATTAAATTGTAATTGTTGTTTGTGATGCATATCTATTCGTTTTCTTTTTCTTTTTGTTTTTTTCCTCAATTGGTGTTAAAAATTTAAATTTAGATTATGTTAGTGTGGTGTATGTCGTACTTATGATAATTGTTTTTTGAGTAACTTTATTGAAGTTGTTTATCACGAGAACCTATGGTAAGCAACCCCTTTGAGAGTTGCTTAACCAATAAAGTTGGTTGCTTAACAAAGCAACCCGAAAAATGAGGTGGTTAAGTTTTTTTTTTTTTTTTTTTGGTACTTTTGATGTTAGTTGTGTATTTATATAATATGAGATCCATACAAATTTTAAAAAATTCATGTTAAGTAACTTTCAAAATAACTTATGGATAAAGTAGTAAGTTCTTTAGTATGGAGAGTTGCTTAAGTGCTGATATGACATGTTAAATAACTTGTTAAGTAACTTATTGTTAAAGATGGTAAGTAAACCTAAATGAAAAATGATGAATTTTATATATTAGTTTATGTGTATAGTACAATAGTCAAGTCACAATATATTGCATTTCATGCAGCATTTATGAAACCTTTGTAATTATTTATAATTTCTACATAAAATTCAATTTTGCAAAGCAAATAAATATTACGTATAATATTCAATTTGGTTCTTTAAATTTACAAATTAAAGGCTTCTTAGCTAAATAAATAAGAAGTATGCTTCTTATCCCATTTTCGTCGCCTAAATCTCTACACCATCTTTCAAAAACGATGGCTAATGAAGCAAAAACAGGTTCTAGCCTTAAGCTCAAAATTCAATTCTTCTACTTAAATATGCAGTGTAATCATTATGTTGAGATATTCTTGGTAGCTTTGTCTCACCTATATCCAAATAAATATATATATGTATCAAAGTTATATATATATTATATATATATATAGATATATTAGTATCTAAAACACTGTGTTTTCATAGGAGAGGAAAAAAAAAACCACTTTTGAGAGTCCTTTCTACCAAGAAACCCTCAAGATTTTGAAAGATTAGGCAATGTTGAATATCTCTAATCTTTGTACACCTTTCTTCAATAGTGATCGTTCTCTTTTACTTGCCTATGGTTTTTTTCACTCTTATTGGAGTTTTCCCACGTAAATCTCTAGTGTCATTTTCTCTTTCTCTATCATTTTTTTAATTGTTTTATGCTATTGGTTATTACCAATCTTTAACCTTATTGATCCTAACAAACTGGTATTAGAGCCAAATTTCAATATTAGGGTTTTCAGTTTAAACATTGGATTTTTATTCAATTATGAAATCAATGGCATTAACAAAATTTGATATTGAGAAGTTTGACGAGAATTCCAATTTTAGTTTATGGCAAGTGAGAATATTGGCCATATTGGTACAACATGGATTAAAAATGGTTTTGGGAAAGAAGTCAAATTCAATGTAGGCTGATGAGTGTGCTAAGATTGATGAGAAAATGCTATTGCTATACAATTGTGTTGTCCAATATCGTTGTCCAGGAGGTGTTGTCTATGAAGAGGGCTATTGGATTATATTCAAAATAAGAGAATTTCTATTTGACCAAATCTTTGGAAAATCGATTAATTTTGAAGCAAAGGCTTTATACCCTTAGAATGCAAGAAGGTGCTTCTCTTAAGGAGCACATCACCGAGTTCACCACCACTATAAATGATTTGAAGAATATTAACGTTAAGGTGGAGGATGGGGATCAAGGGTTGCTTTTGTTGTATTCTTTACCTTAGTCCTATAAGATGTATCATGAGATCATGACATAAGCCAACCTATTAAGTAAAGATAAACTTGACAATGAGCTCAGTTCAACTAGTGGTTCCTCTGAAAATAGCGTATTAATGTCTTGAGGCAGAGAGCAAAGTAGGAAAGTCTCAGGTAATAGAAACAGAACATGTTCTAAGTCAAAAGGTAAAGAAGAATTTTGCATATATTGAAAATGTTGATTTTTGCAGAGATGAATATTCATGATGATCAGTTCCTTGTATTGGTTAATGATCAAAGACCATGATCAAAGTGAATTTTGGATGTTAGGTGCTCTTACCATATGATGCCAAATAGAGACTGGATTACTAATCTCAAACCTTTTAATGGTGGGGCAGTCTCTATGGGCAATCTCAGCTTTTACCAAGTGCAAGATATTGGTTCAGTTCATGTGATGATGTATGATGGTGTTGTTAAATGCTTAAGAAAGTTTGCTATGTTCTAGGTTTTTCTAAGAATCTTATCTCTATTAACAACCTTGATAAAGATGGATGTCAATGTACTGTTGAAAATGGTGGTATGAGGGACTCTTGAGGTTCTATCATTTTAATAAGTGGCATGTTGCATGGCACTTTATATGTTTTTCAATGTTCTACAGTTTTTGGGTCTACAACAATTTCTGTTGAGTCTAAAAATATAAATTTATGGCATATGAGGTTAGGCCATATGTCAAAGAAAGGCATACACTACTTGTGTAGCACGAGTTTATTGCTAGTAAAGTTTGGTAGTCTGGATTTCTATGAGCATTATGTATTTGGTAAGAATTATGTTAGTATTAGTACAACAGGATAGAACCAAAGCATCTTTGGATTACATCAAAATAGATCTTTGTGGGTTAGCTCTAGTCGCTTCTTTGGGCTATACCAGGTATTTTCTTATCTTCATTGATGAATTTTCCTAAAAATTTTGGGTCTATTTTTCTAAAAAATAAATCAAATGTTTGCAAGACGTTTAAAGATGGGAAGAGTATCATTGAGGAACAAACTAGGAAGTGTGTCAAGCGACTTTGGATTTTGTAAATAGCAAATTTAATCGATTTTATGCCTCTAATGGGATTTTGCATCATAGGATTGTTGTCTATTTTTCATAGCAAAATGGAGTTATAGAGACGATGAATAGAACCTTGTTGGAAAAGACAAGTTTTATGTTGTCTCATGCTTATCTTGGTAAGGAGTATTAGGTAGAAGCTGTTAATACTGCTTGTCATCTTGTTAATCTTCCCCACATTCGACACTTGATGGAAAGACTTTGGAAGAAGTATGGTCTAGTAATTTACTAAAGTATTCACATTTAAAAATATCTGGTTCTCTTACATATGCTCATGTGAATACTAGTAAGCTTGATGCCCATTCAGTTAAATGCATTTTTATTGGGTACACCACTAGGGGTAAAGGCTACAAATTGTATCATCCAGAGACTAAGAAAATTATTGTTCGTAAAGATATAGTATTTGATGAGTCTTCACTTTTAGATTCTAGTATTAAGCAGCCTACTATTTAAAGTTAGTCTAATGGTACATAGGAAAAGGAGGAGGTTCTTATCCCTATTGCTCTACTGCCTAAGAATCCACCTTTGACTTCAAGTCAGACTAGTAGTCATGTAGATATTCCTAGTACATCTCAACAACCCTATATAGCGAGGAATAGATAAAGGCGACATATTAAACCATTAGCTAGATTTGATGATATGGTAGGCTATGCACATAGTGTTGCAAGTGAGAAAGAGTGTGGTGATCCTATTTCCTATCGAAAGGCTATTAAAGCCATGAATTCTAATAAATTGATCATTGCCATGCTAGAAGAGATGGACACTTTGTGAGAATGGTACATGGAAACTTGTAGCACCTCTAGCTGATAAAAAGATTATTAGCCCCAAATGGGTATTTAAGAAGAAAGAAGGAGCAAATTAGGATGACACCCGCTATAAAGCATGCCTTATAGCCAAGGGCTACGATCAGGCGAAGGTGTAGATTATACCGATATTTTCTTACCTATGGTTAAACATATTACTATTTGTGCTCCATTGTTAATTGTAGCAATGGAGAATCTAGTCCTCGAGCAAATGGATGTTAAGACTGCTTTTCGTCATGGTGATTTAGAGGAAGATATTTTCATGAGTTAACTTGAAGGTTTTGTTGTTGAAGGAAAGGAGGATCGTGTTTATTTGCTTAAGAAATCCTTGTATAGACTTAAGCAATCTCCTTGGCAATGATATAGACGACTTGATGGTTTTATCAGGAGCATTGGGTTTATAAGGAGTAGATATGATATCTGTCTTTATTTTCAAAACTCTCCAATAGATCTTACATATATATGCTTTTATATGTGAATGATATGTTAATTGCTGCATCTGACATGACAAAAATTTCTAAACTTAAATCTCAGCTCATTTCTAAATTTGATATGAAAGACCTAGGGGTAGGGTATGGAGATTTATCAACACAGAGGCTCTAAAAAGTTGCGGTTGTTACAACAACATTATATTCAAGGTCATTGAGAGTTATAATATATGAGATTCTAAACCAATCTCCACACTTTAGCTACTCATTTCAAACTTTCTACTGTCACATCACCACAGTTCGATGATGAATCTAGGTGTATGACCCTATACTCTAGTGTAGTAGGAAGATTAATGTATGCGATGGTTTGTACACGTCCTGATTTAGTGTATGTTGTTAACATCGTGAGCTGATATATGGCTAATCTTGGAAAACTTCATTAGCATGGTATAAAATGGATATTGAGATATCTAAAGGGAACAAGTGATGTATGTTTGGAGTTTAGGTAGAAGACCAGCGTTCTGATAGGATATGTTGATTATGATTTTATTGGTGATTTAGATAAAAGGCAATTTCTTACAGGTTATGTTTTCTCACTAAGAGGTTGCGCTATGAACTAGAAAGCCTCATTGCAGCCAACTGTAGCTTTGTCTATTGTGGCTAAATATATGGCAGTGACTGAAGCAGTCAAGAAGGCTTTATGGTTGAGGGGTTTATTGTCTAAGGTAACAACCTGGGTGATAGCACTATTATATATTGTGATAGTCAGAGTGTCATTCATCTGACTAAGGATCTCATGCATCATGAGCACACTAAACACATTGATGTGCGTTGCCATTTTATTCAGGATATTATGAGTTGAGGAGACATACATGCAACGAAGATTAGCACCAAACAATCTAGTAGATATGTTCACTAAGATGATTCTAGGTGACAAGTGGCTTATGTCACTTGGTTTATGTTTCAAAGAGATCAATATAAGCCATGATAGCCTATTTGGCAAGCGAAGACTCATTGTTTTATGTTACTTTGATCACTATTTGTATTTGTGTACTTTTTCACTTTTTTATGTATTTATTAGAGTTTGTTGCCCATTAGGTATGTTGTGTCGAAATATTATCGGCAGTTTTGCCTCACTCTATCTAAATAGATATATAACCAAAGGAAAAAAAAAAAAAGAACACCTTTCAGATTTTTTTCTACGAAGAAGAAACACTTAAGATTTGAGAGAGATCAGGCAATTTTAAAATCTCTCATCTTTGTATACCTTTTTTCAAAGTGATCATTCTCTTTTGCTTGCTCATGGATTTTTTCACTCCTATTGGAGTTTTTCCCACGTAAATCTCTAGTGTTGTTTTCTCTTTCTCTATCCTTTTCTTATTTAGTTTTTTTATGATATTGATTGTTACTAATCTTTAACTCTATTGATACTAACACATTATTATCATTTTTTATCTCCCTTGTATTAGGTAGATGTAAATTTTAGTTGTCACCAATGTGCATGAAACATACGCACACACACACATATCATGCTCTAATACCTATATCATTCAAGATAGATCAACTTAACTGAAATAGAAATTCAACGAAAGTAGGGTTCGTTTGGATTTTTTGATTTCTATCTATATCATATCTATATTAGATCTGTATCGATAACTTATCTACATCATATAGTATCATATCCGTATCATATGTGTTTGGTCATTTTATTAATAAAACTATTAGTTTTTTAACGGTATTTCTTTTTAATAAACATTTATTTAAAAACAATAAAATATGATGTCAAAATGACCATAATATAATGAAACAAACAAACCCTCGATATAAAAGGGATCAAGTGGTAGAAATTTTATGCAAGTTGATAACATTAATTACTTATGTCACGTCTGCACCATCCCAGGCACACAACTTGGTGTGGGGGTGCTCCTAGGTCTGTAGACCACTAAGTAAGTAGCCATGATGCTAGGTACATGGCCTCCCAGTATATCCTTAGGAGTAACCGGAGCATAAATAAGTATTGTCCACTACTCTAGGCTTCAAGTTAAGGTTGCTATAGCCCCAAGAAGTGAAACCCTGGACGTAAGGGTTTTGTTGGCCCCAAGGCCATGCCTCTTACTAATTGAGCCAAGTCAATTAGTAAGAGGTGTTGCCTTTGGGGCAAAAAAAGGCTTAGGTCTTGGATTTGATCCCTGCAAGCTACAGCTAGAGGGTCAATTCACCTTAGCATAACAATACCTCTTATGCTTAGTGTTGCGTGAGGGTGCACTGGGGGCCAATGTACCTGACATCACGATATCTGCCTAGAGTGGCTAGAGGGTCTAGGGATGTCCCCTCATCATGCGGTAAGCCTAGGGTGACAGGTCGTGACATAAAAGGTGCCTTTTATGTCACGTTTGTACCACCCCAACCACACTACACGGTATGGAAGCGTGGCCTTTAGGGTCAACAAAACCCTTACGTCCTGGGTTTGAGCTTTTGGGGCTGCAGCAACCTTAATTGGAAGCCTGGGGTAGGGGACAAGACTAATTTGTGCTCCGAGTGTGCCTGAGGGTACATTGGGGGCCCAGTGTCTGCTAGTCTCGGATGGTCTGCAGACCTAAGGTTGCCCCCATACCATTCGATGTGCCTGGGGTGGTATAGATGTGACAACTTTTACGTAACAATATAGTGGAAAATTTTATGATTTCATTATTAATTTTAACTGAAATGATCTATCGACTATTTAATGATTCACATTCATACTAGCTATAATCATACCTAGGCATGTCAAGGGTCTGAGCAAAGTTATACTCACCAAAACAAGGACCCATAACACCCCTTGTAGGTGGCGATGCGGGTCTCATTGGGTTCAAATTGGGTTAGGACTAGTCTTATCCATCCACTTTTTTAAAAAAAAAACAATATTTTTTTAAATTTAAAATAAAGCTTTAAACTTAGAATATAAATTGAGCCAAAGAATATACTAGTCTTTAGCCCAATTTCATTTAAAATAAAGGATGTGCAATTATTTGTACACAAGTACATCATCCTTAAGTTTAATTTTTAGTAATATAGGATTAGAGTAACACTCTAAAATGTAGAATTTACAAAAAAGGAAATCTAACATTGTTTAGAAGTGAGATTGCTCTCTTAGAGGAGTTCTATATGAAGCATGAGATATGTTTTTAAATTATATTTATTACAGGTTGCTATCAACAACATAATTGTGAATAGATAAGAACAAGTCATAAGCTCGCATGATATGCGAGGTAAATTTTCAATTATAATTCAATTTATCTCTAAAAAATTAACAATATAAATATATCATTCAAAGAAAAAATACCCAAAATGTACAATAAAATAAAAGTAATATTGAAAATGTATTACAATAACAAAGATAATAAAATCCTACGTTACGTATGAATTTTATTTTTTGTGAATGCAACATTAAAAAATATATATTAAATTTATTGAAATGATTACAATAATTAACCATTCAACAATATAAGTTGATAAATTAATTATAGTACTGTATATATGTTATTATTTCATTATATATATTATGTGTTGGCACAATATGGTGTTAACTATTAATTTTTATCATATATTTATATAACATTAACGAAAATATAAAATTTATTTAAAAGATTACCATAATTAATAGTTTAACGATGGAAGATGATAAATTAATTATAGTATTGTGTTATTATTTCATTATAAATATTATGTGTTGGCACTATATTATATTAATTATCATTTTAATTACATATTTACGTAATCTAATATTATGTGGGAAGAATTGTAATTCTTTTAAATTGTGGAAATGTAATATTATTGTGAAGAGTTATGTCATTTAATATTATATCATGCAAACATTACAACTCTTTTATGTAAAACTTAAGGTCACAATCCCTTGTAACTAAATTGAAAAACATAATTAAAAGTAATTACCTTTAATTAATAGGAAGGCTAAAAACATAAAATAAAAAATAATGAGGGATTAAATAACATTATTAATGAAAAAGATATTAAACATAAAAGCTTATTATACTAAAAAGGCATTACATTCAAAGGAAGTATACATAAACCAATGATTATTATATCTTTCTATATAATATATATACATACATATATGTATATATCAAAGTTTAGTATGATAGTTTTTAGTGAAATAATATATCACTTAAAAAATAACTATTAAAATTGAAATACCCCAGATTTTCAATAAGTCAAATTAAGAAAGTAATATTGATTAACATAGAAATATGAGTAAATTTGAACCTTAAGTTATATTTGAGTAATTAATTACAAGTTAGATAATTGAGCTAATTAAAGAAATGTTAAATTATAAATTACAATTTAGTTTAGATAAATAAAAAAATTAAATTGAATTAGTAAAGAATTAATGACACAATTTGACTTGATAAGTGAATAAAATAATTTAAGTAATTGAATTAGGTAGAGTAGTAAATTAATATAATAGAGTAATGATTGAATTAAATTGGAAATTAGATTAAACTAATCATTAATCATTATGTAAAATAATATATATATGTATAGAGTCTAATACATATCTAAGGTTCCTATACAAAATAATTACTAATATACCATTTGGATGAAATTAATTATCAATTTTCCGTTGCAAAATCACATTTAAAACACATGATATGCAATTTTATACAAAAATTGCATGAAAAAATCGTGATTTAATGTTTGACTACGATCGCAATATCCTGATTATCAATCACGATATAAGTATTTTGTACGGATATCATGATTAATACTCGCGATATTGCGACCGTAGTCAAATATATATCACGTTTTATAGTTGCGATATGCACGTGTATATCGCGTTTTAAAGATGTGATATATGCATTTACTGTTTACTCGTATATCCTGTGATAAAAACGCGATTTTGGTGTGGTAAATTGGTAATTATTTTCATTTTGACCTTATTTAAGGAATTAATTTTAATTAGTGTCCTATACAAGAAATTAAATATATATATATATATATATTATTGATTCCCAAAATAAATCAATTCTTAGTTAACCCACATGACAACTCATTAATTCATGTCACTTGATATTAACTTAGTTAAAAAAAAAAAAAAAAAACACATACTTAATGGATCTAGAGTCATCATAAAATCATAATGAAATCATACAAAATCTCTCATAATCTTATGCATTACATATTATAGAATCAATAGAAATCTACAACGAATATTTCTTCTCATATCTACACACCAATCTTCTTAGATTATACCATAAGATACATTAAATCTTTTCTCTCATATATATACAAAATCTTCTCGCCGATACATACTATATCTTTTAGGATTATTTCTTACAACATCAAAGATTTCATCTCTTTCTTTTTTTCTTCCACTAAAAATATCATCCAATTCTCCTTCTCTTCCACAAAAAAAAAAAAAAAAAAAAAAAAAAATCCTCAAAACACACCAAAATCCATCTTCTCTTAGTCTCTGAAAACCCCTCAATAATCCTTTCCAAATTGAGTACTAACAAGGTAAAGAAATTGCTACTGCTCATACCTATTGTTTTACCAATTCAATGTCAAATATGATCTATATCTTCAATTCAATTCTTAAGTAATTCTCAAGATAAATCAATGTTGGAGTTAGGGGGTTAACATAAGAAGCATCTTCAAAGTGCATGTGAGTAGTAATAGTTGTGGATCAGATTGATTGAGTTTTTGCATTCTTAGTAAGTTTATTTAATTTTATGAATTAATGCGTATGTTGATTGGTGATTAAATTACATCTTGATGTTAAATTGATTTTGATGATATGTATGTGTGAATATATATAATATGCACCATGTATATATCTATATAAATATGTATAAATTGATTTAATTTTGAATAAAGGAGATTAATAATAAGATTTATAAATATATCTATGCATGTGTGTCTGATTTATATCTATTAATTGTATGTTTATGATGTTAGTTAATTATGATTATGTGCTTAAATTAATGCATGTTTGTTAAAGTTGAACTTGGACTGATTAAAGGAATAAAATCATGATATTACATATAAGCAACATGGTGTAATCTTAAATCTGAAATTTGAATATGCTTTTATTTAGTTCTCATAGAATATATTAAGTACTAGATTTATAAATATGCATATTATATTAAATTAAATTATTTATTAGTGTTAATTTTGCATAGAAACTTATAAAATAAATATAGATTTGTATTGTATATGATCTTAAGCTAAATTTTTGCATGTTATAGTGCATGAAATCATTTGAAAGTGATGAATTATTATTTGTGCAACTTAATTATTAAATTATTAATATTGTAATGATTTGATTGACTTATGAATATTATTTAACTTGTAATTGATTATTTGATTAGTTAATTTGATGTTATAATTATGTTAAATTGATGAAATAAATTATGGATTGAATTCAAAAAATAATGTGATAATGTATTAAACAACTAAAATTGAATTAAATCCGAATATATAAATTTTAAGTTGAGTAATTAAATAACAAAACGTAATGAGTTAAATTAGAATAAATAAGTATAAAATTAGACTATAATATAAATATGTGCTTAATAAATTATTAAACTTACTATGGACTTTAATGCATATTAATAGGTTTAATATTTAAATTTATCACTTTTGGATTTGATGCTAATTGTTGACCTAATATTATAGGAAGTAAGCTAAATCCTAATTAAGAATATATGCTATATATGACTTTAACTTAACTAATTAATTGAAGAAATATTGATTGATGGGTAGATTTTTATTCTAAATCTTATACGAGGCAACTTTTATTGAATAGATACCTATTTCTAATTGAGCTTGTCGTCCGATCTGTTACAGAGTATTACTGTTTTATCAGCTATATAGTGACATGCGTGTTGTTTGCTTAAGATAAGCATTCTTGAATGGACTAATTTTAAAAATGACCTAATAATTGAGGGTGTTGTTTGTATGTGTGTCGTTTAATCTAAGTTGAGAAGCAACAACCTTGCTAGGCTATGCCAGCATAGTAGTTAGGCACTTAGATTACCCTTATTCTTATTATTTGTGTATCGTTGGTGGCTCGGTGAGTAGTTAATAGGGTAAAAGGTATCGGGATGATGTCTACTTAGACTCGAAGAGAAATAATGCAATCTGGTTCACATTCATGAGACCAACTAAAATGGATTGTAGTATAGACTGAGATAAGTAGAGATTCATAACGGCTATGAATCCTAGACGATACTATTACATAGAATGTTCTTATAGGAGGTTAAGTTATTCAACCTGCCTTAATCAACCCCTTGGACAGTTGCTACTACTTAAGACCCCTAAATTCTTATGGCTTGTTGTTTGAAATGTGAGTACTCCTGTGCTGATTTGGTTCTTCTTAAATAATAACCTTAATCCATTGGTTGTTGCATTTCATATAGACTAGGTGTGTATGCCATATCGTGTGTGTTTGCATTGCTGTGTATAAGGCTTTCGCTCACTCCTTTGCTTTTCAGGTGTTGAAGATGATTTGATATGAGTTACTATGATTACATACATCATAGTTTAAATATTGGTGAGAGACTGGACGAGTTGGATACTTAGGCATGTGGAATATTATAATTTTTATTTTCTAAGACTTTGATATTGTATTATAAGGTTTTAAGGGACTACTTTTAATAACTTTAGATGTAAAATTTCATTAGATACTATAATTTGTAAAATTTAAACAAATATTTCTTAAATCTAAAATTGGTTAGAAACTCATTTAGTTAATGGTAGCATTTCCGTATAACATGTAAATATTATATGTTACGGAACTATTTGCACTCTAGACCCTATTTTGGGCATGATAAAAATACTATGATGCAATGTTGTCATTTTGTATTAATTATATAAAAGATGCAACAATTCCATCAATTACATGATGTTAAAAGACATGCCTTTTCAATAATTTATATTAAACTAAGGATGATTGCAATAACAATAGATTACTTTCTAACCAATCTTTTATTCACAAAAATCGTTTATCTGTATAGTGAAATGGTATTAAACTGAAAATAAAAAAGAAAACCCAAAAAAGTGCATTGATAATTTGATGTAAAAATGAGTTATTTCATAACAATATACCACTTGTAAAAATATACAATAATAGTGAGGATTTAAAAACTAAAATACTTTTCTTAAATAATTATTATGAGGATTTAAAGTAATAAAGTAAAAATTTTCGCAATCAAGATTTTAAATGCAAAATATATATAAATGGAAAAAATAATAAAGAATATGTTATCAAAAATTAAGTTTTCAAAATTTACATGTATATAAATGAAGTTAAATTTGAAATTAAACTGACTTATTAAAATCACCAATTATATTGAAAAATGATCTAGAAATGAACAAAATTATTGATTATGCTTTTAAATACGTAAAATGATGTTTCGATTCTTTTCTATTTATACATAAAGATGATATTACTATTATGCATAGTATCTCTTTTATTGAAATATAAAGAAAATGAAAAATCAAATATTGTAGATCAAAATGGAAAATGAACAAACTCTTGGTAAACAAATTATTGCAATGGAAAGCACACTATGAAAGCAAATGGATAATAAAGAGGAACAAAGATCAATTTGAATAGATAGAGAGATAGAAATAAAAAAAAAATTAAGAAAGGAACGGGAAAAAAAGAGTGAAGAAAACAATTTGAAAGAAATTAGGTAAAGAGTAAGTAAAAGGATGAAGAAAAGATAAATAAAGATAAAAGAAAAGTAATAGTAAATATAAAATAATTTTTTAACTAGTTGTATAAATACTGGAAAAAAAAAAAACATAATGTGGAGGAAGGCTTCATAAATTATATATTATAAATATAATAGAATTATGAGTTTTTATTTGTTTGAAAATACTGAAAGGATATAATGCCGATAAAGGCCTCATGAATTATACACCATAAAGCAAATGGCAATTTGCAAGTTGATAACAAAGAGTAATAAAGATCAATTTAGATATAGTGGGATGGATAGAAGGAAAGAAATGTGAGAAAATTTAGATATAGTGGGATGGATAGAAGGAAAGAAATGTGAGAAAGGGATGGAAAAAAAGATTGAGAAAAAAAATTGAAAGAAATTGGGTGAAGAGTAAATGAAAGGAAGGAGATAAAATAAATAAAGATTATAAATTTATAATAAATTTTCAAATATTTGGATTTGTTGGAAAACATTGAAATTGCATGGGGATGGCTTTGGAAATTATATATTATATACATATTTCTATTCACATGGAAAATAGTCAAAACGTTAAATATTATTTATTATTTCAACTTTTCTTTACTTAATATTTTCATTTTTTTCATTTTTTATGTTTATGATAAACAATTATTTTTATTTTTTTTTTTTTAAATAGAACCTAGTGGAGCCACTAGGTTTACGGGTCCTAGTAGGATACCAGTTAAGCATGCAAACCATGGTGGGCCCAAGAGCCGAGTTAGACTCGTCCTACAAGAGCAAGTTCAATGGCAAACCTACCCTGGTCTGGTTGGGTCCTGTTTGGATCCAACCTTAGAGATGTCTAATCTACCATTAAAATAATTAATATTAACTACTATATTCATTTTAATCATTAAATAATTTGATTGGAGAGTCCATTAATGAGACCATAAAAATTTTCATTATTCAGGTATCATTATAAAAAACTATAACAATATTGAATGCAAAATCATATTTAACTATGAACATTTCAATGTATATCTTAAATTGGAAATCTTTTAGGATGCTAATATTATAATAAATAACGTTATCGTTGACAACGCCTTTGGGGCAGGGGGAAAGGCGCTGTTACGAACGATGCCTTTAGGGTCGGGAGGAGCATCTGGGTTAGGGGGAAGGCACCGTTACGAACGGTGCCTTTGAGGTCACGAGGTAGGCGCCCTTACAAACGGCGCCTTTAGGGCAAATATAACACCCTCCGAACTCCTCTTTCCAGCCCTATCTTCTCCTCTTTTCTTTTCCACTTTCTCTTCCTCTCTTCCTATCATTCTCTCCTCCGCCGGTTAGCCTCCGTTCGTCCACCAAATCTCCATTTCCGGTCGATTTTTGCGCGAATTAAGCTCTCCAATCTCAGGTAAGTTCATCGTTTATCAATGTAGTGTAATTTTTTTCACAATTTCGGTGTTAAAATCATGAAAAATGGACTTGTATGTGGTTGTATAATTTTGTCAGATCTGGATGTTTTAGCGAATGATTCTGAGTTATGAAGTGTTGTAGGAGTAGTATATAATGTATATGTGAAATTTGTGGAATTGCATGGGCTGATCTAGGGAGTTTTCATGGAGAATTTTTTCATGCATATAAAGTGTTCGATGAAATACTTCAATAGCTTAAGTTGAGGATTATGATGCTTACATGAACATGAGTGATAAGGAATGTGATTATACGTGAGTTTGTTTGTTTTGAGGGAATGATGTAGATCGGTAAAGTTGTGTAGGAGTAGTGTATGCGAATGATTAAAAGTGGTGTAGGAGTAGTGATGGGAAGTGGTTTTGAGTGGTGAAGTGGTGTAAAAGATATCGGTTTGTGACTCATGTTGTTGAATTAAAATGTGAGTGAATGCTGTTTGAAGTGTTGTGTTAACATTTTAGTTTGTTGTGGATAGGTTTTGGAATGGCTAATTATGTAAGGTTCATTGTTTATGCTCATGGCAACATAGTGGATGGAAATTATGGGCCACAATATGACAGGCCGCCCATCGGGAAGGTGAAGGTTAGGGTGAATGCCAACTTCGAAAATTTTAAGGCAATCATTTGTGGCAAGATAGGTGTGGATTGTAATCATAGTGATGTGGAGATAATACACAGACACGCACATTATATGAGTCATGGGGTTGTGTATATGTTGATGCCAATTGCAGATGATGACAGTTTTGAGGATCTGATTTCGCTTGCTGTTGAGTTGGGTGCTAGGCTAATTCAGGAAATATTTGTGAAGATCACTGATCGAGCTGCGACTCATGAAAATGTAGTCATGCTCCATATGAGTTGAATGAACAACATGGTGACATGTTTGGTGGGCAGCAGTTTCAATTGCAGCTTGGTTCGTCTTCGAATATTCGCTCACAGAATGAAGGAGCTGTGCCAGCTTCGCCCATGCATTGTGAACAATATGAACCCATGCCATTTGATGAGACACTGTCAGAATTTGAGAATAGAGTAGCACAGGAAGTGGCACCAGTGTTTGCTACCGGGATAGAAGATGATCACTCTGATGGTGGTTTTAATGTGGATGAAAATGGGGATACAATCGAAGATGAGGTAGACGAGGAGGATGACAATACAGTAGGAGAAGAAGTTCAAAGGGGAAACGTTGCAGGTGTTGCTGGCCCACATAGTTCACTGCCACGAGATTCAATGTCAAGTCAGCTTCGGTAAGAGACTCAATTCCCTATTTCAATGTAGGTGGAGGCGGTGATGGCTATGTGACATTTGAAGATGAAATGGATGCTATGTCTGCAAATATTTGTGATAGCCAAGAATTAGTGAAGGGGATGATGTTCAAGACAAAGAATGATCTAATTGAGACTGTGAAAGCTGCTCACATTAGAACACACTGCAACTTCCGAGTTGATGAGTCCAAGAAAAATCTATGGATTGCTCATTGCAGTAAAAGTGATCAAGGTTGTCCGTGGATACGAGCTTGTTTGAAAAAACTAGAAGGACTTTTTGTAATCACCAAGCTTGATGGTCCCCATTCTTGCACTAATCCGTTACTTGGACAGGACCATTCACAGATAGACTCGAATATCCTAGCTCGAGAGTTTATCAGTTTTGTCCGGAAAAATCCAGATTGCAAAGCAAAGGAGCTCGAGTCTCATTGTTTGGCGGTATATGGGTATATGGTTTCTCGTAGAAGGATTTGGGAAGGAAAGAAAAAAGCAATTGCTATGGTTTATGGTGACTGGGTCAAATCTTACAATGAACTTCCAAAGCTTTTCAATGCAATCAAGTCAAGTAATCCGGGGTCGATAGTAGAGTGGGGGTGGACAAGATCACCTATACCCGATGAGGCGCATTTTAAGTGGGTTTTCTGGAGCTTTGGTCCTTGCGTTGAGGCCTTTAAGCATTGCAGGCCTGTTATTAGTTGATGGTACGTTTCTATACGGCAAATACAAGCATGTGTTACTCGTGGCATGTGGTGTAGATGGAGACAATCACATCTTACCATTAGCGTTCTGTCTGGCTCCATCTGAGTCTAAAGAAGCATGGTCATGGTTTTTGAGGAAGTTGAAACGAGGGGTTATAGGACACAGGGGAGAAGAGACTGTATGCATCATCTCAGACAGGGGGGCTGGTATTATTGGGGCTGTTGCGGATGAATCAAATGGGTGGCAACCTCCCTTTGCGGTGCATCGATTTTGCGTACGGCATATTGCCAGCAATTTCAACAAAGTTTATAAGAATCAAAGGTGCAAAAACTTAGTGACATATGCTGCATTTCAGGCTCAGGCGCGAAAATTCGAGAAGTCTATGGAGCTTGTGAAGAATATTGACGAAGAAGCAGTAGAGTGGTTCAATCAAGTACAATCAAATGGAGATATGATCCTACCCAAGGAGTCTTGGACACTAGCATTTGATGGATGTTACCGTTTTGGGTACATGACTACAAACATGTCAGAAACATACAATTCTGTCATCAAGGGAGCAGAGGATTACCTGTATGTGGGCTGGTGAAAAAAATCTTTTACAACTGTGTCATGTATTGGGAAGAAAGACTGTCTGCAGCGAGGAATGCCATTATGAGCGGCGAGGTTTTCACACTTATGCGAAGAAGAAGATAGATTTATGGGCTTCACGGGCTACTTCACATCAAGTAACTCGATTTAATAGAGGTACTGGATTGTTCGAGGTACGTACGGGTACTCGACGGGAGAAAGGTCGCTTGAAGCGTGGTGGTAGAACACATAAGGTTGACTTTTCGCAACTTTCATGCACATGCAACAAATGGCAAATATACCGACTGCCATGTTCCCATGTAATGGCAGCTGCAGGATTTGCTAATGTGGATTGGACTTCCTTGTCGGCCCATGGTATAGGTGGACGAATGAAGTGCAATGTTATGAATCTCATTTCTATCCAATTGGAGATGAACTCGATGGCCATCCCCAGCCAACTTCCCTTGCCTTATTCCTGATCCCGCGAGTGCAAGGGGAAAAGGAAAACCTAGGACAAAGCGATATACAATGGAAATGGATTGGAGAGAACGGCCCGATAGAGTAACCTGTGGCCTATGTAGACGGGATGGTCACAATAGGAGGAGTTGTCCAGACAGAGCAGGACAAAGTTCGTCAAGGTTTGGTGATATCGTGGTTTGAATTTGTCGAATGTTGTTTCATTTTCGATTATGTAGTTATCATATTTTAATCACATTTTCTCATTTCATGTAATCTCACTTCCTTCTTACATGCAGGGTAGATGGAGCCAGGCCCCATTGATGATTCAGTACTTTCCCAGCAGGGCAGACATCGTTCCTCAGCTGTTTGGTTAGATGAGGTACCAAATCACATACTGCACTTCCATTTTAAGCTTTGTGGATTCACAATATCAACATGGGTAATAACGTTTCATGTATTTCTTCCAGGCATCCGCTACAGCGCTCCTTGTTAGGCGTAGGGAACCGACCTCCAGGCACGACCAGGTTGGACGCCCTATAGACGAGCGTATATTGCCTTATTTGGAGCAGGCTGGATTCATTGGTCTTGCACGTCTCCCCTACATTCAGCTTGATTGGCATCTCATTTCTGCATTGGTGGAGAGATGGCGTCCAGAGACTCACACCTTCCACTTGCCTCATGGGGAGATGACCATCACGTTACAGGATGTGGAGGTCCAGTTAGGACTGCCAGTACATGGTTTACCAGTAGTTGGTAGCACATCCATTGCTACCGGGTGGCAGTCAGAGTGCATGAGGCTATTAGGGGCTTACCCACAGGGTGGTACTTCTCGTGGAGGTCGTCTGAGCCTTACTTGGCTACGGTCACATTTTGCACATTTACCGGATGATGCACCAGAGGAGCAGATCATGAGGCATGCTCGTGCTTACATACTGCAGCTAATGGGTGGGTGTATATTTGCAGATAAATCTGGTTCACTAGTACACTCTATGTTCCTGCCATTGTTAGAGGACTTCGCTCAGGCGGGCCAGTACAGCTGGGGTAGTGCTTGCCTTAGCTGGTTATACCGTCAGCTTTGTCGTGCTTCTCTCGAGGGTGTGGAGCAGATTGGTGGAGCGCTTGTGCTATTGCAGGTGTGGGCATGGGATCGATTCCCTGTTATAGCACCTCGAGCACGTTTTGGTCCACCATTGCATGCTGCAGCGCCCCTTGCTGCACGATGGTCGATCATCCGGGACACTACTCGTCACCCATCTCACGTCATCTCAGCTTATAGGGAGGCGTTTGACATGATAGGGTCTGAACAGGTATAAATCCTTTCACATTCACCCAAAAACTTACATAAGTATTATTGTTTCTTTGTGTAACGAGTTTTGTTTTATGGCACAGATTGTTTGGCTCCCTTACACAGATGACATCCTCCATAGACTTCCACCATACTGTCGTCAGGGTATGGATGTCTGGACAGCCCGGGTCCCCCTCATTTGCTTTTCATACATCGAGTGGTGTTTCCCAGATCGTGTCATTCGACAGTTTGGGGGTTACCAGAGAGTTCCAACTGGATGTAACACGGATAGGGACCTGCATAAGATAGATTTGAGGGGGCGGGTCGACACTAATTGGATTGTTCATCACGCTGTGTATCATGAAATGTGGAATGAGAGACATGATCGCCTGGTCGATGTTGACCTTCCATTCGGGGTCGACCCTGACTACTTGCGTTGGTTTAGACGTGTCACCAGGAGATATATTAGCCATACTGGTGCTATGGTCGGTGGTTTGGTGAGACATAGATATTATATTTCATTTCTCATATATAAAGATATGCAATTGCGAATCTTACTTCCTCCATTATTGCAGGCCGATCGATTTAGGCGGATCAGGATGACTTCTGATATAGCAGAAGCTCATTCCATTGCAGATGAGGCCATGACTGTAGATGAGCATGGTGTTATCGACCATCTTTATCCTGAGTCTCGGTACACCGCACCTACCGAGGTTGAAGCTGCTGCAGAGGATGAGAGTGAGCATGATCAGCAGCAGTACCAGACTGTTCGTCATGCTCCATCACTAGCTCGATCCACATCTACAGTTGTCAGGGGACGCCATAGCACCTCATCATTGCCTTCCTACCATACTCCATACAGCGAGGTTGGCTCTTCATCTCATCAGCCTCCACCACCGCCGCAGAAGAGGCGTCCAGTACCTCCACCTGATGATGCCGATATGGGTGAGGGAGTTACACAGTTATCACAGCATAGGAGATCCATCCATGCCTCCCCTGTCCCTCCACCAGATTTCAGTGCATCACCTACTGAGGAGGCTGATCCTCCTGAGCCAGCACCTGCACAGCGTGGTGCACGATCCATATTGTCTAGGATCTCTAGGAGCGTACGGAGGCCCCCTAGGAGGAGATAGCGTTATATTTTCCTACTTTGTATTTGCTTTTCATTTAAACTATTAAACTCATATGTATTTATGGCATGTAATTATATTTTCTTTATCTTAGTTCTGTTGTCAGTGAATGTTGCTTCTGCACGTTTGGGGTGTTGAACTAAGTTTGCAGGATTGAGCTGTTGGATGTGTTGTTGTTGGTGTTACAATTTCTGTGTTTTGGGTGTTCGAATTATTTCTGTGGAGTCAGGGAGATAGTATTGGTGGATCGGGTTGAAGACGCCGTTCCTAAAAGCGCCTTCACTGTTTCTACTAAGGCGCCGTTAGGAACGACGCCTTCCCTAAAACACCAAAGGCGCTGTTTCTAACGGTGCCTTCTTCGTAAACTCGAAGGCGCTGTCCCAGACAGTGCCTTCACCAACCCATTTCTGAAATAATTTTCCAGAATGTCCTATTTCGGGACAAATTTTTCCAAAGGGTCCCATTTTCGCCCAAAACCGAGATGGAGAGCCATATCCTGCGGGCTCAGAATTGGGTGGGGCTAGTCGGCTAGAACTTCTTGCCCACAACTAGATAGCAATTTATCAAAAAGAGATCTTCGAAAACAAGTATGATAAACCATTTTCTTTCTGTTCATTGTCAATTTGTCATTATATCCTTTTATGGGGCAAACGTAATATTTCCTGAAATTATAAAGTCGGTTCCAACACAAGCAAACGATAAAAAAATAAAAAAAACAACCCTGTTTTCTTAAACCAATAGATTAATTTAACTCATATTCTCCTAGGAATATTACATTATTCGGAATGCCTCTTTTGCATTATACAATCCTATTTTATTTCAATATCTGTATAACGTAATACCATGTTACATTGCAAGATCATCGTAATACAAGGTTTTCTAACAGCTTACAAACTTGTACTGGCCACAATATACCCCGGTAAATACCATTTCTGTTTTGTATCCAATCGCCAAAACACGCTTGATCCAAACTTAAGGCTCCAATTGCACTATTGCACCGGTCGATGATTTCACTGTTTCTTCAGTTCCAGTTTCATATTGTTACCTGTGTGCATGGAGATTTAGAAATTTAGGGTCTGTATTTACGGAAAAATCTGTATAGACAACTTGTATTGATAGTTAATATTTTTCTAATTATTTCCTATTTCATTTATCACGTGTCATATTATTTGCTTGTTATAAGTTATATATATTATATTATATATAGACAAGGTTTATGTCATCCATGTTATTTAAGGAGATAAGGAGTTTCGGTGCGAATTTTAAAAAATATTAAATTAACTCTATACTCTTTGGTTTAATTGCTGCTATGCAATTCTTCTTCATAGTATGGATTGAAAAAAAAAAAATTCTATTAACGAAATAAGAAAGTGTGTTTTTCGAAGAGAAAAGTTAAGTTTTTTTTTTTGCATAAAATGACCTAATATGGTGCATGCACTTAACGGCCAAAATTTGTACTGTTCAACAATGAAAGATCTATTTTGCTAAGTTAGATATCGTATTATATCCATGTGACCATATTCCAATATGTGCACGTCCGTTATAGGAGATATAATGGCAGATAGACTAAGTTCAAACTGAAAGTAATTTAATGTTATTTGGTAGGTAGGAATCAATCTGGATTAGAATCGAAATTGCAGTCCATTATATCAATTTTAATAAATTATATATTAAATAATTTCTACGTTTATGCACAAATCTTTTCTCTTTTTATATTATCTTTTTAAACGAAGCAATCCGGTATTTGTTTTGTAGAAAAATAATATAATAATATATTTTTTTTATTCAATAATACTGAAAGATTTTGTATTCATATTGTGTGAGCCAAAAATTACAGCTCATTTTCACAATAATTGTTACGTGAAAAAAGTTGGTTTAAATGAAACCCCACACACCAACACCACAGCAGCCACCCCCCCCAACTCAAACAAGGTTTGTAATTATTATTAATATGATAGCATTCAAAATAAACAAATGATAAGAATATATATTGCATGACGTGAAGTCCGATGAGAAATTTAAACTTATAATATGACATGATTAATTTATGTTCTTAACACAGTTGTATCATTTTTATAATAGAATAACATAACAAAAGAATGAAAAAGTTGAGCAATGGGCAAAAATTCACACACCTTCAAGCATTTACCACAAGCAGCTTTGCCGGTTGGTCCGACAGTGCCACAGTAAGCGGCCCATCCATATTGTTTTCCGCCATGCCAAGGGCTTATCTGCATCAAATGCTGCACAATAAGCATGAACATCACTGAGATCCACCCATTATCCTCCGGACTGTAATAGTGGTATCGTGCCTTAACGTTTGAGCACTTTGTGCTTGTGCACAACTACAATCACACTCAACAAAACCACCACAAGAATATCGGAAAACCTCATCATTGCTTGTTTTTGGTAAGGTAATATGGGCGAGGACGAGGTAAGATACGTTCTATATTTTATGCATATATGTTAGTTTGAAGTAGGTGTGGTTGTTTGGTGATCGATGGAAGATAACATGTACATTTATAGGGTGAAGATATGTCGCTTTGAAATTACAAAATTGGGCCCTTTTAAGTGTGAAAAATTGGAATACATATACACCATATTTGTTATATGTGTTAGATATTTATCATTAATATATTAATAAATTGATAAAATTATAGATTATTTTTAAAATAACCATTATCCATAAACTCATGCGTTAAAAATTTATTAATAATTATCTACTAATATATATTACACGTGTTTTGTAATATTCATTAAAGCTACTCTCCTTTTAGTGGGTCATGTACGTGTATGATTGTGTATTGCCAACTAGTTTAGTGGGATAAAAGTCCAAATGGAACTCGAAGATGTAATCATGGTATTTGCCAAAGTGGTCCTTTTGGTGGGACCTATGCATGGTAATGTATTGACTAGTTTTTTTTTTTTTTTTTGGCCAAAATATTGACAGTTAGTTTATGGGACCAAATGCAAATTGTACATAGAAGGTCAAATTTCTTGAGCTCATGAATCGTGTTTGACGGACTAGATTTTCGCATGATCCAATTTGAACGAACGTGGTTTAACTAATTTAACAAATTTTTCTTTTTATCTGATTTTAAACATTATCCTATTATGGTCGATGAATATTGTGAATTTATTTGTACATTTTTCTTTTTTCATTGTGTCAAGTTTTAAGACCTTCTTTATTAATAAGACATTTAGAAAGTTGCTTCACATATCATGTCAATATTTCAAATAATTTTTCTTTACTAAGGAACTCTTCATTTTATCTATAGGTTTATTCAGTAAGGTACTTTAATAATTTTGTAAAACTTTTACGAGTTCTACATTATATAAATTATGTAAAATTAACATCAAAAGGATAAAAAAAAGAAAAAATCTTTTTTAGTTATTATGTAGAGCAACCAACTAAAGCTAAGTAACCCCTTTTATTAGTTAAACAATTCATAAGAAAGTTACTTGATCTAGATTCCTATGCTAAGTAATCCAGATAAAGTTGTTGTAAAGAAGAAAAGTAATGGTTGCGGTAAATTGGTCGCATTTTATAAACAAATACTGTTAATAGCAATTCTATTATGTAATCACCTCCAATAACAAATTTGTTTGCCCCCAAGTTTGTAGGAATAGTAACATACTAGGATACTTAGAATTTTGCAAGATGGAAGAGCTGCTACAAAATGCAACACTTCTAATCACAACTACGTTCGTAGTGTATTTAACAGTGTTGTCTATACTACTGTAACAAAATAAGCTTCGTGTTGGTTTTATATATTACGAATCTCAAAATTACCCGTAGTGCATTTAACATTACTATAGTAACGAAAAAAAAAATTATTGCAGTAAGTAATTACAAAACCAGAATTGTTATAGATTGAATTACCGCAGTTATTGAGAAACTATTGATATTCAAAGTTGTAGTTTGGTCCTTCCCCCGCCAGAGTTCTTCAACTAGATTTCTTTAAGTCACTTTAGTCGATTAAAGTTCCACATTAATATTTAAATTTATAATTTGAAATTAAGTAAAATAAAGTCATTATCCATTTTATCTCTTAAGAACTTTTTTTTATTATTATGTTAAAGAGTTAATATCCCCTAATATAAATGATTTTTTATAGTCCTATTAATGATACTGTTTAGTCCATTATCTTATAGTTATAATAAATATGATAACTAATATATTAACTGTTTCAATATTGAGATCATATTTGAGTATGAATTTGAGTGCTTAAATAGTATATGAGACCGATCCGTTAGAATTAACGAAGGATGATAGAATATTTTCCAAATAAAAACCCAAAAATCTAATACTCGATTGCCTAGGTGTACTGTTTCCCATAAAGGGGTACAGCTTCAACATGTTTTTCTTTTTCAATTATTATTTACCATAAGTTCCTAATATTGGCGTAACTGCATATTTCATCAGGCACATATAATATCCACATTGTCAACTGTTAGTTTTGTTTGTTGCCTGCCATGCGCTTTCATGGCACATATCTCTCTTGATCAATTCTGGAAAGCACAACGAGAGTGGACATATCAAGAGTAGCAAAACTTATTGTCACCTACACCACAAACATATGATTAAGAACAAGTTCTCTTGCGTCTTGGCAACATATGATGCACTACACATGTGGATAGGTACATTTTCAACATTATTGTGGGACCAACACATTGTTACTTACGAAACTAATTCCTATGAATATTTTGATGTGGAAATTTTGATATAAATCAAATTACTTTAATCAAACTCAAGTTGAAACCATTTATGTCACGTTTGGTACGTGGGAATCGTCCGGAATAGAATGGATTGGAATTGAAGGAATAGAATAAAATGGAATCAATATGGGAATGATAAATCCATTCCTTTATTTAGATATGGACACATATTGGAATAGATATGGATTAACTTATATTGGAATTTACCAAAAAATACCCTTTAAAAAATAAGATAATAAATTTATACATGATAAAAAGGTAATTTAAGTAAAAATTCTTAATGGAAGGTGGAATGGAATTGGATTCCATCTTATCAAAGGCGAAATCGAATTCCACCTAAAAGCTAGAATCAAATTCTACCTAAGAGCTGGAATCGTCAATTCCAAGAAATTATGATTCTGCCTTCCTATGACTCTTCCAAACGAAGGAAAAGAAATGAAAGTCAGAATCGCAATTCCATTCCGGTCCATTTATATATACCAAATAAGCTATTAGAGATTGCAAACTTGGAAAATTCAAAATGCAAACAACTTGTATTAAAATTGTATCTTAGTTTTTTAAATAGTCTTTGATATGGATGACCGTCGTTATATATGGATTATGTCTTAGTTGAATAAGTATCATGAGAGAATCAGTTAATTTTTAACCAAACTTAATGAGAATTCATTATTGAGAAATTAAAACTAATTATCAAAACAACTCAATGTGATTAATCTTTTACTTAATATCAAAGTTCCCTACTTTCAAGCTACACCATTTGTAGATGTAGTGTTTTTCTTAGGTTGGTTACACAGTCCCATGGGTCTCATGGCTGGCATGTGACTTTAGAGTATTGATGAGGAATGACACTTAATGACGGGATAATAATTTAGAGAGGATGACAAGAATGAGGAACAACTAATCTTAAACTCTTAGTGTTTCGATTAGACAAGTAACAAGTAAAGGAGTTTGGGTATACCTTATACATCAACCTTATAGTTTCTAAGCAATTTGATGAAGCGTTGAAAACAAGAAATCAATATCGATGATTAATTTCAAATGTGAACTTAATCACACAATTGCTAAATAATTGCAAATCCAGAAAACTCTCTCAAAATAGAATTTCAAAAGTCATATCATATATCAAAAGTCTTCTCTTTTTACAAAAGCCCTAAAGACTATTTATAGCATTACAAAGGAAACCCAAAAGACAGAATCCTAAAAGACAATAATAAATACAAATAATGACTAAAGAAACCCAAAAAATAGAATCCTAAAAGTTAAAATCCTAATAAATGCAATTTTGACTAAATAATAAATACAAGATATCGTTTAAAGAAAATAGGAAACAAAGCAACAAAATAGTAAAGGCCGACGGCTTTAGGGTCAACTCACATCTCTTCACTTCGTTTTTTCTTTCTTTGAATCGTCTTGATTTATCTCATTTATCTCGTTGTTTGATCGTGATTAACACCACATCATTCTCTCCTACCCACAAAGAACTCGACCCCAAGTTCTCATATGGATATAGAGTTGTATCCTTGGGGTAGAAAGGAAATATATCATATGATTCTTTCAACTACTCTAACCTTACATCATCAGCATCCAAATTCTTCTTTTCCACATCTACTTTCTCCTTGTTTCTAGTCTCAAACTATTCACTTTCAAGCTCCTCCTTTGCTTCCTTTTCAACCACTTCATCTATTTTCTTTTCTTTATCTTCAACTTTGTCAATCAGCTTGTCCTCTAAGTCAACAACACTTGATTCATTTGCTTTCTCTTCCAGAATCAATGTTCCCACAAGTTTACTTTTAACAACTTCAAGAGTCTCAATATGTTTCGTGGCAATTTCAGGCAGTATATTAAGAGTGATGGCTTCTAAAATTTCTAATGGGGTCTCTTGAGGAGTCTCATTAATGTGTCCTTTCCCACTTCCCTTTGGAGTAGGAACATCTTCTACTTCCTTCCAATTATTACTTTCCACCGACTTCTCAAACTTACAGGATAATCTAGAGGGAGAAACTTATCTTCAATTAATAACTTCATTCTAAACCATATTCTAGCAGGCTACTTCCCTTCTCAATACATCCTATTCTGTAACCTCTTCCACTAAACAAAAGTATAGCCCTTTAATTTACAAGCCACCAATTTCACTTTTTTTTAAGGAATTTTTACATATTTAAAGATTCTCTCAGTCTTATCAATCCAATCAACAAATTCCTGATTCCTTAAGCCCCTCTAAAATATGGAATATCTATATGTAATTTGAAATCATTCCTTCCATATTTATACCTAGATTCATTATAATCATCAAAATTACATCTTCCATATGCCTTACCTCTTGTAGATCTATTAGCATCATCACCGCCTCTTCTATGGGGTTGTCTACCATAAAAGAAAATCTCATCTTCATCATTAGTATCATAAATAACAGAATTAATCCTTGGATCACCTTCCGGTCATCTCTAATAATCCTGCTTGCTGCTTTTGGTATTGGATCGATAGATCAAATCATCAAAGCGCAGTTCCATATGCCGGTATCTCTGACCTATCTTTTCCTCCACCGCCTTCGTATCGATTGCCCGTAGCGTAGGACTTCCGTACCTCGAACACTATCAGCAGTATGACTGTCTCCTATTTTACAGTCTATCGACTTCTCCACATGATTTTACCCACTCTAATACTAATCTAATGCAGGACGGAAGCATTGAAAACAAGAAATCGATATCAATGATTGATTTCAAACATGAATAATCTTGATTTATCCCATTTATCTCGTCATTTGATCGTGATTCACACTGCATCACAATTGGAGTGGTAATCACTTGAGTTGTTTATTTGATTCTTATAAGCATAGTTTCCTCTATAGGATGTTACTTGTCTTTATTCTCAAAAAGTTAGAAAGAAGTGGCAAAATGTTTATATGCACTTTAAAATAAATGATAACTGTCAGATTGCTTTAGCGATTGATGAATAAAATATAGTAAGTCAATCCATATTTATCTTGAATGAGCTCACTACAAGCCAAGACCAACAACCATGTCCATGAGTTCACTAAAAATGGTTAGATGCAGATAAATCAGTCCATGGTTGCTATTTTAAGTCTACTAAACCAAATTTCCCAAGTTACCTCTATATAGGAATCGGGTTCTCTGGACCCTACACCAAATCCAAGGTCAAATTCAAATATATTATTATATAGAATATATATATATATATATATATATATTTAAGCCCTCCACTATCATTGCTAATCTTCTTCTATATATCATCTTTAGCAAGTGCATTTGCAAGACATTCTTGGCACAACAAAATTTACTTATTGTAAATGTTTCCTAAAATTATTTGTAAAAAATGGATAAATTTTTAATCTCAAAATAAATATTTTCATGTTCTCATAACTTTTAAAAATAAGTATAGACTATTTTAGGTTCCCAAGAAATCATCACTAAAATCTATAAAAGAAAATAATAATAATTTTAGAGCCCCAATAATTGACACGATGTTTTTAAAAATGTTATGAAAATATAAATATGTTCTTTAAGAATGAGCGTTTGCTACATACCTATTCTTGCAATACCTAGCAATGACTAGCTTAGGTTTCTTAATGAGTTTCTTCCATATATAGAATTAAGTTATAGTTAGTAGGCAATTTATGCACAGGAGTTTGTTATACTAAATTTTTTGTATTGCTATCCTAATAAATGATAACATGAAAGTACTATTAATTTAGTTTAAATTATTTTATATAGATAATGAATAACACATGGTATGTTATTATGTATCGAAATGTTAATACGACATCAAACATGATACAACAAATATTCATATGCAATTTACATACTTATATGTAATCTGCAATTCTAGCAAGTTGTTAGTGTAGCCTTTGTGATAACATCATCTGCTTTAGAAGTTATCTATTTGCCTTAAAAGAAAGGAAAAAAGGACATACAATGTAACATAAGATTGGTGTTTACGTAATTGCAATTGTAATAATTACAAGATCAAAAGATGGCTTCTTAATTGTTATTTTAGATTTTTATATGTTGCTCCATGAAAAGTGGCTGCCTAGGTATATTGACTTGGAAAATAAATGTGTCAAATAATCAAAATTGGGAAGCTTCCTTGCACATGGCAATGCTCTCTCACCATTCACTTGACCTGGACTCTTTTAGCCACATCCTTGGCCTTAACTGCTGACAAATTCCATAAAGATTCATCTGTCATGAACCGCACTAGAACCAATCTAGAATTATGGGTTCCAATTCCTAATATATAGGAACCCGCATTGACCCTTGCTGCATTGGATTCCATAAACTAGTGAACTAACCTAATGTGCTATTTTTTTTTCTAAATAAATTTACATACTTATAAGAATTGAGATGCAAAATATAGTGAAAAAATTACCATGTGAAATAAGAGAAATTCATTCTGATTCAAAGTATTAAATGTGTTGCTTCTGACAACACAAACTATATATGTATGTTCCCTTGAATTCTTGCTGTAAGGATTAAATTGTTAGAGCCCAAGCTCACTAGTAATGGGGCCTAAAGATAGAAGAAGCAAGAAGAGCATTAGAGTTGTCCAATGGGACCACTGCAGCACTTAAATTAATAGGGTATTAGAAATAATAAAGACGAATAGTAAGGGTTAGCGTGTATGTAGATAAGAGTAGATAATCTATACTAGAGACTCTCAGGCTCTATTTATAGAGAGCGAAGTTAGGCAAAATGTGACAAATGGGTATTCTTAGTGGAAAAAGTGCTTTGATATCATAGGAAGATGTAACTCACCACTAGAACATGCTTTGAAATCTTTGAGGGGCGTGCCGAAGATAATTGGCGAGTAAGCTTGGTCACTTATCTTAAGGAAGACCAGTGAGTCGCAGAGCTTGAAGATGAACAATGGAGCTAGATTAAAGTTTTGCTGCTTATAAATTGTTGTTTAGCGAAGCAACTTGGTCTACGTCCTATGATCTTTCCTAGGGTCCTTTATAGGTTGAACATGGGCTCTGTTAGGTTAGCCTAGTGTTCTAAGTAGGGGTGTAATTGTTGGAAAGATGGCAAGTTTCCCGAAATTAGGGAATAATCAAGTCAAAAATCTCTAATTGATTAGGATCCTCTATATTTGGAATATTTTATTAATTAGGGTTGAATCTTAGGTTGATTATTTCATTAATTAGAGTTGACTCTTAGGTTGGTATATATAGCTTTGTTACCTAAAATATCTTATATCTAAGTATATATATTTTATACCTATGGTTGTATAATACATAGAATAAAAAAATATTAATATTTTCAAGATTATTGCATAAGTATCGTTCTCTTTATTTTCACGGTATCAGAGCTAGTACAATCTTGCTGATCCTGAAAATCAAACTCCATTTATAGAAGATTTGTTGTTTAGTATGTCTTCAACAAGTCCGTCTAGCCAAACCTTATTCCCTTTAACATATATGAATCATTCACTGCAAATTACCCAACATAAATAAAATGGGTCTAAAGCAGTCATGGTACAATGAGATATTATCCCATCCTCTTGCTTTACTTAGAAGGAATTATGTGGAGAATAGATCATTGACACTAGTGCGTTTGATCATATGATTGGTTCTATGGATGTTTGTACAAATTATAGAAAATCCTTTCATAATTTGAAAGTTTCTATGGCCAATGGGACTTCCTCAGTTGTGGCTGGAATCGGTGATGTTATTTATGGAGAACTTGTTTTGGAATCTATCTTGCATGTTCCTAGTTTATAATATAACCTTTTTCCTATGAGTAAATTAACAAAGGATCAACAGTGTATAGTAACTTATCTATGTGATCATTGAAATTTTTAAGATTCTTTAACAGGGAGGATGATTGGCAATGCTAAGGAATGAAATGGTCTCTACTACCTCATTACATCTTCTACAACCACAAAAATCCTTGCGTCGTTCGCTGCATCTAGTTTGTCAAAATCTAATATTTTTTTATGGCATAAACACCTAGGTTATCCAAATTTTCTTTATATGAAACTTTTATATCCACATTTATTCATTAATAAAGATCCAGCTTTATTTTCTTGTGAAACTTGCATTCTTACCAAACATCTATGAAAAAGTTATTCTGTTCATGAAGACAAAATGTTCAAACCTTTTCATTTTGTTAACAGTGATATTTGGGGGCCATCTCAAGTGACTAGTCTGACAAGTAAAAGATGGTTCATCACATTTATAGATGACCATACATGAACCTGATGTGTGTAGCTTCTAAAAGAAAAATCTGAGGCAAGACTTGTAATTCAACAATTTCACAAAATGGTAAAGAATGTGTTTCAATCAAACATCTATATCTTTTGTACAAATAATGGGGGAGAATATTTTGCAAATATTATGGAAAGTTATTTTGCTAAGAATGGGATCTTTCATCAAACATCGTGTGCCTTGTCCCTTAACAAAATGGCATTTTGTAAAGAAAAAATCTTCACTTACTAGATGTAGCGAGATCTATAATGTTTGAAAACTCTGTTCCTCGCTAATACTGGGATGAAACTGTATTAACCGCAACTTGCCTTATCGATAGATTTCCCTCAAAGCCCCTTTCATTTCATACACCCATAGATTATCTAAAAAAATTATTTCCCCATGTTATGTTTTTTAGTTATGTTGCCCCCAAAATCTTTAGATGTTCTGCATTTGTCCACCATACAAATCCCACAAAAGGAAAACTTGATCCTAAAGCCATCAAGTGTATTTTTCTTAGGTATTCTTCTACTAAAAAAGGCAATAAATGCTACAATCCACACCTAATTTTTTTTTTTTTTGTCTTATGATGTAATTTTCTTGGAAAACCAGTCCTTTTACCCATATTCTTCTCTTCAAGAGGAGAATTTAAGTGAAGAAAATCATCAGGATCCATCAATGTCTGCCTCTCGTCTTGTCTCTCTTCCTATGCCTTTGATGACCCCATCTAAAAGACTAGTTGAGTCATATCCATCACCTACACAATCATCACCTTTAGGGAATTTAAGAGAAGAAGGAGAGCCCCTTCAAGAACAATCTCAATAGGAAGAGCTCTTAAAAGGGGGCAAGCCCCTTCAACAACAAGCTCAACAGGAAGAGCTCCTAGTGCATTTAAGGGGACTACGAGTTACTCAGCATGACCAACCATCAAAACCAAAGAGAGATCTACCACCACTACCTCAAGTGTCACCTCGGATTGATGACTTGTACATTCCTATTGCTCTTCAAAAAGGGTGAGATCTTATACAAAATATCCTATTTTGAACCATTTATCATATTGCCATTTATCTAACAGATACAGTTCTTCTGTGTCTTAATTGGATGGTGTGAATATTCCTTCGAATATTTATAAGGCGTTGAGGGATGAAAGATGAAGGGCTGCGGTTATGGAGGAAATGAAGGCTCTTAAAGATAATGGCACGTGGGATGTTGTGGATATGCCTGAAGGAAAGAAATTGGTTAGGAGTAAGTGGATTTTCACTGTGAAATTTGGCTTAATTGGTAGTATATATAGGTATAAAACTCTACACTCAAACAATGGGCTTGACAACGAAGAAACATTTGCATCGGTTGCAAAGTTAAACTCTATAAAAGTTTTGTTATCTATAACAACCAACTTAGATTAGGAACTCTATCAGATGGATGTATCTAATGCTTTTTGAATGGATACTCGAAGATGAAGTTTATATGAAGCTTCCTCCTGCTTTGAGAAATAGGACAAGAAAATGCAATCTACAGTTTAAACAAATCTCCTTATCAATGTTGTCAGAACCGGACCGCGGTTTGACCCGGACAGGCTAGGGGGTCAGAGGTCTGACCGGGTTTCAACCGAAGGTTGAACCGAGGTCATAAAAAAATAAAAATATAAGGGATAATTTAATTATAAAAGACCAATATGTGCGTAATCACTCAATTAAATCTATATTTGGATCAAATTCATCAATTAATTATTAAATAAATGGTTTAATGCTTATATTTTATAAATTTTATAAAAGTATGAACAAATATTTAAATTCTAATTTTTTATTTTATTTTTTATTTTTATTTTTTTGGATCCGGGCCAACCGATTCAACCCGGTTTGATCGCCCGAGTCGACTAGGTCAGTCCGGTTCTTGTAAAAAATGAGCTAGCTGTCGAACCTGGCCCTCCTTCATTGCCAGTTCCGGTTGAACCGATTCGAACCTGCCGATCCGGGCTAGTTCTAACAACTTGCTCTTTATGGATTAAAACAATCTCTTCGTGCCTGGTTTACCCGCTTTAGCTTAGCAATGAAGTAGTTCGGGTATAAGCAGGGCATGCCAACCATATTTTATTCATCAAGCTATCACAGGATGGCAAGAAATCTATTCTAATCGTGTATGTTGAGGATATGGTTATCAGAGGTGATGATGTAGAAGAGATTGAGAACCTAAAGAGGTTACTGCAATTAGAGTTCAGAGTAAAAAATCTCGGGAGACTCCACTATTTTCTTGGATGGAAATAGCCTAAAACAAAAACTGGCATTTCATTTCACAAAGAAAATATACCCTAGATCTATTAAAGGAGACAAGAAAGTTGGGCTATAAACTAGCAACCACGCCTTTAGAAAAAAATTGGAAGCATAAAGATTTTGAAGATGAGCCTCCCACCAATAAAGAAAGATATCAACACCTCATGGGAAAGTTGATCTACCTATCATTAACCAGACTTGAAATTGCATACGCTGTCAGTTTTATGAGTCAATTTATGCATGCTCCAACCAAAAAGCATCAAGAAGCTGTTGACCGGATTCTCAAATACTTAAAGGGGACATCGAGGAAAGGGCTACTGTTTAAGAAAAATGATAGCAAAGGAGTAGAGGATTTGTAAATGTAGATTGGGTAGGTTCAGTTGAAGACTCAAAGTCTACCATTGGGTACTGTACTAAGCTATGGGGTAACTTAGTTACTTAGCGAAGTAAGAAGCAATCTGTTGTGGCAAGGAGTAGTGTCGAAGTAGAATACATGGCAATTGTATAAGGGATGTGTGAGTTTATTTAGCTAGATAAATTACTCTCATAATTGAATGTTCCTTTAAAGAGTCCCATGAAACTGTACAGTGATAGTAAATCAGCTATAGCAATTGTTCATTAACTATTCAACATGATTAAATGAAGCATGTTCGGATTGATCGAGATTTTATCAAGGCTGAAGCAGAAAGCAAAAGGATCAACCCATCCTTTATGCCAAAAAAGCGATAGAAATAGACATACTCACTAAAGCTCTCTTCAAACCTAAGTTTGAGTCAAATATGAGCAAGTTGGGAATGATAGATATTCATTCACTAACTTGAGGGGAAGTGTTTGAAAGATGGCAAGTTTCCCGAAATTAGGGAATAATCGAGTGAAAAATCTCTAATTGATGAGGTTCCTTTATATTTAGAATATTTCATTAATTATGGTTGACTCTTAGGTTGGTATATATAGCTTTGTTACCTAAATATCTCATATCTAAGTATATATATATATATATATATTCTACCTATTGTTGTATAATACACAGAACAAAAAAAATATTAATATTTTTCAAGACTATTCTATGAGTATTGTTCTCTCTATTTTTATTTTCAGTAACCAGGTAGGCCGTTATAGGGTTTACGACCTGTCCAATCCGTCAAAAACCTTAAGGGTTTTAGAGTTAGATTTGAAAATATAGTAAAAACCCTATAGGGTTAAGGATATTTTTTCTTTTATGTTTATTAAACTTGTTAAGGATTTTAAAACTTTTTATTGAAATTTGTTCAGTTATGTTTACTTTAATATTGTTCCATGACTATTATATTTTAACCTAAACAGGAGAATTAATTTAACTATGTTCAATTATATGATTATGCGAGTTTATGATTTTATATATTTTTTCTTAATTAAAATGGATGTAAAATAATTAAGGTGCAAACTTTAAATAGAATAACGGGTCAGGTTTCAGGTTCATATGATCCATTTGAAACCTAACCGAGTTACATCCCTAAGTCTAAGTAGGTTGGCTCAAGATCTAAAGAGATCGAACTGGGAATAGGGAGCTCATAACTTAAATATCCTATCAATAACACACACATTTAAAGTATGTTTAAATTGTATATACAAACTTTCATCAAATGGAAATTTCACTCTTTAACAATGTAAATTTCACTCTTTAACAATGTAACACCCACTTTGATCTTCTAATCTTCTTCAATGTCCCTATACCTCTATCCAATGTTATTAAGGAATGCAGCTTCGTTTTAGTAAGAATCTATATATACTAATTCATATGTACTTTAAAAGTATATTTATTTTTGGAAAATCCTATTGTTTGATTCTTTATTTTTTTATGGGATTGGTCACTTAAGTTATTAAAAAATTTAGATTTATCTACATCTATGATAGGACCATTGAAATGCCTAATATATTAACCTTATAATCATTTTAATGGTTGGATGATAAACATGAGAGTGGTTTCCTTTATTTATTAAGTTGTCATTAGAAACATATTATTGTGAAATTAATTTTTTTTATTTCACATAGGAATCATTTATGTTTCCACTATATTCGATTTTACACTTGCATGAGACATGCAAAGCTCGTAGGTCCCCCCCTCGGATTTAGAATCAACCTTCATGAGCTAGCTATGATTCTATACTATCTAGTGATTTTGAGCCTAAAAGCAACCTAAGCCTAAGTTATATATATATATATATATGTGTGTGTGTGTGTGTGAATACTATCATCACCCTTTCGAAAGTCCCCCTACTACTATTATTTCTAACCTAAATTGGCGGTAGAAATTTATTACCACCATTAAAAGTCTAATGCAACTTAGGGCAGTTAAAATTAATGATTCTTTTATGAAAGGAAATTTGATTTAAATAAAGATCAATTTCATATAAATAAAAATATAAGACTCTCTTAATAGTGTTATTAAAGAAAAAATAGAAAAAAGGAAAAAAAAAACTTCATAGATGTTAACTATCACATGCATTCACATGAAGCCTTAATAATGTTTAGAAAATTTATTACCACCATTAAAAGTCTAATGCAACTTAGGGCAGTTAAAATTAATGATTTTTTATGAAAGGAAATTTGATTTAAATAAAGATCAATTTCATATAAATAACAATATAAGACTCTCTTAATAGTGTTATTAAAGAAAAAATAAAAAAAAGGAAAAATAAAAACTTCATAGATGTTAACTATTAATTGTAATAAGCACTTGCTCTTATTAAGGGTTGCGAATGAGTTGAATTGCTTACGTGGTACTAAAACTCGTCTCGTCTTAGGCTTGCCTTATCTTAAGCCCGACTTGACTCAAATTCATTTAGTAAACGAGTTGAATTAGAGCTCAAATAAATAAAACTCGTTTAGTTCAATAAGTTGAGCTTGAGCTTTTATTTACGCTCGTGATTACACTTGTAAGCAGAGCCACTAATAGACTTTTGAACCAATTTTTTAATATATATTAATTTATTTATATAATTATCTATATTAATAATATATTCGTATAACATAATATTATAATAAATCAAAAGTTAAAGAGCCTAAGCTTGGACTTGCAAATCCTTAACAATCTCGAGCTAGGGCCTATACTTTTCACGCTCAATTAAAACTTTACTTGGTTTGAGCCCATTAATTTATTAAGTGAGTTGGCCTTGAGCATTCAAAAGCTCAACTTAGTTTGGCTTATTTCATTTGCAACATTGGTTCTCATTAACCTAGTTTATAGATCATGGTGAATATACTCAATTAATTCTTGGAAGTTGTGGGTAGTGTGACATGTTTTTTTTTTTTTTTTATTAGAACTTTGTTTAATTCTTCAATTAGTGCATTATATTTAATTCATAAATTTTTTATATCTAGTTTTCTTTTGTTACGATTTTTTTTCGTTTTGTTGATTCTAGAAAGTACAAAATGACCATATTTTGGTATTAGAGTAACAAAAATTCAATCTTTAGTTTGCCAGACAATTTTGAGGTCATGCTCCTGATGAATCGACAGATCTAATCTTAGGCACATAAAAAATGTTAGAGCTTAGTAGTGGCATAAAAAATGTTAGAGCTCGGGCTTAGTTAAGGCCAAGCTATTGGTAATTTATTAAGCATCCATTCATCAATAAACCATGAAATCAAGGAAGTTAACGTGGTTACACATAGGACTGATGTAAAGACATTGGCACCAACCAAAACTATCCTGAACCCATCATCTCATGGGGCTGGAGAGGCCAGGCTCGGAACCGGCCCAATTATAGGGCTGTCCAAGCCACCCGGCAATTTATAGGTTGATTTATATCCTGTCGAACCTGTCAATTTTTCTTTTTAATTTAAAAATAATTTTGAAAATTAAAATGAAAAAATAGAAAAAAAAATATAAAATTAAAAAATAAATTTAAAATTAATATACTCAATATTTATACATAATATAAAATTGGGCCTAAGAGTTAAATTATTTAGACTAGTCGTTTGAAAAATTGATCAATGTGTACATTTATTTATTCACAAAGATATCAACTTGTGGCTATGAAATAAGCAATGTGGTACTACAAAGTACTTGACACATACACAACTCTCATAAAAACAAAACGAATAAAAAAATAGTCCCATGTTTTTAAGAAACTCGACTGCACTTCGATTAGAAGTCTGTAAAAGTCTAATAAGACAACTTTTAAAATATATTTATTATGTATGTTGTTACAACAAAACGTTTAATGTGATGAGTAGTAATAAATTTTCACTATAAATACATTTAATATAGTTTAAATATTCTTTTAGTATTCATATTTATTTTTTTCACTTTTCTTTCTTTTTTTTTTTTGATTGATTTTTACTTTTAGAATATTGAAATGAAATGATTTATATAGCAATAGGATAATTACCTAACAACATATTTGCTTTAAGAATAAAAGCACAAGGATGTCATGTTGCCTACACATTATATGTTAATGGCCCATATAATGGTAACCTTAGGACGATGCAACTAACTAATATATCTACGCTCCTCGGTACTTGAGAAGTAACAAACACTGCATATATTAATTTGTATGTGTAAAGATGTGCAAGTGTTAGATGGAATCAAAAGCTACTTCAAAACTTTGGAGTGCTAAGTTTGTATTGTACTAAACCACTTGATTACTAGGTAATAACCCTTTATGTTACGACCTGCCAGAGCACCTCTAGGCCCTCAGGCTATCCTGGGCAAGGATCGTGATGCCAAGTACATTAGCCCTCCTAGCACACCATTAGGCACAACCAATACACCAGAGGCATTGTATAACGACTCAGAACTCTACCCATCGAGATATTGTCCGCTTTGGCCATATGTCGCACGGTTTTATCCTTTTGGTACCAGCGCTTCTTAGGAGGTCATCCATCCTGGGATTGTTTTGTCCAGAGCATATTTAACTTTGGAGTTCTGACAAACTCCAAGCCATTACATCGAAAAGACACCTCTTTTATTAGAGTTCCACGATCTATATTTAAGGGGTATCACACTTTATGTTTGTTGCAATAGTGATGAGATATATGCATATATATGTTTGATTGCATAATTTCTAAACCATTAAATTGAAGAAATAATTGGTCATAATCCTTGCAATGATGATATGATTGATGGCATAGCAATTGCATATATTCATGCGAGCCACGCACTAATCTTCCATTGACTTTTGTTGAATATATAATTTTGTAGGAACAAATACAAGAAGTAAATATACTTTTAAAACAAGTTTAGTTTGCTTCATATAAAGTTCAATAGGAAAAAAAAAAATAAAAATCTAACTTTTTAATAATGTGAAACTACCATTTCTTTTGTAACATTTTTTAAGTCTTTGAAGTGTATTTTAATTTTAAATAGATAATATTATGGCAAAATTGGATGTGCTTATGTATAATTTAAGGCACATTTTTTACACCCTTTTTTTTTGTGGAAATGGGCCAAATATTATAAAATTTTAAATTGGATTTTTATTTTGAGTTTAAAATTTTTATTTAAAATTAAAATTTAGTTACAAATTTAAAAAGAAAAATTAATGAGCCGGTTTGGGTTTAGACCCATCCCATGAACCAATGGGGTCCATGATTCATGAATAGGCTTGCCCCTTCATAGAAATTCCTATTCTTCGTTTTCTAATTTGGAATCCCCCTAGTTGTGAGCCAATGCGACTTATTATAGACCTTTGTGCTATGCATTACAATTTTATTAAACCCAACAAATTGAACAAATGATAAATCTTATGAAATTAATTCATATAACATGTACTATGATCAATGATAGATGGGAGATTCATAGGGAATTTATTAGCATATCCATTGTTTGATGACTTAAAATAAGGAACTGGTTGTATTATGTAGGTTTTGTCTAATTGTGATAGGTTTTGTTAGACATGCTAGTTTTATTGTCGTAAGGTCATCCAATTATGGTAGGTTTTGCTCATATTGTTGTAGATTGCTTTATATATAGACGGATCTTCATTTTAAGTCATCAAATGACGACTTATCTTAATAATATTCCAAGATTTATATGTTTATCAAATATACATGTATCAATGATGCCAGCAATCTACAAGTTAATGAGGTTCATGCATGACAAAGAGTTCTATAGCAAAAGGAGTGCAATAAAAAGCCAATATGAGAAATTTCTACAATGATGAGTCTATAGTCAAACAAATTTCAACATGCTCTACTTCCTAGTAGAATGTGACAAATTTCTTTTGACATATCATTTGATAAATGCATTTTGTTGGATTTTCTAGACACAACAAACAATTTTTGCCGTAATTGTAAATGGTCCCCATATTTTTTCATCAAAAAGAAGACATGATCTATTATTATTAAGGGAGAGTTCACTTATTCAATCTCCAAAAGTTCACTGCATAGTTTATACTTTACTGCAGTTATCACATCCAATAACCCTTTTTACCTTATTTTTCTCCAACTGCTCATCCTTATCTCTCCATTTCCATTTCTCTCTCTCCCACATTGGATAGCTAACTTACTCCTACTTCTCCCTTAGCATTTCATAGGCGCTTTCTTCCTCCTCAGAGTATTCAACTCCATTTTAATCTCATTCTCTCCTTCAATTTTTCTCTTCCCAAAGCATTAGTTTTACATACTTCTACACTTTTTAAACATACATTCACTCATGGAGACAACCACTTGGAGAAGTCCTTGAAATAACTACTTTACATTTCAAGAAAATAGTGCATGTAAATTAAGAAAAGGACTCTAATGGATTTTTCTTTGAATTAATATTTTTTATATTCATTAGTCGAGTGCAACATTGTGCTTTATATTGCAATAAGAAAGGCAATATACTTTTTGGGCTCCAGTGATCTCTTTCTTGAATAAATATTTCTCGACTATTAATTTCATGAGTGGTTTTTTAGCTCTTAAACCACTTCTCGATAATTTTTTTAATTTCACGTAATTTATGACTAATTATTTTTTTTTAAAGTTCTTATGTTTGTAATTTTGGAATTTTTTTTTCTTTCAATTAAAATTTAATATATGACCTAGCTGTTATCCAAACATTTGAAGTTATATTTTAGTATAAATACCAAGCAATTTTACGTTGTCTTTTCATGTGATTTTAGTGACAAATTAATCCTAACAATAGTTTAAGAATGATAACCTTTATAGCATTTAATTATTGTAATGTAGGATTTTATTACGTTGGTATTTTTCATTTTCCAAATGAAGTTGAATCTCCTAATCTATGTAATATCACTATATCTTGAATGTGGAAACAATTTGTATGTGAAAAATTGATATTAGGCAAGGAATACCTAAAAGACTATAAAGGTTGGATTTTATGCGTATATTTGTTATGCTTAATTATTATGAAAGGTGTTGTACTTTTTTTGGATGAGAACGTTTTGTTCTGTGTCTGTTTCTCTCTACTGAAATCTTATGGTAGATTTGGCTATTTTTTATGTTAGCTTTAACAATTATTTCTTTTTTTTTTGGGTGTATTTTCTAATTTAATTGCCTTTACTAAATTTATACCTTATCATGATGTGGAGATGTGAAGAAGAAGATGGTATGATGTTTTGATGAGGAGGAAGAATGGAAAGATCTCCATTGCTTTACATGCATATGCATTTTAGGTATGATTCTGCTCCTTATTTTTTGATCAATTAATTTATGCATGAGAAGTAGATTTATTTTGACAATAAATACTGCAGGACGTGTTTTTTTAGTGATTTTTTAATGTTTTATCTGATCAGGGAATTTTTTTAATGAAGTTGTATTATTATGTCTACCTTTTAAACATTCAATGAAGGATTTTTTTCCTCTTCCATACTAGAATTCATGAATCCTACGATGGAATGTTTTATGTGTTCTATTTCTATGATTTACTGAAGATTTTTACTATTATGAGCTTTTGTGGATGTAGTGGAAGTCTATTAGTAGGTACGTAATTGAGCAAATTCTATTAAGTGAAATTAGAGAAATGAATAGCTAAATGTATTTTTTATATTATATTCAACCATTTTTCTTTATGTGGATGCAAAAAGATGTTTATTAATTAAATTATTATAGTATTCCATTTATTTTGATTGATTTGTTATGAGAGAATTATTACATTCTTCTTGATTTTATTTTAAAACAATATTTAATCAATATTTATTTCCTTTTTCTCCAATGTCCGCTATTAAATACAAGAAGTCTTAGATCAAGATGTTAGGACTCTTGATGAAGAATAATTGAGAACATTTCGAAGATTCTAGGAGCAAAGAAAGAAAAAGGCATTAGATATTCCGAACATGTTGATTGTACGTTTACTACAAAAATGAGAAGACCTATAATTTGATAAAAGAAAAGGGGAAGAACAAAAGAAAGAACTTTGAGTTGGCATTGAAATATAAAAATTAGAGATGTAAACGGATTGAGTTTCGGATGGATCATATAAATCTAAAACCCGATCCACTATCCGATAGGGTATACCAAAACCAAACCTATTATCATATAGGGTTTTAATACAAAATCCAAACCCACCTTACAGGGTTTGTTATGAAACCTGAGACTTGCTCAAATACCCCGCTTAGATATACTTGCCTCGATTACCCTGCTCAAATAAAGCTAAGACCCACCCGAATTCCTGTTTTCAATTATAATGATTAATCATGAGACTTAGAAATCGAAACATCAATTTTAATAACATATCAATTCTCAAGCAAACACAACAATTCTCCTTTCTCTTTGCTAACTTGCTTTCAAATGGTAATAATAAATTCAAGAGACTTAAACAATGGAACAACAATAGCATATGAACAACACAACCAATCCTTAAGCAAATGTAGTTAAATATCCTATTGGGGCTAAATTGTAATCTTCATATTAAACATGAGTACATGCCTTAACTAAAAGTAGTACTTAATTCTTGCATAAGCATATCATGTCACTATCTAGCATGTCAAATTCTTCCAACATGTGAAGAAAGCTTGAGCTGCTACTGCTATCACAATGATAAACAAAACTAACAGCTAATTCCTTCACAGGAATAGAGACACATGGAATCCTACATTTTCAATGGATGTGAGGTAGTAAGTTCACTCTTCTTCTAAGGCTCAACGACTCAAGACAAAGTTTCAAACATTTAGCTACTGACATAAGCCGAGCCTACAAAAAACAAAGAAAGTGAGATATCAACCAATGAATAATGGGAAGGCAGTGGAAATCCACAGAACTTAAATTTGAAAGAATAATAAATTGTTCCAAGTATGAACCTTTTCCTACCAATACAACTAACATACATGAATGAAACTTTACAAATAAAATCAATCAATTCAACATCTAATCAGCTTACTTAAATAAACACAACGTATATAGCTTATGGTCTTCTATCGAGTAGGAATTACTTGTTAATTTGCAAAACTTGCTCCAAATGAGTAAACTTCCAATATAGTCCACTAAACTATTAAACTTAAGGACTAAAACTCATAGAAGGATAACGTTAAACACAATCAAACATTATGTCAATAACTTACTTGGCTTTAACCATCATCGTCATCGTCATCATCTAACTTGATTATGTCATCACCTAACAAAAGAGAAAAAAGTTAAATAAAATGGTATGGAAACAACGAGGAAAGTTAAATATTACATAAATAAAATGGTCTCTCAATAATTTATGGTGGATACTCATGAACAATTATTGCCTTTGAAAGTTTCTACTATGTAGATTCTTGGTGGAAAGGCCAATTTCCTATTGCTAAACCACTTGCGGTACAATCATCATCGTCTCTGATAGTTTCCATTGATAACAAACAATGCCTAATGTCTGATTATATTTTCCTTTGCAAACAACGCTTCAAATGGTTAAGCAAATGTGAAGCTCCATTTGAATTATTTGCTAAGAGTGTCTTTCTACAATGTTTACACAGCTACAGTTTCTCTTTTAACTATCTTTCTCACCATGTCGTTCCACACACTAGATGTCAACTTACGTTTATTTGGATTGTCACTCAGATCCATGGTGCTCAATACTTGAGAAGATGATACTTTTGTCCTTTTGGATGCAACCTACTTTTCAATTTCAATTGGAGATGCTAATGGGATCTCATCAACATCACTGGCATCCGTATTCATCTCAAGTGATTCATCATCCATTTTTCCTACATTGATGATACAAATGTTTTAAATGACAATAAAGTTACAAATTATATGATATTAACATACTGATAAAAATCATAAATCAATAGTAAAATTTAAATGAATAACAGAACAAAATGATAAAGTTAGAAGTGTTGCTTTAATAAATGCTTTGGAAATCCGTTGCTCTTGGAAGAAATTGGAAGTTGGAACACAAGGCATTTAAACTGTTTTGGACAATCCTAGTTACTCACTTACTCTTCTCTAACGTATCCATGTATACTTCTTTTAGTTTTTATCCACCACTACTCTCGCTAAATGAATAATTACTTCAATCTTTTTGCATTTACTGACTAATCAGAATAAGTCTTCTTTCCCTTTATTTATTTTCATTATAAGTTTATTACCCCTTCTTTATTTTCGTTATAAATTCATTACCTCAGAAAGGACTTGATCACGACCCATGACAAGTAAGAAAACCATTAAAAAAAAGAAGACAAAAAACGAGTCAATAAAATCATAAATACGAAGGAAAATTAAGCACATACAAGAGTTAAGTGAAAAGCAGATATATGAAATATCTCAAAACCTATGTAAGGTAAAAAAAAAAGCTAATGCGTCTTGTAAAAGAAATATATTTACGACTTGGTTCAATCTTCATAATTAAAAAAAAAAAAAAAAAATAGCCCTAACGCAAATGAAAGAAAAATGTATTCTTTAAGAGAACCATCAGTTGTTCCACATCTGCAGCTTGAAAAGTTTGAGGCTGAGATTGTCCAATTCAGTTATACGATTATTTATAATGGAGACTAAACTTCCTCATAGCTTCCTATGACCATCTTTAATTAAATTAAAGTTTAAGTGAAGGTACTTGCTACCATGATACATTCAAGTAGCAGATATCGGTTTTCATTAGTAGCTTATGCAACTACACTTTTCTTTACTATCCACTTTGTTTTGGTATCAATTTAACAAAAACTGTGCAACATACTATGAAGAAGATTTTATCACATTATGTGCAAGTAAATTTAAGTCATCATTTGAAGAACACATTTTTAGCTCAACAGCCAAGTTATTGATGCGGGGAAGAGAGAGAGAGAGAGGATTTCTTCCCTTACCTGTGCAAACTTCGACAACGACGAAAGTAGAGAGGATTCACAGAGACTAAGAGAGAAGACAGGGTCAGTGACAAGTCTGACGACGAGGTGCGGAAGCAAGGATTAGATTGGAATAGAAAGAGAAAGGAGAGGTGCTGCTTTAGGAGTTTGATCCGTAGGAAGTGCCGACGTGTGGCTTGGGTTACAACCTACAACTTTTAGCAACTTTTGCAAAAGTTTTTTTTATTTGTCTATTGTTAGCAGGTTAGGTATCCATCGAGTATCTTATAGAACTCAAACTCAATTCTATAACATTATAAAATTTTTATTTCGTGTCTAAACCCAATCCTAAAACTTTATAGGATGTCAAAAACCCAATAATAGTGGTCCTGATTGCATCCATAGTAAAAATGGAAAATTGCTTTTTGTAATCTTTGATTTTTTGGTATTTTAAGCTCAACAACATAGCCATGGGATCCTGCATATAGTAGAACATCAAGTAAGATTATTAGAGATGATTTATTATATAAGGATTCTTTTGAATAAATAGTGTAAGTTATAAGTTGCTATTTTTTTAATTGAAGTTCAATTGGGAAGAGTTGTTTACATTTGTCTTGATTATTCTAGTTCTTTCATAGAAAAGAGAAACTTTTACTTAATAGTCGATAAGCTAATATTATGTAATTTTATTTTATTTTTGCACACGCAATACGATGCGCTGTCCACTTGTCAAACTTTAAATACGTGTTTCTATTCTACAATAACTATTGGAAAAATATGCATATATTCTTAAATTATCAATATATCTCCAAAAACAGCTACTAAAAACATAATAGATAACAATACTTTGTATAAATTGGTGTATTTTAAAGATGTATAAACAAATGTTTTTAACAACTTGGCAAATTATCCTTATCTAACCATTAATATTGAGACATATTTATAATTTATTTCGGCACATAATTTATAATGATGGACTTGTACTTCTTTGATAAACAATTTTTAAATATCAAAATACTCCCTAATTTTAGCAGGCAGTAACTGGTATAACAACTTATACTTTTTAAATTTATCTTTAATAAAAAAAAAAATAAAGAAAAAGAGAGATATCTATAAGTTAATTGAAGTGGATATGGATACATTTGGAGTATTTAATTAGTGTTTTCAATTTTATTTTATCAAAACTAACCTTTAAAATAGTTGCTACGAAATATTTGCAAACCTAAAAGTAAAATTAGGGATATAACCAAATCGGGTTTCAGACGGATCATATGAATGCAAAACTTGACCCACTATCCTATAGGATCTACCAAACCCGACCCTATAATTCTACAGGGTTTTAATGTTATATCCAAACCTATAACAGCTAGCCCGATTACATCTCTAAATAAAAATCACCCTATTATCCTACAAGGACCACTCCGCCGCCATAACACCCTTCCTCGTATTTGACCCTGATATATGTTAATCCCATGATCAAATCTGTCTCGTTACACTGTTTAGTATAAAAAAGACTATTGTACTTATTTAGACAGACCCGTCTTGGATACATAATTAACTTTATAAATTTTCTTATCGTTATTTCCAAGAATGTATGATTCAATAGTTGTAGTGTAACAATCAGTCAAATATGGTGTATAATTGTAAAATCTGAGACTGGTTTGCTGTGTGTACGTAATTATTATTCTAGATTTGCAAGAAAAGACGATTCGTTAATTGTTATTTTTCAGGTTTTCCTATGCTGCTAGAGAAGATATATTGGCGTGAAAAGTGGTTGCCTGCCCATAAAGACCGAGAAAATCGGGGCGTCAAATAATCAAAGTTGGGTAGCTTCCATCATTACCGCTGGCATATGGAACGGTCCATATTAACTTGACCTGGATTCTCTTATCACTGCATCCCCGACTGCTGACAATTCCGGTGTAATTCAGTGCACCATGGATAACGTCATGGTCTTGGCCCGCCCGGGAAGGATCTGTAATAATAAAAAAGGAAAAAAAAAACCGTAGAGACTTTAGCATCATATATTTACAAAATATATATTTATATATATGCATTTGAGGTGAAAATGAACGAACACGGTTCATAAACTACTCGAATTTGACTCGATGACATCGGAGTTTTATTCAAGTAAGGGTGCAAATGATCCAACCTAGTTTGCAAGCTACTCGAACTCGGTTTGATGTTTGCTTGAATTGAATCCGAGAATAATTGAGCTTGAGTTATTCAAATAGTTTATTCAATCAACCTTGAGCTTCATATGTTTAACTCGATTAGCTCGTGAGCTTAATCAAGTTTATTGAACTCATGTCAAATATAAATATTAATTGAATTTGAATTAAGTTTGGATGTTAATATTATTTAAATTAAAATTAAAAGTAACTTTTTTTAATAAATCGAGCATAAACAAGTTCATTCAAATCAAGCTCAAACTTATGCAACGTCACTTTGAGCCCGACTTGAGCTATAAATTTTATGCCGAGTTCGGCATCAGCACTATGTTGTCTCTACTTCACTAAATTGCAACCCTAGATTTGATAATAGTCAAGTCAAATTCGAACTCAAAAATTGATCTATCTCATTGAACCAAATACAACATTAGGGTTATAAAAAGAAAAGAAAAGAAAAGAGTAATTAGATTGGAACTTTAAATGTACTAAAAATATGTACAATAAAATTATTAGATAATCATAATCCCTTAACATGGGAGAAAAGACGTTAAATACAATAAATCTATTAAAAAATGCAGGTCACAATTGTCATGGGATGTGAAGGATACTTTTTGTGTGTTCATAGATTTCATACGGTAGAAAACAATAAAAAAAAATGTTTGTTCTTTCTTCTTTTGAATTATGGTTTAGGTCCAGGATTAGAAGTTTCTAATTATGGTTAGTAGAGATTGAGAATAAAGTGAAAAAAAGTTGGATTTCATGAGCATGTCAGTAAAATTAGAAACTCACTAACATTTATATAAGAGGTATAGGTATAGGTATAGGTATAGGTATAGGTATAGATAGGGATGTACGTGAGTTAAGATAGTTTGCAAGCTACTCGAGTTCGACTTAGCAAAAACTTGAATTTGACCAGCTTGCAATCGAATTGGGCTTGAGTTCAAACTACTCGAGTAGATACCGAACTCGAGTTAGAACTTTAAAATACTTGGCTTGGTGAATTCACGAACTTAATCGAATATTAAATTAAGTTGAGTTGAGTTTGAACATACCAAGTATTAAATACGCTTTATAGTTAAATCAATATTTAAAAGAATAATTGAACTTAATCAAGCCGAGTTTAAGCTTATCAAGTCAAGTTCGAGTTTAAAAATCAAAACTCAATTAAGTTTGAGTTCAAGTTCAAGTTTCGAGTTTTTTATTTAAATCGAGTTCGAGCTTGGTACTGTATCGACTCGACTCGACTCGTTTACAACCCTAGGTATAGATTTGTAAGATGCTAAAAATGACAATAGAATTATGCAATTACATATATACAAACTATAATTTGCCATTTTCTATTATTGGTTCTAATCATTGAGACATCGTTAAGAATAGAAGTTTTACAAGCTTGTTTGATTGTGTCACATGATCACTTTATGAAGGGACGTTGTATTTTGAAATAGATACAAAATTTGATAAGGAAAAAAAAAAAATCCAAATCCATCATTGGTCTTTATAGGTAGAGATGTAAATAAAGCAAATTATTCACTAGTTATTTGAATATTTCACTTTCAATTCCACTAGAAAGATAATCTTTTCTATTAAGTATACAATTGTATTAAAATATAATTTATAATATCAATGAAGAAAAAAAAATAAAAAATCAGCATAAATAATTTTTAAAATGTAATAAATAATTTTTAAATTTGCTATGTATTCAACAAATAAAATGATTCTAAAAAAGTAAACATCATTGAGTCAATTCTATTTGGAAAAAAAAGTAATCATGGATCAATAAACCCATAAATATGTCAATTCCATTCTATTCTCTTTCTTTAACTCCAATCAATTCCATATCTCAAATATAACATTAAACTCTCTAAACAAAATTATGGCCATGTTTTTATTGAAGAAAAATATTCTGTGGAAAACATTTTTTTCCCATGTAGAAAATATTGTCTCATAAGAAAAAATTATTTCCAAATGATTGAAAATCATAATTTTTCAAAGAAACAATTTATGCTTTTGAAATAAGAAAATTGTCTTTTTATATTAGTCTATCATTTCATTTTTTTTCTTTCAAGCGTTGAGAAATAAATTCACCCACTTGTGCATTACTAGGAACAATAGCTTCATATGCAGGGAAAAGGAAATTAATATTACTTTTTTAAAAAAAATTACAAGAATGCCACTAGGATAAAAATAATCCCAAAAATAGACAAGTTGAACTCGTTTCTTGAAGAGACGAGATCATTAGTGGCCGACCTCGTCTCTTCAAGAGATGAGGTTAGTGTATTTGTACTTCAAGTCTTCTTCAACCTCGTCTCTTGAAGAGACGAGGTCGATCACTAATGACCTCGTCTTTTCAAAAGACAAGTTCAACTTGCCTATTTTTGGGATTATATTTTCATTTCATGGATTTGTATAATTTTTTTTAGAAAGATAGTTATTTTTCTCCTTAATCCTCATATGCAATCTTTACATTCTTAATACAATATTTCTTCAAGCCGGACAATAGAGGAATACCGAATTGTATTCGTCAAATCTATTATCACCAAAACTACCCTTTGATGACTCACTTCTTAGGAAAGTCATATTTAGGAAAAAAATATTTAATAGATAAAACACACCACGTATTTGTATTATAATCGTTAGTTAGAATTTTAGATAATCTTTCAAACACACTTTTTTGTGTTGATACTAAAAACATAGAAAGATTGATGCTGATGATGAATTAAGGTTAAGCTTTGCTAGAGTAATATAATGGTAGATTTGATTGGAGAGAGGGATAAATCTGCTCATCTAGAAACATAACGTTTATCCTAAAAAACATTCGATAAATAACACATATGTACATGCACACGTCGTAGATAGATATCAATATTTATCTTACATCTTATTAAAAAATCTTAAATAATTTAATTAAGATATTAAAATTTTAATTTTTATACTAGTGGAAGTTGCACTTGTTATACGTACAGATACTAAAATTATAATCAATTAAACAAAATAAGTTTTAATTTATCATTTTATAAATATATGTTTTTATAAAACTTCCAAGTAATTTTTATTTACTCGTATTAAGTGCTAGAACTTCAAATGCATAATTTTCATGTTCATGTACACCCATCCCACTTTGTCATTTTCTCCATTATTATTCTAATAGAATTTCATTTTATATGTCATCACAATAGTTCCCCAAATTAACTTTCTGGTGTATCTCATTTTCCAAATCATATTTTATTTTATAACCATTAAAGACATCAAACGTATGTCTTTAACTTTAATACTTTTTTAAAAATGTTTTATTTTAAAACAGCTAAAGACACTATATATATGTCTTTAGCTTTAATAAAACTAATAAGACATCGACCAAGTGCCATTAGCTTTATTATTGTTGTTATTATAGAAGATACATAAAATGTAGATAAATTAATGGAATAAATATTCATTCTCAATCATTTTTAAAACCCAATATTATTCTAATTTGGATTTGCCATATCTTTGTATATAAACCTAGTCTAGATTTAGAGGGGGGGGACCCTAGTTTAGATTTGAGATAACTAATAACCAAATCTTATATAAGAGATAGATATTTAATTTCCTATTAAAACCTTAAAAAGTTCTTCAAATGTCCACCAACTCTACCACTAACATAGTGCTTTTTCTTCTTTTTTTTGTTTGTTCCTCCTCTATATGGCTAAAGAATCACACAATTACTGCATAGCTTATATATGCCCATCCATGGCTGAAAACCCCAGACATGATATTGAGAGCCAAGTCATATTTAAACTAAAATTTCAAGTTACAAAGGTGAAAAAGAAAAAATTTCAATATTATCTTACTAATGAACCATTGCTTCCATGCGTTCTTCTTCTTCTAGAAGAAGGTAGTCCTATTATTGAAAAAAATTTTAGAATTTAAAAAATTGTTCTCTTAAAAGACAATAGTGCATATAGAAGAGATGATAATGGTGTATCAATCGATCATCAAGATAGTATTATTAATGACATCCATAGTACGACGACTTCTATGATGCAAACCCCTATTTATGCAAGCCAAATTGTATTGGCTATGTGGGTGGAATTGTATACTGTGACATAAATTCAAAATATAACTAGAGCTATCCATACTAAAGATATTGATGTTTTGCCTCTTAATGATTGAATATTGATGTTGTATGAGTTATTATGAATGAATCATTTGAAGATCAACCTACTGATGGTTTATATTGTGCAACTGCATCATCAATTGAAGCGAGGGTTATCATTGAAGGCGTAAAAGATTTGGAATCAAATGGTGATTGTGTGATTTGCTTGTATAATTTCTTTATAGGAATGGAGGTTAGGAAGATGCCATGTTTACATATATTCCACGGAATTTGCATTAAGAAGTGGTAGAAAGAAGTCACTTATGTCCATTGTGTCATTTTGTTATGCCATGTCAATTGCTAAGATGAAAGAATGCAAGTGCAATTTTTTTTTTTTAGATTTTTCTCTTGCAAGAAATCTAGTGAATCATCATCGTCATCATCATCATCATCATCATTATTATTATTATTATTAAAGCTAGAGAAATAGGGTTGACGTCTTTTTCTATTTTCCGTTACTGCCTTTAAATTAAAATTGTTCTTTTTAATTACAATAAGATATAAAAAAGATAATATTTACAAACTTTCAAATTTTTTAGTATTTTCCACTCACACTACTTCCTCTTTCTTTCTTTAGTTTCTCTCCCACTCACACCACTTTTTATGTTCCCTATAGTTTTTTCCTCATCAATTGTTTTTCAAAATAATAACAAATAATAACCTCCTATCCCTCTCTTTTCCATTATGTCTTATTCTAATAAAACCACTCTCTTTCCATTTTTCTTATAAAAAATTACATTCAAATTTTAAATAATTATAATAACTATTTTTATTACATTTTTATTGCCTTTGAAAGTTATTATCTAATCTAATACTTTATCTTATAGTTTTTCCTTATCTAATATTCTTTTTCACACACACAGTGCCGATGATTTCGTCCCTAGTTATTATTTAAGGATTTATCATTAGTCTATTGTTTCTATTTTTATTTTTTATTATTCAGTTCATAAATGAAATTATTACATAGCTTATTCAATTTAGATAAATCATACGGTTTTATATGTTGTAATCTAGTTCCATTTCTATGATTTTATCCTATCATGAGAAGGCATGATATGAAATATATACACACACATATATATATATATATATATTTTCCTCATGTACAATTTAAAATTTTTATGAGCGAACCACCTATCTTTGTAGACTCGTGGGGATGTGAGATCATTCTTCTTCTCTTTCCTACCATCATCATTAGAAAAATATTTAAAACTGTATGTATGTGGCACTAGTTAACAATTAAAAAAGAAAGGTAGAGACAATTTCATATATATATATAATATATATATATATTACCCTCTTTTCATGAATAATCATAAAATATATAGTCAATCTTGAAAAATTAAAAGGTTTTCATTTTAAACTTATCAACTAATATCGCGGAATTGTGGTGTGTATATATTATATAGCTATCACATAAATATATAATATTATCCTCTCAAAAAGCTCAATGAAACATTAATACATTGAGTGCTTGAGAATGTTTGGAGATGAGTAATCCCAAAACGATAAAGAACAAAAAGCTTACCAATAGATATTATTTTTTATTATATAATAGACTAACTAGAAGCTAAAACATATTAAATAAAAAAATTAATACAATTGAGAAAAGTTCTATATTTATAAAAGTGAAAAAGATTGATGGTTCAAATAGAAAGGAGAAAGAAAAGTTAAATAATTAAAAATCCAAGTTCATGTATACTAATAATTAGCATCTACTGAAATATACAATTCTTATCTAAAGAAGATTAGGCACAAAACCTAAATGTTGAAAAAGGCTTGAGAAATTATATATAATACATACTTAGAGATTTTAAATCATATTTGATGTGGTGCAAATCATGATCAAACAACGAGATAAACGGGATAAATCAAGACCATCCAAAGAGAGGAAGAACGAAACAATATATCCAAACGAGAACTCAGGGTCGAGTTCTTCGTAGGTCGGAGAGAATAATACAGTAGCAGAATATCAATTAAAGCTAGCCTTTATTACTTATGGTTTTAATTTTTGAGTTTTGAAACTACCAACATTAATTATAGGCAGCTAGATTTTATTACCACTCAACGATTTAATTGTATTTATTATTTACCTTTTTATGATCTTGTCTTTTAGAATTCCTCATTTAATAATATAAATAGGCCTTTAAGCTTTTCTTTTCTAATCATATTTGATAGTTTTGAAACCTTATTGAGAGAGAGTTTTTCTTGGGAAATTGCAAGATTTTGCAATTGTGTATTTTTAGAAATCATCCACTGAGATTGATTTCTATTTTTACGCTTTCATGCTATGTCAGATTGGTATCATAGTGGGAAAATTTCCTATGGTGATGTTAGGAGACGGCAGTTTAGGAAGCGGTCATGTCCTTGACGGTGTTCGGGCTGTGAAAGTCCTACAAACCGAGTCACAAGTTCAAAGGGTGGTATTAGATAGCAGGGATCAAAGATTCTGGTGTATTGAACAATGCTTTGATGACTTGATCAATGATTTGATGCTAACAGAAATAAGTACGGTTATAAGAGACAACTAAGGGTAGAGGATGCTTGCGGCAATCCTATCATCAAACCTGTTGTTGCGAATCATAGGAGTCAATATAGAGATAAGTGTTGTAATTTTGATGATTATTACAAATATGATTTTGATAAGGAAGATGAGTGGTTGGAGAAAGAGCGATCATGAAAACAAGGCATTGGTTTGCAAATCTGGAAGAGATATTCCATATTTTAGAGGAGAATAAGAGATTAAGGATTTTGTGGATTGGATTGCTAAGATTGAATGGCTTTTTAATATTATAGAGGTACTAGAGGAGAAGAGGGTAAGATTGGTAGCATGTGCGCTTAAAGGCTATGCAGCTGTTTGGTGAGAGAGGTTACAAAAAAGGTTAAGTCGTGAAGGAAAAACACCTGTTAGAATGTGGTTTAGGATAAAGCTATTAATATAGTGATTCTTCCTCTTGATTATGAGAAAATACTATTTCAACGGGACTAAAGAAAACACCTGTTAGAACGTGGTTTAGGATAAAGCTATTAATATAGTGATTCTTCCTCTTGATTATGAGAAAATACTATTTCAACGGGACTAAAGACATCATTAGGAAAAGAAATCAATGCATGAACATCCACTAGTTATTTCCACTGAACTTGATACAAAGGGATCTATTCCCGATGTTTTGCCTAAAGTTGTTACTCCTGAAATCGTTGAAAGTAAACCTGTAGAGAGACTGGTGTGGGAGGAGAAAACAAGTAAAACAAGTGTTGTTGAGCCAAAGGGGAAGAAGATGGTAGAGTCAAAGGGAAAAAAGACTGAAGGGATGTTAAATAGTATCAGAGGGCAATTGGAAGAGTTTAGGGATATGATGTCTTAAGACTTACCAGAGGGACTACTATCTATGAGGGACGTATTGCACCAAATTGATTTGGTGATTGAGACGAGTCTACTAAACTTACCACGCTACAAGATGAGTCCTAAAGAGGTAGAATTATTACAAGAGAAAATACAAGAGTTGATCTAGAAATGTCTCATTAGAGAAGACATGAGCCCATGTGCTGTATCGGTATTGTTAACTCTAAAAAATGATGGGGGTTGGTGGGTGTGTGTGGATAGTAGGACAATTGACAAAACCAATACCGACTGTAAGTTCCCTATTCCAAGACTGGAGGATATGCTAGACCATTTGTGTAGGGCTGTGATTCACTTTTACAGGTTCACATTTGATCCTAGAGAATACTTACGATTCCTAGTGTATTTTCATTGTCCTGAGGATGAAAAAAACTATATATCCAGATCTAACCATAAATTCGATGATGATTTTTTTCTCAGGTAGGAGAGAATAACGCATCAACGAAATCTCAATTAAATTCGGCCATTATTACTGACAGTTTCAACTTTTGAGTTTTGAAACTGCTAACATTAATTATAGGCTGCTAGATTTTATTACCAATCAACGATTTAATTGTATTTATTATTTTCTTTTTTATGATCTTGTATTTTAGAATTCCCCATATAATAATTTAAGTAGGCTTTTAAGCTTGTCTTTTCTAATCAGAACATTTGATATTTGATACTTTTGAAACCTTCTTGAGAGAGAATTTCTCTTGGAAAATTGCAAGATTTTGCAATTGTGTGTTTTTAGAAATCATCTGGTGAGATTGATTTATGTTTCTACACTTTCACGCTACGTCAGAGTGGTATTAAAGCATGATAAAATCTTGCGAAGATGTTTTGAGATGAGGGTATTGACGACGGTTGTATTCTTGATGGTGTTCGGGGTACAAAAGTCCTACATTACAGGCGACCGATACGAAGGACGGTAGAAGAGACCATTGGTTAGAAAATTCGGCGAAAGGAACAACTTCATGAAGCCCTGATCTATCGATCCAATACCAACAATAGTAGGCATTATTGGAGACAACTAGAATGTGATCCAATGATCAGTTTCGTTACTTATGATACTAATGATGAAAAAGAATTTTTTAAAAATCTGGCTTAAAGAAGAGGTTATAGTGGTAGAAGACTATACAACAGTATTAATTACAGGTATAAAGATGAAATCTTTTCTCAATTTAAATATGTTGTTTCTAAGTTTGATGGGACTAGAAATCTGGATGAGTTTTGGGTTTGGGTTGAGAAAGTTGAGAGGTTCTTTAACCATATAAGGGTTCCTGAGTGTACGATGATAGAGTTGGTGAAGAGTCGTTTGCAAGGTGATGCATGGTATTAGTGAGAAAAACTTCTGGCAGTGAGACGCTTGGAGGGCAAGGAGCTTATGAGGACTTGGTTTATGATGAAACACCTGATGGAGCGGGAGACCTTTTCTCTAGGCTATAAGCAAATCCTTCCTCACAATATTCTATAGATGCTTAAGCTAGTGAACCTAATTCTCGAAGTGCCTAAGGAGGAATTGGTGGAACAAGAGGAGAACTCAACTCTCAAAGATCAGAGTACTCGAATTAGTGATAGCAAAGTATGAGGAAGAAGCTGACACCTATAAAGCTTGTGTTGGTGAGGAAGTCATTATGGAGAAGCCTCTGTTGATTAACGAACATGTATTGATAGTTACTGAAGAGGTAGAAGCTAAAGAAACTCTAAGCAGATTCATTGCACTAGTGAATAAGATTAAAGATGTAAGACTTAGTGATTTGCCAAAAAATTTACATCCCGGCTTAGAAGAAATGCCAGAATTAGTGAGTACATTTGTCCTACTGCTTCATATCAACATGGAAAACGATTATCCAATTATCACTCCAATCCATTTAGACTGTGCACAAACAAATTCAAAAGAAAACTCAAGGATGAGTTTTAATCTTATAGAGGTGAATGATGTAGTGCGAATCTCGATCAAATGATGAGATAAATGGAATAAATAAAGATAATCTAAAGAGATGAAGAATGAAGTGATATGTCCAGATGAGAACTCGGGGTCAGGTTCTTCTCAGATGAGAGAGAATAATGCAACAGTGGAATCGCAATTAAAGCCAGCCTTTATTACTGACAGTTTCAACTTTTGAATTTTGAAACCACTAACATTAATTATAAGCCGCTAAATTTTATTACCAATCAACGATTTAATTGTATTTATTATTTGCTTTTTATGATCTTGTCTTTTGGAATTCCTCGTGTAATAAATAGGCCTTTAGATTTGTCTTTTTTAATAAGAACATTTGATATTTGATACTTTTGAAACCTTATTGAGAGAGAGTTTCTCTTGGGAATTGCAATATTTTGCAATTGTGTGTTTTCAGAAATCATCCAATGATATTATTATTTTTTTATGCTTTCATGCTACGTCAATGTTTCATACTTCAATATAGTCAAAATAGCTAATCATTTTGTTGTGCAATGATATCTCCTCTGAAATCTCAATTGAAAGATCTCATGTTTGAATCCCCTTCCCATTGTAATACTAAATATATATATATATGTATAGTCAAAATGATTTTCTTTTCCTTAATAAAAATAACATTGGAAAAAGGTAAGCACTTCAAAATCCTAAAATTGTAATGTTATCATATTTGATTTGATCATCTCACATAAAATAATGTTACAGCCTATTTACTTAAAGCAATGGAATAAAGAGGAATAGAAAGGTTATATGCTAGGAATATTATTACCAGTAATAGATTAGGAATGAATTATTTTGGTACTTACTTTATCTAGAGTTTTATTACCTAGAATACAAAATTTCAAAGTTTACTTTAATTTATTGATTACAGTGTAAAACTAGGAACAAAATTAAAATTACTATTAAAATACAAATTGAATACAATGCAAACTAAATTTGAATCAAGTTTGGGTATTATTACTATTTAATTAAAATTATGTTTAAATAAATTGAACCTAAGCAAGCTAAATCGAGTTGAGTTCGAGTTTATCTACTATTACATCAAGTTAGACAAGAGCTGAGCTTGGGTTTTGAAATTTCGAATCAAACTCGGGCTCACCTCGGTGAACTTGAACATAGATTTGTACCATCTTAATTCAACTCGCTTGCAACATTATACATGAGTATAAATATGGGTTAATTTCATTGATGGTATGTGAATTTTCTTGATTTAATAGTTTTGTACCTAAAAAAATTTTAGCATAAAAATACATGAACTTTAAAATTTTTTCACCGGCGGTCATTCTGGTAAGATTCTGGTCAGAACTCCAAGCAATTGATTACCTGTTAGTTTTCTCACTTGTACCTGGCATATTATCTATCTTAATCGGATGAATTTATTTTTTGTTTCATATTTTATATTAATAAACTATTTTATACATCATTTCCAACACTATTTCTCTCTCTTTCCAATTAATACCTTCCATTAATTAAATCATTTTCTCACCATTGTTTCTTAATTTTTGTCTTCCATTTCAATTCTTATAGTTGAATACTATCTGCCTCACTCAAACATCGTTCAAATCTCTCTGACCTACTATTTTCTTTCCATTTTATTTACTCAATCGAAGGTCTAGGTAGATGGAAGTTACACCTCTTTGTCATTATGGCCTTAGAGGCCAACCCAGGATGCCACTTCTTTGGATGTAATAATTTTAGGGAAAGTTCACAACAAATCATGTCATGATTCATATTAGCTATGTCTATCATGTTGTTTGATAGTTTTTTTTTTTCATCTAGCGAAATAAAAGCTGTGGGTTTTTTGTGGATGGACCAGCCAAAGTCGGAGAGAGCTAAGGTGGTTATACTAGGGTCACTTAATCACATTAACCATCTTGAAAGGGAAAGCAAAGAGTACATGATGCAGCACGGAAGCGTTGAATAATAGAAATCAATTCGACGATTGATTTCAAAACATGAACTTAATCACACAATTGCTAAACAATTGTAAATTCAAAGAAAATCTTCTCAATTCAATATCAAAGATGTCAAATATCAGTTGTCTATAAAAGGACAAGCCTAAACGTCTATTTATACTATTACAAGAAAATCCTAAAATGGCAATATCCTAAAAAAGTAAAATAATAAATACAATATTGACGAATAATAAATACAAAAAATAAATAAAAATAAAAAAAGAAAATAGTAAATACAATTTAGACCAATAGTAAATACAAATAAATCGTGTGACATAACCGACAAAGTAAGCTGGCTTAAAGGCTGGTCAAGGCAAGCAGTGTAGCTGGTCAAGGCAAACGACATAGTAGCTTATCGTCCGCATCATTCTCCTCCACTTAAAAAGAAACTCGCCCTCGAGTTTAGAGTTGAATCTGGATATAAAGGGGTTTTCACCACTGGACAACGAAGACAAATTTGAAATCATGAATAAGTATCCTCCAGGATCAAATATGAACTTACAAAAGTAAACCTTAACGAGTATAAAGTAAAATATCCTAATTATCTTAGGTTTTGGAATTGCATCTGCCCTCGAGTTCCTTACACCATCTGTAGCAAGATCATATCTTCCAACTAAAATAAAAAAATCTTCAACTTTATCTAAAGCAGTTTTTTCACATTTTTCCAAATATATACGACCATCTTTTTCATAACCCTTCACGAGGAAATAACATTCTATAACAGACTCTACCTTCCCAATTGACCTAAATAGTAGCCCTTCGACTTTAGAATATGAAAATTTCAATCTTTCTGCTGTTACCCTGAGTCCACAACTTCTAGCCAAATTTTCACCAAGAATTAAGTCAATATAGTGTTGTTTCTTCCTCATGGGAGGCAAATAATCTAATAAGTCATCGGGTATCAATTTGTTTGACTCTCCCAATTACCCCTTGACATTGTCTAGCACTTCTTTGGTCTTCTCCTCCTTATCAACCGTCAGCATTTGTCTTTCAATCAATTTATGCATAGTTTGGGATTCCATTATAACATTCTCCATCTCATTCTTTGACGGTGTAATTGTAAGAAAGGAACATCCCTTTACTTTGGAAGTTTCATGACGTTCTACTAATTTTTTTCAATTTCTTCATCTTCCTTCCTTAAATCATTACTTTGTACTGATATCATAAATTCTGCTTGAGGATATCTGTAGTCCTATTGAAGTATGATTTTCTCATAATTAAGAGGAAGAAATTCGTCTTCTAATAAAATCTTCATCCTAAACCACTTTCTCACATGTGCTTTTCCTTCATGACTTAACTTTTTTTTTTAATCTCTCACACCAAGCAAAAGCATAACCTTTCAATCGGCATGCTATCAACTTCACCCTCTTTTCTTCGAGGATCTCCAATCTCAGAAATCCAATTAATAAAAATATTAATCCTTAATTCTCTACTAAAATATGGAATTTCTATGTTTTGGCAGAAATTGTCGAATTCCTTTTGATCATACCTATAATACCTCTTCGGTATCTGCTACTACCATTACTGTATCTCTTTTGTGGTTGTCTCTCTCCAAACAAAAACTCACTTTCCTCCTCAGAATCTTCATTTGAGATCTGTGCCCATCTATTTATAGTAATAGGTCTGACAATAGGATCGTCGTGCGCATACTCTGCCTTTGGTCGACTCCCATAATCATTCATATTCCTATTAGCATCGAATTGATTGATCAAGTCATCAAAACGCTATTCCGTATGCCAGAATCTTTGATCCATGTTCTCCAACACCGCCCTCTATACCGGTCGCCCATAACGTAGAACTTCCGTACCCCAAACACTGTTAGGAATATGACCACCTCCTATAATGTAGTCTAACGACATCTCCATAGGATTTTACCCGCTCTGATACCAACTGATGCAGCACGAAAGCATTGAATAACATAAATCAATTCGACGATTGATTTCAAAACGTGAACTTAATCACACAATTGCTAAACAATTACAAATTCAGATAAAATCTTCTTAATTCAATATCAAAGATGTCAAATATCAGTTGTTTATAAAAAAGACAAGCCTAAAGGCCTATTTATACTATTACAAGAAAATCCTAAAAAGATAAAATAATAAATACAAAATCTAAAAAGGAAAATAATAAATACAATTTAGACCAATAGTAAATACAAATAAATCGTGTGACATAATCGACAAAGTAAGCCAACTTAAAGCCTGATCAAGGCAGGCGGTGTAGCTGGTCAAGGCTAATGGCGTAGTAGCTTGTCGTTCGCATTAGTACAAAACATTGACAATAAGAGAAAGGGAAAAATGTTGTGGGATAGGGTGTTTAGGATGGTTTGTATTGTGTGTATCCATTGTATTGTTGAGGAGCATTATGAAATAGCGGCTGTTTGGGATGGTTTTTATTTATTGGTGATGCTCTTTTTGATTAAATAGCATTAGCACCATTTCCCTTATGTAATCCCAAAGTGAAATGAAGTAGTTTGGTATTTTGTTTTCCATTTATCATGATAATTGTCCAATTATCATCAATGGTTTATTTCAATTGGTCATGATAATTGCTCATAAGCTGTTGCTAGAAATGCATCTCTATTTTCCTAGTTTGTAAGAATAAAAGGTAGCTTGTTACCTGTAAATATTGTAACACATTCAATTTTTCAACTAGGAGGGTGTTTGGGTAGGTTTGGAGGATGTTTGGTTGTTTAGTTGCAATAATGTTTGGAGGATGTTTAGTTGTTATGTGCATTTTAAAGCTCATAGAATTTAGAAGTAGCTATGTAGAACCACTGCAAGTATAAATGCTTGCTGCTATCAATTAGTTGAGGTGTACTACTGATATTTTTCACATCAGAATAGTGGTAAGTACATCCAATTTAAGCCTAATTTTGCCATTAATGCTTTTCAAATTCATTAAAACTCAAAAAATAAAAATTTTAGATCTTATTCTACTCTTTCCATAGGATTTTGAATCACGTCAAACCAAGCTCGAATGAAGAAAATGTGCCCAATTTATCAAAATGTGTTGAAGTTGCAACTATGACCACTATATTGAATGTGCAATAATTTCAACATGATTTTTTACCTTAATCCTTCCATAATTTTGCAAAACTCAAATAAAAAGTTGTATATCTCTCTCTTTTAGCTTTCTATAGAATTTTGAATCATGTCAAATTGAGTTCTGATGAAGGAAAGGTGCATAATTTACCAAAATATGTTTAAGCTGCAACACTGACCACTGTACTGCATGTGTGGTAAGTTCAACATAATTTTTTTACCTTAATACTTCCATAATTTTGCAAAATGCAAAAACTAAAAGTTGTATATCTCTCTCTTATCTTTTCATAGAATTTTGAATCATGTCTAACTGAGCTTGGATGAAGGAAAGGTGTGCAATTTACCAAAATGTGTTGAAGCTATAACTTGGACCACTATACTGCATGGGCAGTAAGTTCAACATAATTGTTTACCTTAATACTTCCAAAATTTTGCAAAACTCAAAAAGTAAAAGTTGTATATATCTCTCTTATATTTCCATAGGATTTTGAATCACGTTAAAACGAGCTCGAATGAAGGAAATGTGCGCAATTTACCAAAAGCTATTGAAGCTACAACTTTGAACACTATATTGAATGTGTTGTAATTTCAACAAAATTTTTTACCTTAATACTTCCAAAAATTTACAAAACTCAAAAAATAAAAGTTGTATATCTCTCTTATATTTCCATAGAATTTTGAATCATGTCGAGCTCGAATGATGGAAAGGTATGCAATTGCCTTGTTATGCTTTCCTTTGTTAACTTTAGACCTAAAACATAAACCTAAACAATCCGAATACCAATTCTAGCAACTTTAATGATATTCAACACAAATTAATCACTAATTGCTTGTTAAAATTTGTGTAAAATATTATCTTATCATCCCCAACGTGCATGAAACACACACACATGCTATCTTATAAGCTCCAATCCAATTTCATGCTTAGACACCCATATCATTCAAGATGGATCAATTTGACCGATATGGAAATTCAAGTGAGAGTAACTCAATATAAAAAAGATCGAGTGTCAAATATTTTATGTAAGTTGATAACACTAATTGCAATAAAAAATTCTATGATCATGTTATTAATTTTAAAGCATTCAATCCATCGACTATTTAATGATTCACATCTATTGCCAACTATAATCGTACTTAGACATCTAAAGGGTCCCAGCGAACTCAGATTCACCAAAATAAGGACCTAGAACGACCCCTTATAGGTGGCAGGGTAGGTTTGACCTGTGGATCCATAGGTATGGGTTGGTGATAATCTCAAATACGGCTTAAGCAAAGAAAGCACAGCCTCATACTTTACACAGCTAAAAACTTAACCTTAAAACATTTCATTCCATTAAAATCCTCTCAAAGACAAAAGTATACTTTATTTATCTCCTCTGTACATCCTTCTCTTGGTAAATTAGGGTTTGTATGATATGCCAATTCAAGATTCCTTCACTACTTATTTTGTTTTATTTATGAATTGTTCTTTGAATCTAACTATCTATTGTGTTTTTCCTGTGAGGATGTTAGAGGGTTTTGCAATGCATGCTCGAAGAATTTTGGAATTCGAGCTTCCAAAGGCTCCTAAGGCTTGTTATTTTTTAGGGTAAAACTTGGCTAGCCTCTATTTCTTTTTTCTTTTTATTTATATTTGTTGTGAGTGAATCCTCACATGCAAATTTGTTTCAAAGTCTATCTGTATGTGATTGTAACTAGCCAGCTATCTTAGAGCTTGACAAATGAAAAACAAGAAAATATACATGTATTTGAATATGCTGGCTTTGATGTATTCTATTTTGTGATATAATCCTATAAGTAAGTTTGCATGTGTTTTTATCTCTATCCTCGTATCATAACATGTTCCTCCCCTTCTAGAAAAGCCACTTTGTCCTCAAGGTAGTAATATGGAAAATCCAGTTGAAAATCCCTTAAATTGACCCAAGAAGCATCCTCTATAGTTAGAGACTCCCATTAAACTAGGAGTTGAGGAAAAATCTAGCCTTGCCGATGGATTCTTCTGGAATCTAAAATAACTAAAGTATTGATAATAGGAAATTTTCCATAAGAGTCTACTGGTAGATGCACCATAGTAGATCTCTCACCTTCAGCTTTCTTTAATGAAGACATGAAAAATATGGTGTATCTTGGATGTAGGAAGTAACTCCAAACAATATGCAACATGACCTAAACATCTAACTATCTAACAAGGCCAAAATAATGTCGTGAGAGCATAAAAGATAACCTATTATCAAGAGAAGTTTGCCTATAGGGCTGAAGCTTCACGTACACCCAATCACCTACTTTAAATATTGTTAGTTCTATGCTTGTCTGACAGATGCTTCATTCTCAATTGAGCATGACCCAAATTCGTTTTAAGTAGGCGTACAGTATCATCTCTAGTCTTTAACTCATGATCCACAATATCTATAGAAGTTTGTCCTTGAACATATTTAGGGATAGTAGGAGGAACCTGACCATACAAAGCTTGAAATGGAGTTAGATGAGTGCTAGTATAGTAACTAGTATTAAAACAATATTTATCCCATGCTAGAAATTTAGGCTACTCCTTTGGATAGTCCATGACATAAGCTCTCAAATACTGCTCCAAACAGCGATTCATGACTTCAGTTTGATCATCGGTTTAAGGATGGTAAGATGAACACATTTTCAACGTAGTGCCACTGAGCTTGAAGAGTTCAGACCAAAATTTGCTCATAAAGATTTTATCTCTATTTAAAACAATCGATTTTGGAATATCATGTAATTCGAAAATTATGTTCATAAACAATCGACCCACTAAAGTGGTTATATAATGAGCATTTAGGCGGCCAAAATAAGTATATTTTGTAAGACTATCAACTACGACCATGATAATCGAATAGCCATTGGATAAAGGCAGGCTTATAATAAAATCCATTGAAATGTCTTCAAAAACCTCATTCAGAATAAGTGGTTGCAATAACCTTGCTGAAGATGTGCTCAAATGCTTAATTTGTTGACACACATGGCAACACTTCACAAATGATTCAACATCCCTCTTCATATTAGGCAAAAAAAAAAAAAAAAAAAAGAAATCTACTAGCCTCTTAAAAGTTTTCAACACCCTCAAATGGACACCCACATTAGCTGAATGAAATTTTAATATCAAGAATTGAGAATATAAGAATGAGAGGGGATAAAAATTTTTTAGCCCAAAAACAGCAAATCATCCTTGATTACTAATGATCACCACAAAGAGACTCCAGCTTTACAATGGGATAACCATTTCTGCCATTCCTTATTCTCTTTGAACTCTATCTTAATTGGTGTGACAAAGTCAAAAGATAGTTAGGAAATTAACAAGAAGTGGGGCATTTGAATCAAAGCAAAGTTTAACCAAACATTGTTGCTGTTCAAGGGTTTGAATTGTTTGTGAAAGAATCTCTTGAAGACTCTTTTGATCTTTGTAAAAATGTCTCCCCAACAAATAATTTCTTCATTTTTTAACCGCTTCAACTAAAGCCACCATTTCCTGTACATAAGCACTTCTTTTTGCATGCGTATAAAGAATTTTTTGCTAAAGAAAGCAATGGAATTAGATCCCCGATGTAGTATTGCACCCATGCCCGCTCTTGATACATCAATATCGGCAATAAAAGTCTTGGCAAAATCTAGTAAAGCCAAGATCGGAGTTGTCATTAAGGCTTGTTTAAGATGGACAAAGACTGTAACAACCTTAGAATGCCAAATATAAGCATCTTTCTTCAGTAAGTTTGTGAGAGGAGTAGCAATACTAGCATATTTGACAAACCTTCTATAGTATCCTGTGAGTCCCAAAAATCCTCAAAGTTGAGTAGGATTAATTGGTGTATTCCAGTCTTGAATGACCTGCACTTTAGAAGGGTTAGGGGAAACACCTTTCACTGAAACAAAATGTCCCAAATAATCAATTTGAGCTTAACCAAAAAGACATTTACTTCGTTTCAAATAAAACTGATGGGCTTTGAGACAAGATAGAGCAGTCTCTAAATGATGCAAATGGTTTGTCAAAGATTTGTTATAAATGACGATATCATAAAAAAATGATGAATTTCCTCAAAAAAGATGAAAAATAGTATTCATCATAGAATGAAATGTAGAAGGGGCATTAGATAGGCCAAAGGGCATAACAAAACATTTATAATGGCCTTCATGAGTACGAAAGGCCGTTTTATGTACGTCATCGGGGCGCATGCGAATCTGGTGATAACTAGCACGCAAATCCAGTTTGGAAAAAATTATAACACCAAGCAATTCATCAAGAAGGTCATCAATAGTTGGTCTAAGGAATTTGTCCCATATAGTAGCCTGATTTAAGGCTTTATAATCAATATAAAAGCACCACGAACCATCCTTCTTTTTAGCCAACAATACTGGTGAAGAGACAAGACTGGTACTAGGCCGAATGACTCTAGACACCAATATTTCTAGAACCAATTTTTTAATTTCTCCTTTCTAATAATATAGGTAACGATAGGGTCTGACATTAATGGGTTGAGACTCATTCTTCAAGTGGATATGATGTTGAACATCACAAAGAGGAGGGAATGATGATGGAGTCTCAAAAACATTCTAAAATCTGCCCAAGAACTCCTCAATGGTGTTATTGTTGGTGGTATCATTGAGTGATTGATCCATCTCAGCCACTAAGCTAAATAGCCCAGCAATTTGATGTGATTTGAATAATCTATTCAATTAATTATCTCAATCCATTTGGGCAATAGCGAAGGAATTCCTTTTAAACAAATCAGATGACCGTTTAACATAAAATCTACGATAAGATAAGCATAATTCATAGTGACAGGCCCTAAAGTCTAAAGCCTTGAATGCCCAAAACCAAATCTGCTTCTTGAATAGGAAGTACATAACAACATCAATCTAAAACTGGCCTAAAAATAAGGGTACTTTCTCACAAAATCTATTGCATGTCAAATGTTCACCATTGCCAATAGAATAGAAACTGATAGAAAATTTATCTTTTTCTTTCCAATCGTAGTTTAAATTTATAATACTCTTTCTAAAATAACTACGAAGGAATATAGGCAGCGAACCTATCAACGTAGTATAATGTTCAGATCGAGGTCGTCCACGGAGAAGAAATAACTACTAGTAATGACTCTATTTCTACTATCTAGCAAGATGAATAATGATTGATTGATTGATTAAAATCTCTCACTAAGAAACTAAAAGAATTAAATCGAATTTAGAATCACAAGTACTTAGAATTCAAGCAAGATTTCAAAAATCAATTACTTAAACCGACCTAGATCTCGTTCTTCATTTAATTTCATCATGTGAATCATAGAACACTAAAGATTAAACTAATTGAGTTCTTATACCATTGAGTTCCTTATACAAATTGACAATCCTCTCGGATTTATCAATTTTTCTAACCTTAGATTGATTAATTAGGATCTCTCCTTAACTAATTACAAACTAAGATCGCATGAAGAATATGAACTCAAGAAAAACAGAGAACATACGGAAGATTTTGCAACCTATCTCTAGGATCACAATCAAATCTCATCAAATTGCATAGATCTATTCATGAAAGCGATTTCTCAATCAACTTAAATGAAAACAGAAATAAACTTGTAATCGGATTTACAAATTCAAGAAAACGATGAAGAACATGCAATTTGATTATAAGAACATCAACAACAGATTATTAAGATCAAATCCTCAACACATGATGAAATTAAAATCCGAACATGATCTAGATCTACGAACTACTCCTCCATCGAGATAAAAGAAAACAATTGAAATTCAATAGAAGAGTATGAATTCATGAATACAACCCTTAAGAATGAAGCTCAGCTGATGGAATTGGATCTAGATCTTCAAATCTGGAATAAACCTTCACTTGAATTCTTCAATACTTGTTTTCCTCTAATGCTCTCCAAAAGTCTCCAGAAAATTACAAAAGAAAAAGAGATGACAAGAAAACAAAATATCTCTGGCGTGTAACTAACTTCTCTCTCTAAAAATGGTATTTATATGACGCCAAAAATGAAACAGGGACCCAAACGGCCTGTGGAGAAGGCTGTTGCGCGTTTTAAAATGAATCCTGGTTGCAAACACCCTCCAAAACACCCGTGGCACGAGCTGTAGCGCATACTGATGTTGAATGAGTCATCCTGGTCCAAAACAGCCTTCAAAACAGGGTGTATTGAGGGATGTTGTGCCTTCTAATTTCTTCAAAACAACACTATTTGGCTTCATTCTTGTCGCATTTGTCTTGTTTCTTCATGAGGAATCAAATTTGCCTGAGATTAACAAATTAAACAACTAAGAGCCATTTCTAAATGATTTTTGCTTAGAATATCAACTAAATGAGCTCAAAATCATCTTAGAAATAAGGGTGTTATATCACTTATCAAATTTCCCCCACACTTAACTCCTTGCTTGTCCTCAAGCAAATGATTCATATTAAAAACTAAGGAACAAATGAACTAATCATCAATCATGATTCATATAACAAGATTCATTTCAATTTCTTCATTTTCACAAGATAACTCTCACTTTACAATGGAAAATTGAATCAACCAAACTTTAATCAATTTTCTAAAATTAATCAAAGTAAACCAAGCTTTACCCTCACTTTTTAAGAACAGCTTTCAAAGTCAAAAGTAAATCTGAGGTAAAAACAAAGCAAAAAGAGAATTGGTCCACTTCACTTTTCACTTGAGAGTATATAATTCCATTAATCACTTTTCTAAGCATAAGAATCTTTAATGAAAGTATATTGCATCAAAATCTCCCCTAGCTTCTCTCCTTCTGTAATCTTTATTGAAATTTTACTTAGTAAATTTTTTTTTTTTTTAATCCAAGTTAATAGCGGGGTCAAATCTTGCTCTTCTGAGGGACCAAACCCCCCATATCAACTGAATTTTATCATTCTAAGCACTAATTATTTATCTATTTGGCCTTCAGAGGGGGAGGTTTTTATCTCCATCTTTTATATTTCCTCTGGACGGGTTTTTGCCCGCTTCTTTTCAGCCTTATATGCCCTTTTAACCTTCTTGTTATAGTGAGATCATTAAGTCGGCACATCCCGGGTTCATCACCCAAGTGACCAGGTTTTAAAAGGACCCCAACGGACTCTCACTCATTCTAACATTCAGATTTTTATACTCTTGACCCACTTACCTGAGTCAGTGGAGTAAAGGCATTTTTTTTTTATTATTTATATTCCAATTAGATACTTAGGAGAAAATTCCAAGAGAAACATCTCATTTGCCCTTTCATTAGAGATTAAAATGCTTTCAAAATTCTTAATGAAAAGATATAATCCTAGTGAACTTAGAAATTAAACCATTTAACATTTTACTAAGGACCTCAAATCTAAATCCAACTCTAAAATCCATTATTAAAAAGCAAGTAAACTTGTTTCACTAAGATTCTATCTTAGAACTTTGACCAAGTATTAATGATTCACAGCAAGTCAAGAGAGAGTTCAAAAATAATTCCATAGGAAAATTTCATGATTTCAAAGTCCATTTGTAAGCAAAGAGTTAGCGGAAAATCTGAAACACCCTTAGTTCTATTCTTTCTCCTTCCTTTGTTTGTTAAAAACTTTGCTTTCTCCTCCCCCACACTTAAGTGAGGCATTGTCCTCAATGACTAAAATAAAATTCAATGAAAGCAAAGAAGCAACAAATTAAAGTTCAATGAGGAAGGAAAACTGATACCGCCCTGGAGATTAAGATGACAGCACGATCAAAACAAAAGAGCCAGAAAAAGAAAACCCTGTAAAACAAATCAAAAGATAAAACAAACAGAAACCACATAAGAAACCACAAAAGTTAGAAAGAAAGGTTAGTAGCAAATAAGAGTAATCCAAAAATATTACAGACTAAAGTATCTCTCTTTCACTTGAAAACCAAAACAAGATAAAACAAGAACAAAGTCAATTATTAAACTCTTGGCTTCCTGGTGTATACTCTTGAGATTCTTGTGCATGCATCATCAGTTTCAGAGCCATATTCCAAACTTTCTATTCCTCCTTCTTCTGCTCCATCACCTTCTTGTGGAGCTTCATAATCATCAATTTGTTGATTGATATCATCAAACTCTTCAACAACAGGTGCATCAACTCCAGATGCCCCAAGATCATGGATAGGAGAAAATCTCTCTATCTCATCATATTCATCACCACTAGATGAGCTGATACAATCAGGCAATTTTACTTTGAGCTTTTCAGCTATTGCCTTAAAACTGGAAACCATGAATTGTTTTAGACCTTTCTGCCTTCTTAAGATTTTATCTTGTTGCTTCTTTAATGACTTCATTTCCATAGTTAACTGTTGAAGAGATGAAACTGAAGTATTGTCTTCATGGCCAGTAGATTGAATTGGATCCTCCTCAGAAGTGGAAACTTTGGGAATGCCCCATTGAACCATAGTACGACTAGTCATGGAAAATGAAATACAAGCAACATCACCTGGTTCCTCAGATGGAAAAATACCCATGTTCTTTAGTATTCTGGTAATGAAAGCTCCACAAAAGACACCATGATTAGATACTTTAGTTTGGTGGCGAATAGCAAAAGCAAGTTGAATTGCCACATTAACTCTAGTACCAGTCATCACTATACATGGCAAACAAATCTTGTTGGCTCATCACACTAGTGCTGTTGATTCTACCATTCAAAGAATGGACAAGAAGCCAATGAAGTATGCGGGCACTAGTCTTCTGAAGGTGAGTTCCTCGTGATGCAGAAGAATTATAGGGTCCCTTGGTAGAAATGGAATGCCAGAAATCATTCATAGCATTTAGCTGACCCCATGTATTTTGAAGATGTTGAAAATCATCATCTTGCATCTGCTCATCAGTATAAAGACCTGTATAGGCACAAAACTGAAGCATAGGAAGGTGATAATATTGTCCAAAAGCTGAAAAGGAAACCTCATTATGTAGCCCATTAACTGGATAAGGGAAAGCAATTTTAAAGGATGAAAGAACTTCCAAAGTAACTCCTCTATAAGTTTTCTCGTTGATACTAAACAATTGCTCCCAAGCTGGATCAGCAAAGTATGTTTGAAAATCTGGGGCTAATCCATAATTCTCATGACTGGCCAACTAAAAACAACATTGGGTTTGAAAATTTTTGTGGTAACCATCTCTTTAAATTTATGCTTATGTGCCTCGTTAAATTTGGTGGTGGTCTTGGGGTACTGCTAGATCCGATACTTGAAGTCCTGGGCCGTTTCTTGTTAGCAACTGTTTTCTTACCCATCTGTGAAATTAATACAAATAATCGATGAGTTCATCATAGAAAACCTTGGTCAAAACAACTCCTAAAGATATTCAATCATGATAAAATTGATTCAACAGCTCAAGAGAACTTCAAAGCTCATGATGAAAACATAATGTAGCTTAACAAGCATTCATGAGATTCATTTCAAAATAAAAAAATCAGGAAATGAGAGTCTAAAGAACATGAATAGCAACTTTTCAAAACACGATAGTCTCCCATGACAGCTAAACAAATTGAAATGAACTCCTAAAAATCAAACCACATCCAACGTGTATGAAAACAAAATTTGACAAGCAAACATGGTTCAAGAAATCCTTGAGAATGCTAGGAAAGTTTCCATTAATAAGAAGTAAAAATCCAATTAAATTGAAAACCCTCCTTCGTCATGTAACTTGAAACCCATTTACAAATCATCTAAACATGAAACCCATTTGTTCCAAATGCAACAATCCACATCACAATAGTGAAGCAAGGTAAACAAAATAGTAAACATGAAAGCTCAAAATCTTGGTTTACAAAAGAATTTTCAAGAGACCCACAAATTATAGAATCTAACAGCAAACCCAAATTACTCAATCAAGAAATTGCTCAATGACAGCAAAATATGAAGAAACCAAATGATATACAAGGATCAAAGCATCACAAATCTAACCACCAAAATCTAAACAAAACTCAAGAAATGAGCTATTCATGAGATAGATCACCAACCTTTAGAAGTCCTTGAATGAAAACGAAAAAGAGAAGAGAAGAAACATACCTTTAATGGATCCTTGAAGCAAAAGAATGAGAGAAATGATAAGTTTCTTCTTGAAAAGGAGAGGAAAAGAAATTAGAAGGCCAAAGTAAGAGTGGAGGAAATGAGTTTCAGAACAGAAAAAAAAAAAATTCTGTATAAAATAAACTCTTACCTACGTGGACCCCTACATATTTACAAACACTCTTATTAAATGCTGAAAAAAAAATCCTGGGTGTAAACATGATGGAAAATAGCCCTGTATCTCACCCTGTTGTGCTTGCTGGAACTGATTTAGTGAAAGCTGGAATGTAAAACATTTCATACTACACCCCGTTGCAGCATATGTTGGCATTTGTCTGATTTAACACAGCTGAAAAAACAACCCTGTGGAGCGTTCTGTTACGCTCGCCGGACAAATTTTGGTTTAAACCAGAGAAAACAACGGGATTTAAAACGCCTCTGTTGGCCAACATAAAATCAATTCGTAGTTGCGTGATTTTAAAATCCTGCTTCGCTCGAAATCCAAATGCTTCTGTACCTGAAATCCAAATGGCTTTACTCCGCGAAATCCAAATGGCTCAACTCCTGTTTTACGTAGCCACGTGAATTCCAATTGATCGACGCATGGATTTCCAAATGCCTTCTTTGACATTGATTTGCTCTGCACTTGAAATCAACTCCTACGTGATTTACATTGTTTGGTTTGCACGTGATTTTAAATTGAATGCTCCACGTGATTTACATTCCTTTGACAAGAATGGCAACAGGAAAACGGCTTATATAAGATCTCCTTATATGATTTAATCATCAAAACTTTCACTAAATGTTCTCCGATTTGTGTAATTCAGAAAATTTCCCTGCAAATCAAAAACAAATAAGAGCATTACTCTTACATCTAAACTTGATTAAACAAACAAAGAAGCAAAAGAAAAAGAAAAAAAAATAAAGATTAGGCATGGGTTGCCTCCCATGAAGCGTTTTTGTTTAATGTCGTTAGCTCGACAAACTTCCATTTGCTTGATCACAAATCTGGTGAATGAAAACGAAATTCTTCACGCCCCATTTGGTCTAGACCAACTCCCAAGTAAAGTTTTAGCCGCTGACCATTAACTTTGAAAATTCCTTTCTTTGGATGTTCCAATTCAACAGCCCCATATGGAAAAACTTGTTTAGCTAAGAAAGGCCTAGACCATCTTGATTTCAATTTTCCCGGAAAAGCCTTAACCGAGAATTATATAAAAGAACTTGGTCACCCTCTTTGAACTATTTTGGATGATGAATTCTTTTGTCATGATAAAACTTTGTTCTTTCCTTATAAATCTTCATGTTTTCATAAGCAAGCCTTCGCCATTCATCTAATTCATTTATGAAATTTTCTTCTCATACCAATAGATTCTAAGTCAAAATTACTTGCTTAATAGCCCAATAAGCTTTGTGTTCCAACTCTACTGTAGATGACAAGCTTTTCCATAGACAAGCTGGTATGGTGTAGTACCAATGGTGTTTTATAAGCAGTCCTATATGCCCACAATGAATCATCAAGTTTTTCTGCCAATCCTTCCTATTGTGCTCTACGACTTTCTAAAATCCTTTTCAAATCACGATTTGATACTTCAACTTGTCCGCTGGTTTCGGGGTGATATGGTGTTTGCAATTTATGAGTCACCCCATACCTTTTTAGTACTTTCTCCAATTGAGAATTGCAAAATGTGTTCCTCTATCATTATAATGGCTCTTGGGTTCCAAATCTGAAAAGAGCTTTTAAGGAACTTGGTGACTACCCGAGAATCATTGGTAGGTAAAGCTTGGGCTTCTACCCACTTTGAAACATAATCTACTAAGCCACCAAAATATATTTATTTCCAAAGAAGTTGGATCGTCTCATAAAATCGATACCCCATACCTCAAAAACCTCACATTCAAGAATATAATTCTGAGGCATCTCATCACGTTGAGAAATGTTCCCACTTCTTTGACATCTATCACACATAGTAACAAACTGATGAGCATCCTGAAGATAGAAGGCCATAAAATCCGGATTCAAACTTTTTTGCTGTCCTATTCGCATTATAGTGACCTCCTATAGGACAAAATGACAAGCATGCAAAATTTTCCATCCTTCTTGATGAGAAACGCACCTTCGAATTATTTGATCTACACAAACACGAAAAAAAACGGATCCTCCAAAAATAATACTTCAAGTCATAAAAGAATTTCTTCTTTCTTGAGAAGTCATATCTTGGGGAAGAAATTTAGCAACAAGATAGTTGGCAAAATGTGCAAACCAAGGAATGTCAAAATTAAATACCTCATTCACTGCATATAATCGCTCCTCGAGAAATTCATCATTAATATCTTCTTCTTTCAATTCCTTCAGATTGGGGTTCTCCATTCGAGACAAATGATCAGCTGCCAAGTTCTCTATTCCCTTTTTGTCTCGAATCTCCAGGTCAAACTCTTGTAGAAGGAGAATCCAGCGGATAAGGCGTGGCTTCGCATCTATTTTAGTCAAAAGGAATTTAAGAGCAGAGTGGTCAGTATAAACAATTACCTTGGATAAAACCAAATATGACTGAAACTTATCAAAAGCAAACACCACTGCTAATAACTTCTCAGTAGTAGTATAATTCTCTTGAGCACTATTCAAAGTTCTGCTGGCATAGAAAATAGGATGAAAGTGCTTCTCCTTCCGCTAACCTAGAACAGCTCCAACAGCAAAGTCACTAGCATCGCACATCAATTCGAATGGTAAATTCCAATCTGGAGCTATCATGATCGGTGCATTGACCCTTGTGAGAAACTTTGTGTCCGAGAACTATACCCTCCTTGCACATGAAGTGACATTTTTCCCAATTAAGAACCAAATTTGTTTGCTCACAACGAATCAAAACTTTGTCCAAATTTTCAAAACAATCATCGAATGAATCACCATAAACAGAAAAATCGTCCATGAAAACCTCCATTATTTTCTCTACCAAATCATCAAAAATAGCCAACATACACCTTTGGAAAGTAGCTGGAGCGTTACAAAGTCCAAAAGGCATCCTCCTATAAGCATAAGTGCCATAGGGGCAAGTGAATGTTGTTTTCTCTTGATCTTCCGGAGCAATTGGTATCTGAAAATATCCCGACATACCATCCAAATAACAATAAAATAAATGGCCTGCAAGTCTTTCCAACATTTGATCAATAAAGGGCAGCGGAAAGTGATCCTTGCGAGTGGCTTCATTCAATCGTCTATAATCTATACAAACTCGCCATCCTGTTACTGTTCTCATCGGAATCAATTCATTCTTCTCATTCGGGACCACCGTCATACCACCTTTCTTAGGAACTACTTGAGTTGGGCTAACCCAAGTACTATCGGAAATTGGATAAATCAAACCAGCATCCAAAAGTTTAATCACCTCTTTCTTCACAACCTCTTTCATATTTGGATTTAATCTTCGCTGAGGTTGAACAATAGGTTTGAAACCCTCTTCAAGTAAAATTCTATGAGTACAAAATGAAGGATTGATACCTTTTATATCAGAGATTTTCCAAGCTAAAGCCTTTTTGTGCTTCTTAAGAACAATCAAAAGTTGTTGTTTTTGCTCACTTGATAAATCGAAGCAATGATAACCGGAAGCTTTGAATTTTCAGCTAGAAAAGCATATTCAAGATAATCTGGAAGTTGTTTTAGCTCTAACCGGTGGTTCTTCAATAGAACTTTTCAATCTCAACTCCCCCTCATTCTTCAATTCTTCAAATCCTGCTTTACATGTAAACTCCTTAGCAGAATCAAGTTTCTCTAAAACAGCAACAACTTCACAATTCATTTCACTATTCTCTTTGCCATGAATTAGACTCAATGCTAAACCATCTTTACAAAGAATTTCATCCAAATGATCAATGACTGAAAAATCAACAATATCAATGGCATAGCAAGAGTCATCACCATTCATTGGTTGCTTTAAAACTGAAGAAAGCTTAACAACAAACTCTTCATCACCACTCTTAAAGTGAGTCTTCCACCTTCAACATCAATCAAAGCTCTAGCTGTTGCTAGAAAAGGTCTCCCTAAAATTAAAGGAACATTTCTATCCTCATCCATATCAAGAATGACAAAATCAACAGGATAGATAAAATTTCCTACCTTCACCAACACATCTTCGATTATTCCCTTAGGAATTTTCACTGATCTATCAGCAAGTTGGAGGCTCATCCTTGTAGGCTTTGGGTCAGCAAGTCCCAATCTCTTAAAGAAGGAATAAGGCATCAAGTTGATGCTTGCACCTAAATCAGCCAAAGCTTTTTCCAAGGACATCACCTACCACACAAGGTATCGTGAAACTACCCGGATCCTTCAATTTTGGAGGTAATTTATTCAAAATAATAGATGAACAGCTCACTCCAACTTCAACAGTAGAAATATCCTCCAATTTCCTCTTGTTAGACAATATTTCTTTCAAAAATTTAGCATACTTGGGCATTTGAGACAAAGCTTCAACAAAAGGAATTGATATGCAATTGTTTAAACAAATCAAGAAATTTACCAAATTGTTCCTTTTCTTTTGTTTTATTTAAACAAGAAGGATAAGGAATCCGGGGCTGATATTCCCTTACAGCTGGTGGAGAAGAATTCTTTTCAAATTCTGTCTTTTTAGTCTCTACTCCAGTTGATGATAACTTCTGATTTTCTTCATTTCCTTGTTGATGTTGATGCTCCAAATGCAACTCTTTGCCACTTCTCAAAGTGATTGCCTTAGCTTGCTCTCTTGGATTAATTTCAGTGTTGCTTGGAAGAGAACCGGGTTGCCTTTCAGACAACATCTTAGCAAGCTGACCTACTTGAGTTTCCAAATTATGAATTGATGCTCCATGATTCCTCAAAGTAGTCTCTTGGTTCTTCAAGATTAAATCAAGAGATTTTTGCCTTTCATAAGAATCCTTGATAAATTTCATCATCAAATTCTCAAGTTGAGAATTAGAGCCTTGAGCTTGTGGTCTTTGAAAACCGGGAGGAGAAGGATTTGGTTTGATTGCTCCTTTGAATACTATTATTATTGTTGCTCCAAGAAAAATTTGGGTGGTTTCGCCATCCTGGGTTATAAGTATTGCTATAAGGATTATTTTGTGCTCGGATAGGATTCCCCAAATAATCAACTTGCTCAGAAAAAGACTCTTCACCACCAGATGGTTCAACAAAAGCTAGTTGCTGCTGAGGTGAAATTGACAAACCATCAATTTTCCTTGATAGAGCTTCCACCTTAGACATAATTGAGGTAGCCACATCTACATCCAACATACCAGCTGGTCTTTTATCTCGACTCCTAGTGTGTGACCATTCATAGTTGTTTGTGGCCATATCTTCAAATAGCTTCAAACTTTCCTCAGGAGTCTTATGATTAAGAGTACCACCAGCTGCGGCGTCAATCATTTGTCTTGTTTGATAGTTGAGTCCATTATAAAAAATTTGGACTTGCAACCATTCCGGAATACCGTGATGTGGACATCTTCTCATAGATTCCTTGAATCTCTCCCATGTTTCATATAAAGTCTCCATTTCCATCTGATGATAAGATTGAATTTCAGCTCGAAATTTTGCTGTCTTGGAAGGAGGAAAGAATTTATCCAAGAATTTCTTTATAAGCTCCTGCCATGTAGTAATTGAATTTCTTGGCAATGAATTGAGCCATTGCTTGGCCTTGCCTCTTAGTGAAAATGGAAAGAGACGAAGACGAACCGCATCATCACTCACTCCATTAAATTTAAATGTGTCACATATTTCCAAAAATGATTGGATGTGAGCATTAGGATCTTCGTCTTGAAGGCCATCAAATTGTGCATATTGTTGCACCATTTGTATCACAGCTGGCTTTAGCTCAAAATTATTCGCCTCAACCCGAGGACGAACAATACTAGAATTGGCTCCAATTAAAGTTGGTCTTGCAAAATCAGAATTTGTTCTTGGAGCAGCAAAATCAAAGTTATCTTGCTGGTACTCTTGGCCTCGATTTTCCGGTGGATCAGCCATATCTACTGTTAGAGAAGATGATTCAGCTATGTCTTTGTTCTTCTTCCGATATTTGAGAATAATCTTTTCCGGATCAGAATTAAATTCAACAAGTTTCTTCCCTTGACTCCGGGTCATGCACTAGTACTGCAAACACAAGATTAAAAACTGCTTAGAACCACACTTGCAACAAGAATAGATTTCTCAAGGTAAAAGAGCTAAACTAGCAGATTAAGAGCTTTCCTAATATTATTCCTATCCCCGATAGCAACGGCGCCAAAACTTTGATAGAAAATTTTCTTTTTCTTTCCAATCGTAGTTTAAATTTATAAAACTCTTTCTAAAATAACTACGAAGGAATATAGGCAGCGAACCTATCAACGTAGTATAATGTTCAGATCGAGGTCGTCCACGGAGAAGAAATAACTACTAGTAATGACTCTATTTCTACTATCTAGCAAGATGAATAATGATGATTGATTGATTAAAATCTCTCACTAAGAAACTAAAAGAATTAAATCGAATTTAGAATCACAAGTACTTAGAATTCAAGCAAGATTTCAAAAATCAATTACTTAAACCGACCTAGATCTCGTTCTTCATTTAATTTCATCATGTGAATCATAGAACACTAAAGATTAAACTAATTGAGTTCTTATACCATTGAGTTCCTTATACAAATTGACAATCCTCTCGGATTTATCAATTTTTCTAACCTTAGATTGATTAATTAGGATCTCTCCTTAACTAATTACAAACTAAGATTGCATGCCATGAAGAATAATGAATCAAGAAAACTAGAGAACATACGGAAGATTCTTGCAACCTACTCTCTCTAGGATCATCAATCCAAATCTCATCAAATTGCATAGATCTATTCATGAAAGCAATTTCTCAATCAACTTAAATGAAACAGAAATAACTTGTAATCCGGATTTACAAATTCAAGAAAACGATGAAGAACATGCAATTTGATTATAAGAACATCAACAACAGATTATTAAGATCAAATCCTCAACACATGATGATATTAAAATCCGAACATGATCTAGATCTACGAACTACTCCTCCATCGAGATAAAAGAAAACAATTGAAATTCAATAGAAGAGTGAATTCATGAATACAACCCTTAAGAATGAAGCTCAGTTGATGGAATTGGATCTAAATCTTCAAAATGGAATAAACCTTCATTTGAATTCTTCAATACTTGTTTTCCTCTAATGCTCTCCAAAAGTCTCTAGAAAATTACAAAAGAAATAGTAGAGATGACAAGAAAACAAAATATCTCTGGCGTGTAACTCACTTCTCTCTCTAAAAAATGGTATTTATATGGCGCCAAAAATGAAACAGGGACCCAAACGACCTATGGAGAAGGCTGTTGCGCGTGTTAAAATGAAAACTGGTTGCAAACACCCTCCAAAACAGCCCTGTGGCACGAGCTGTAGCGCATACTGTTGTTGAATAAGTCATCCTGGTCCAAAATAGCCTTCAAAACAGGGTGTATTGAGGGATGTTGTGCCTTCTAATTTCTTCAAAACAACACTATTTGGCTTCATTCTTGTTTCATTTGTCTCGTTTCTTCATGAGAAGATCAAATTTGCCTGAGATTGACAAATTAAACAACTAAGAGCCATTTCTAAATGATTTTTTTGCTTAGAATATCAACTAAATGAGCTCAAAATCATCTTAGAAATAAGGGTGTGTTATATCAGTTATCAGAAACCAACTACCCACGTAACCCCACTACACACCCCCCACCCCAATAGTTGAAACAAAGACCTTTTTCTCTATGAATAGCCATTTCAACAGGAGTCAATCGTTTAAAAGGTAAAAATTTCTTACGAATTCTAGTAGAGGGAACATAGTGAGAAGAATATGAAATAGAAAAAATTGATTTATAAGGAAATGATTTAGGTTTAAAAGAAGTAGGTGGAGTATAAGTAGATGAAAGCCCTAGTTTAGAAAACGTAGACGAATGAACAGAAGGATCGTGAGAGGAAGTGGGGGTAAGGTAAAATATGTGTGAACTTAGATTCAAAAAGTTTGGCTAAGCTCATGGATTAGATCAAACTAGCAAGTTGCACGGCTAACACTTCCTACCAAATCATTGGTTTTATACTTGAAATGAAGCAACTCATAAGAAAATTCTCTGATAAACTAGTAACATGATTAGACAATGACTCAAAGGCATGCTGATACTCAGCCACTGTGCTTATTTGGACAAGTTTGGAAAGTTTGCCTTGTGGATCCTCATGTAATGAAGGACCAAAACGATGCTCCATGGCTTTAAGAAAAATAGGCCATGTGGATAAGATGCCACGCCTATACTACCATTGATACCAATCTATAGTAGCATCTTCCGTTGCAATGATGCAATTTTCAAATTCTCATGATCGAGAACATTATGAAAATCAAAGAATAGATTGACCTCAAAAATCCATGAAAGAGGATTTCACCCAAAAAATTTTGGCAAATCCAATTTAATATTTTTCATGCAAGAAAAAGAAGACTTCTCATTATTAGAATATCCCGTTGGAGAAAATGATGAACTAATAGTAGAATTAAGGTTCAATTAGTCTGATTCTCCATTTTCAATTTAATGAATTGTAAGACTTGAGTCATATTAGCCAACAATCGATTAGTCTTAGATTCAAGTGAAAGAATCTTACTTTCATGAGATTGAAGGTCTTCCTTCAATTGTGTGAATCCTCAAGTTCCCTCTGCTATTGCAGCAATGAAAGCACCAACTGATAAGCCCAAATACTGTCTAAACAAAGAAAATAAGGCCTCATACTTCACACGACTAACAACTTAACCCTAAAACGTTTCATTGCATCAAAATCCTCTCGAAGACAAAAGATATACTTTCTTTATCTCCTTTTTATGTTCTTCTTTAGAGAAACTAAGGTTTGTATGATATGCTAATTCAACATTCCTCAACTATTGATTTTGTTTTATTTATGAAATGTTCTTTGAATCTAACCATCTATTGTTTTTGTCTGCAAGGATGTTGGAAGGTTTTGTAATGCATACTCAAAGAATTCTGGAATTCGAGCTTCCAGAGGCTGCTAAGGCTTGTTATTTTTTAGGGTAAAGCTTGGTTACCCTCTATTTCTATTTTCTTTGTATTTATATTTATTGTGAGTGAATCCTCACTTACAAATCTACAAAGTCTATATGTATGTGATTGTAACTAGCCAGCTGTCTTAGAGCTTTACATGTGAAAAACAAGAAACTCTACATGTATTTGAATATGCTAGCTTTGTTGTATTCTATTTTGTGATATAATCCTGTAAGTAAGTTGGCATATGTCTTGATCTCTGTCCTTATGTCATAACAGTTGGGTCAGAGTATTGTTTAATTTAAAACAAAGAAAATTAACAAGAATATGCAATTATTTATACATAAGTACATCATCTTTGAATTTGAATATTAACTATATAAGATTAGACTAACACTTGAAAAGAGTATAATTTACAAAAGAAAAAAAAGTCTCACGTTATTTATGTCGGTTTCAAAAAGAGGGGAGGGGGGATTGGTGTTTGGTTTGTCAATTGGTTTCTCAAATCGAAAACTCTAATTTTGCCTTTTATAAAATTTTAAATCACAACCCCAATTAGTTACAATGAAATACGGCTTTGACTTTGCTTTTGCAATCATAATAAATAATTAAATGAGAACAAAAATTAAAGAGAAGGGTAAGAGAAGATTGCACAATGATTTATAGAGGTTTTACCTTGAGCATCAGTCCTCTCCTCCAGCTCCGAGCTAGGGACCCGATATTTCATACATGTATGTTCCACTATATCCAATAAAAAACGATTACAAAGTAGTATCTCAATTCACTCTATCAGACTTCATGCTAATACTAACTATCTCTGAACTCAAAGTTTACTTGTAATCTATCTCTCACAATTAATCAAAACCAGATGAGGAATAAAGAATTAACAATCCTCTCAAATTTCAGTACAAGAAGTGAAATTATAAACTAACAAAATTTTGCACGATGGTAAGCTGGAGTAAAATTATCAAAGTGATGAGAGCTTCTTCATGTTTTTAGTTTTGAACTCTTGTTGATATGTAAACTCAAGTCTTCAATAGATAAAAGATTATTTAAATATTTCAGATGAAATTCATTCTAGATTTTTCTCTTTATTGTTGATAACGTCTGCTGATATACTTGTTTAAATCTTCCAACGGATAGGATGAGGTTGAACATTGATGGTGATCTTGATCCTATAAATGTGCACTTGATGAGATAACCGATTTCATGTAAATTTGATAGTAGTATAGAGACATATCTCCTTATAGATAAGGCTTTGATATATGAACGTTGTTGATTGTATCTTAAAGAAAAATATCCTTTGATATTGTTTGAGTTCAAAACAGATTTTTATCCCTTATAAATTGGCTCGTTTCTTGTTGTCCTTAAAATTCTTTAAATTTGAATTTTTGAGCTGGTGAAAAATGACCTTATTATCTCACAAATAAATATCTTTATCAGATAAGCTTCCTATGATAGATCTGAGTTGAATCTTGGACATGTTTTAAAAAATGAACTTGAACATATGAGCTTGAACTTGCTGTCAAAACTTAAATCTTTGACAAATGTATAATCCATTGTAAGCTTGAATCCCCTGGATATTTGAACCAACTTAGTAGAACATATTTGAATGTATTACCCAAATGCATGTAACTTTGGAACTGGGTCTTCAAATTAATGAAAGAATAAAAAAAATTCAATCTGCAAGTCTCTATTTGTAAATCTACAACTTTTGTTCATATAGTAGGTCTACTCTCTGATTTACCCTTTGAGTATTACTAACTTGTTGACAAGTGGCAGGTTTACCTTCTGAGTTATATTCTGATTGTTATTGTCTTGTTGAAAAACTTTCCATATAGTTTCTAAATTACTCTCTAGGTTAGATTTTTCTTTGAAAAACATTTCCATAGAACTTATAATCATACTTTATTATAATTTTTATAACTTGATAACTGCATACTCAATAAATTTATTAGTAAACATTTATCTTTTCGTTAACATCGAAGCTAGTATTGAGAGAAGCCACAATTTAGAAGTAGGATTGCTCTCTTAAAGGAGCTTTATATAAAGTATGAGATATGTTTTTTAATTATATTTATTACGAGTTGCTATCAACAACACATTAGGTTTGTTTGGACTTGGTTTTGTTTTCAAACCGAACCAATACTAAACTAATACACATATGATACCAATGAAAAACTAATAGTTTTACTCATAAACTAACTAAACTAAATCGATATTAATCCAATACCGTTAAGTTATCAATACAAATCCGATACAAATAAAAATTCAACAATCCAAACAGGCTTTAAATACTTGTGGATAGGAAAGAAATAGCTATAAGCCTGCGTGATATGCAAGGTAAAATTTCAATTATTATTCAATTTACATATAAAAAATTTAACAATATAAATATGTTATTTAAAGAAAAGATACTCAAAAAGTGTAGTAAAATAAAAGTAATATCGAAAAGGTATTATAACAACAAAGGTAATAAATATCCTACGTTCTATATGGATTTTTTTTTTTTTGTAAATACAAAATTAAAGAAAATATTAAATTTATTGGAATGATTATAATAATTAACCATGTATTAATGGAAGTTGATAAATTAATTATAGTACTATAAATATGTTATTATTTCATTGTATATATTATGTGTTAGCACTGTATGATATTAACTATTGTTTTTATTATATATTTATATAACATTAAAGAAAATATTAAATTTTTTTAAAAAATTACCATAATTAATAATATAATGATGGAAGTTGATAAATTGATTATAGTATTGTATATATGTTGTTATTTCATTATAAATATTATGTGTTGTTGGCACTAAATGATAATAATTATTATTTAATTCCAATTTTATACCATCTCGTATTATGTGGGAAGAATTGTAATTCTTTAAATTCTGGAAATATAATATTGTGTGTGAAGAGTTATGTCATTTAATATTACATCATGCAAACATTACAACTCTTTTATGTAAAACTTAAGGTCACAATCGTTTGGAACTAAAATGAAAAACATAATTAAAGGTAATTAACTTTAATTAATAGAAAGCCATAAGCCATAAAATAAAAGATAATGGGTGATTAAATAATGTAAAAGCTAATTGTGTTAAAGAGGTATTAAATTCAAAAGAAGTATACATAAACCAACAACTGTTATATCTTTCTATATAATATACGTCGATGCAGTGTTCTTCTTGAGGTAGCCACGCACGTGTCATGTGGGCCTCACACTGGGCTGTGACTTTCAAATACTACTAAGGAGATGATACTTGATGATGAGATGGCTTTGAGAGTATAATGGGCAAGAGGAATAGGCGGTTTCAATGTCTCAAATGCACAAGTGACAGGTAAGGGAGCTTGAGTAGATCTCATGTGTCAACCTTACAATTCTTGAGTAGTTGAGGTAGAAATAACTTGAGTTGTCTTGTTTAATCTTTCTGAATAGAGCCTTCTCTGTAGAATATTGTTTTTTCTTCTTTCTCCAAAAGTTAGAAATGAGGAGGAGTGATTAAGTATTTATAAGCACTTGGCATGGATGATGACCATTAGATCACCTCAGTAATTGACAGTTGATATGGAGTAAGCTTAATTCATAGTTATCCTGAATGAGCTCCTCATGGGCTAAGGCCATAGTTATCTCTATGTGCACAAGCTTAACTGAAAAGTTGAATACAACGAACTGCTCCAACGATTCTAATTTTGAGCTCGCCAAGACATATCTTCCTAAGCTATCTTAATAAAACCAAACTAGACTCGTTGGGCCCTATAACTCAACCTATGAGTCAAGTCCAAAACAATAAATAATAGTATTTATATTTTAAGCTCCACTACATTTTGCCGTTTGACCAAAATTCTTCGATGGAGTTTAATTATTTTGGACACTAGTTGCATTCATGCATGCTTTGATCAATACTTGGCGCATGTTGTAGACATGTGCTTTCATAGAGTTGGATACTTCATTTATTGTTGATGAATCATTAAGTAAAAGACAAACAATAGCACTGCTACTAATTCCATTGTATATAGTTGTATCGTAATGCGTAATGTTGAGCATCACTCCAGTCGCGCATGTCACATTATATTTCTCTAGATGACCTTGCGCTAATGAAACCATTTGATAGCTATATTAGACTATAGAACCATTTGATATCCATATTGTGAATGTATGACTCTTCATGTGCTTATTAGGTCTCGTCATAATTGTAGGATAACCAAGAGTAGACAAGAAAGTTGCAACATAATTTTTTTTTTTTTTTTCTGGTAACAAATTTGTCATGGACACGATACTCCATAAAAAAATAAAGTTATCATTCTTTGGCATATAGCCATTTGGTCTAAGCTGTAACTGACTGAAATAAGTCTTTTTTTTTTTTTTTTTTTTGACATAGATGACGAAATTTACCAAATAATGCTTGGGACTCCCATATGGGATAAATTATATCAAATATACATAAATTACTCTAGTACTTAGAATGCCAATGTGAGCAATTAAGCTTTGTTTGCATTTGATACTCGTGAAATTCGCATTCATCGCGTATGTCTTCGCAACGGGGGTCTTAATATCCTCCAATTTTTTAAATACTTGCCAACTGTTTAACAGTCATACAAGATTTCGCATCCATCTGCGCAAGTACACACCATCTATCCTTTATCTTTGATGTCACAAGCACGGGGTCATTCTAAAAAAATGCAGATGGATTCCTTCTTCGAATGAATAATGGCGGAGCCACATCCCATATTTCCTTATCTCCTCAGATCTCTTTCTTAAATTTCAAGCCAACTAAATACAATCAGAAAGAGTCACTATATCACCGCAAATATTATAATCTATCCAAATCCTTACATTTTCAATAAAATGTAGACCTTGTTGGACAAAGAAGATGAGGCGTGTGACATCGATGCACCTATAAGCCCTCTCCCCAGGCACTAAGCACGTGATGTACACGCTCCACTGGTAAAAAATTTGCCTTATGCTTGCGTAGATTCAAACTTGATCTCCCAGCACACGCCCGGCCCTTAGCCAAATAAGCTGAGTTCAATTTTTTTTTTTCTTCTTTATTACAGTACAAGATTCACTCCTTTGCTTAATTAGGAACAATCTTTGAGAGTAGCACTGATGCAAATAATGAAAAAAATACGGGACAAACGGCGGTCGATACCATAAAAAATCACAATAGGTTTGATTGTTTTCTTATCCTCTGTTTCTGTTTCTCTTTCTCTTTTATCTTTCCTTGCACAGAAGTTGATGATAAACCTGCACTTTTGTATTCTTCATGTTCATCTCATGCCTGTTCTATCTTATAGCTGTGTGGTCCTCTTGATCTGTACCTGTTGCGTGTTGATTTTGAACTTTTGGAACAAGATTTCACATTCTCAAACGAAAGGTTTGTTTAATCCTCCATATATGATGATATATATATATATTTTTTTTTCTGGGATGACATTTAATGAGAATAATCGACGTTGCCTCGACATGTTATTATATACAATCTGACAATGAATTTTTTTTCTTTCAATAACAACATGGTCATATATTTCTTTTGTCGATAGTGTAGCTCTCTTTCTCTCACACACACATACACATATGTTCACTTCTCTTTGTGGGCATCATCCATACTCAGTGTCACTTCGAGTCAATCCCATCCATTCATTGAAGCATCAAAGGCCAGTAGATATTGATGGCAAAGAGGCAAAGAATAATCCAGTTCAACATATTGGTGTTGTCAAACCAAGGATGCCAAAAGTGGCCAAACTTAAGTTGTTGAAGCTGGCAAGCAAAGAGAGTCGGAGAGTAACCAAGACTAAAGCTATGAAGTTACCAGGCAAAAGGAGACAAAGAGAAATCAATCCTGGTGTACTGACATCAACAAGCAAAAAACAAGCCTGAGGGAGGCAAATACAAAGTGTTGAAGTCATCAAGTAGAAAGACTTGCTAGTACGGTCAAGATGGTAACCCACCATAAATTCAACAGCCTTGAGACTAGTGGGTGGATGACACTATATCTGAAGATACTTTCTGGGACAAATCCTCTCACCTTAAGTTATGCGCAACACCCCCCATTGATGGTGAGCTCTAATAATCAAGCCCAAGTTGCGTACCGATTCCAAGGGCACCATTAGGAGGGTTCAATATTACGCTTCATGGATGAGATTAAGAGTCATTGTTCTCAAAGTGTTAAAGTCATTAGTTGTAATAAGGTGACCAAGAGCAACAAAGCTTAATGTGATGGAGCTAATAAGTAGCAAGAGTTTAAGAGAAATCAAGACCAAAGCACTGAAGTTGCTACACACAGGGAGCCAAAGAGTAACAAAGTTCGAAGTAATGCAGATGCTAAGAAAAAACAGATAAAACATAACTAATCTCGAAGTTCAAAAGTCAGCAATAACCAAGTGTCACAAATTGATGTTGTTAAGCAGAAGGAGATAAAGAGTAGCTAGTCCAACCAAGTGCTAAAGACTAACGTTGCTAAGCAAAGGGAGAAAACTGCCAAGCTCAACGTGATACCCTTTGGTGAATGTCAAGCATCACGAGCTTAGCGTGACATTCTATTGAAGACCAATCATCGCAAGCTATGCGTAACACCCTCAACTAATGGTAAGTTCCAATAATCGAGCCCAAGTTGCGTGTCAATTCTAGAGACACCATTAGGGGTATTTGGTGTTATGTCAGAGCAGCCATTCTGTAACTTACTAATGTTGAAGAAGCGAATTCACATCTTGCTTGTACATAGGCAACATGCTCCATGCTTCCATCTAAACTTGATGGGTTCTCAAGAATCCTAAGCCTTTTCTAAAAATGCCCATTTTGAGATACTACTTTGCTTAGATGATTGTGGTGGAAAGCTATATGTTGCATCTACTAATGACCTTCCTCCCTCAGTTGCTACATTTCTCATTGAGACAAGATAGCAACTCTAGTGGAAGTTGAAACTTTGATTTTTTTTTTAGACTTTATTACATTATTTAAATGATCTATCGACATTGGATATACTACAACTAGAAACACCTTGTGAATCTACCACCATGCTACAAAAATCTTGCTAATTGCAACTTCATCTATGAAGAGTTCTTTTGTTGATGTCTTCACATTGTACGGGGAGGGTGCTTTACACAAGTGTCATGTGGCAAGTGTTGCAAAAAGTCGAACATACTACATGCCAAATATTATGTACAGTAAACACCTAGCACATGTGAAGCCTTACACACAAGTTGCACCTCATGCTGGCTAGAGACCTGTACACAATGTGTGCATTGTGTAGGTTAAGCCTTATCCGCTGTATGTACTTCGCCCATAATGATCCTTACTAACAACAAGCATCTTACATATAGATATCATGTGTTGGGAATGCTTAGGAGCATCGATTGTGATGACTACTAAAGAATGTATTAATTGAGTCTGGAATTCACTATGTCTTTGGAGACTTCACGCGCTTAAAAGCAAGGCTTCAACCAAGCAACAAGTTCCCACTTGTTAGCAACCATGAATTAAACACTTATGTGTTGCCAACGCATTGGAGCAAGTTCACACTTGCTAGCGACCATGAGTTGAACACTTTAGAAAATATGGCTAACCTATATTTAATCAACAATAATAGGATTTGGAGGTCTTTAAAACTTGATATTATGCGTCTTGGAGATGAATCTTTTTCTAGTCAGCACTATGGGTAAAGTATGTCATCACACGCTTAGAAGCAATGCTCTTACCAAGCAACAACGACATTTAAATATTATGATTTAAAAAATTGGATAAGAGCATCTTCTAAAGTGTTTATCATGGTAACATTACAATGCATCTTACAAGGTGAGCGCCACATAGGAGTACCATTATAATAGACATGGTGCACGTTCAAGTTAAGGCATAAAAGCCATAATGTCAAGGCATTGCCTAGACTTGAAGCGTCAAAACCATGATACTAGGGTGTTGCCCAGGGCTTGAAAGCATAGAAGCTAAGATACCAGGGTGTTGCCCATGTTTAAAGGCATGGAAGCTATGATGCTAGGGCATTGCCTAGGCTTAAAGGCAATGCTAGGGCATGGCTTGTATTTGAAGGTGATGATAGGGCATTGCTTGCTCTTGAAGGGGTAGAAGTCGTGATGCAAGGGCATTGCCTAGGCTTGAAGGCATGGAAGCTGTGATGCCAAGGTGTTGCCTAGACTTGAAGGTAATGCCAAAGCGTTGCATGGGCTTGTAGACATAGAAGCCAAGATGCCAGGTTATTGCTTAGGCTTGAAGGTGATGTCAGGGCATTGCCTAAGCTTGAAGGTGTGGAATCCGTGATACTAAGGCGTTACCTAGTCTTGAAGGTGCAGAAACCATGATGCTAGGGCATTGCTTAAGCTTGATGGCGCGGAAGCCGTGATGCTAGGGGATTACCTGAGCTTGAAAGAAATAAAAACTGTAAAAAAAAATGAATTGTAACACCAAATGAAAATTTCCACTTGTATTTGAGAAAAGATAAATAAAGTTATTCTTTTCAATATCTAATGGATCATTAATCTCTTTCAAAAGATCCTTATGCTAATACTCAAATGTTATGAGTTAGTTTGGATGTCTTGCTTTAAACAATCATTGTCTTCGATGATAAGCTCTCCACTGTGAACCCTCTCATTGAATACTTTTCTTAAGATTTGACAATCTTTAGTGGGGTAGTCTACCATTCTATGATATTAACAACAGTTAGGATCTCTTCTTTCGCTGGCTATAGGTTGGCATTCAACTCTTGGCAATTTAATGTTCTCATCCTGGAGCCAGCATGTACCTTATGGAAAAGGTGGCATCCTTGTAGAGCTCTTCATTTGCTCACTTTTATGCTTCTTTCTGCTTGTAAAGCTCTCTCAATGACTTATACTAACATATGCAAATCACTTGTTGTATTTGCCACTTTCTCTTTGTTGCTTTGCTATAGAATTATTGGTCCTTCATGCATTCTCAACAAGAGTAGCAAAGGAATACAAGTTTAGGTCCTCTAGGTGGCTGGCATTCACTGAATGCAAATCTTCACTAACTCTTTCTCGTCGCTCTTTGAAGCACTCTGTGTAATCCATAAGGTCATCCTTCAGCTTTTTCCTTATTCTTCCCATGTTGGTTATGGTTAATCGCTCTTGAGTAGAGAAGAACTTTTCTAGGAAAAGCTTACACATTGTCCCCTATGAGTCAATTGACCCAAAGGGGAGATTGACATACCAGGTATATGTGATAAGTGTCATTAGACCCTTAATTTTGATGCTATTTGAACATTCTTGGTATGTAATTTTTGAGATTTCATGGAGAAAAGGACATTTATTTTGTGAAAAATTCATTTCTTGGCTTAAAGATCATATTGGAAGTTTTTATGATGGTTCAAAGGAAATTAAAGCAATTAAACAAGTTTGAATCAATTTTGTTCAAGAAGGAAGTTTATGTTTTCATCCTTTTGTTCATCCTTGGCAGGGAAGAACTGGGAGGAAGAGGTCAGAATGCAAAAGAGAATTTTAATCTTCATCCTTACCTTCATCCTTGGCCAGGAAGGACGCGAAGGATGCGAACAGCAGCTACACATGAAGAAAAGATTTCAGCCTTTTATTCATCCTCACCAGGGCTGACAGTCGAGGAAGACATCAGAATGCTTTTAAACAAGTTTTAGTTATTTTTGCCTTCATCCTGCCCCGATCCTGGCCAGGATGACGCCTGAGGATGAACTGGATTTTTCCAAAAGTATAAATAGAGCTCTGTTTTCTTGTTTTATAACTTTTAGATCATTTTCTTAGGCTCTAAAACAGAAATTACGAAGGAAATTACGAAGGATTTTGCTAGGGCATCCATTGAAGATCTCAAGACATCAATTAGGGTTTATTCTTTCTATCATGATTCTTTCTATTTCCTCTAGATCTTTTGTTCTTATTTGAATCTCATGGAGGAGTAGATTCTTATACTCTTCATCTTGTGAAACCCTAACCATACGAATTGAAATGTCTTTTGATTAATGAATGTTCATGCCTTTGTATCTATTCATGTGATTCAATAGTCTTGTGATTGATTTGTGCACAAATTAATTGCATTGATTCTTATTGGATTGAAAGAGGTTTCATTCAATTAGATAGATCTTCATGAATAGAGGAATTGCTATTTCACCTAGAGGTAGGGAAATTACGATTTTCTGCTATAAGAATTTAATTCTTGTTCAAGGATCATGATCTTTAATGCAATCTATGTGATGTTAGTAAGGGAGAGGTCTCTACTATCTCATTTAGGGTTAGGAATTGATTAACTCGAGGGAGGAATTGATTTACTTGTTGAGATCCCGCAGTGCAAAGCATGAATGATTCATTAATCAATCTTTTATCATAAGAACTTTAGGTTAGGGTGGATCAAGGTGGAGAGTATGTCTTGTGATTGAATTCATCTTTGAAAGCAAACATTAGTTGATCTTAGAGCTTGCTTAATCTTTCTGCTTAGTAGTTAATTGTAGATTTCTCTCCAAAATTTAGGCTAAATAGTAGAGAACCGGTAATACTAGTACTTGTTCTTCAAAATCCCTGAGGATACCCTAAAATCTATGCTACATCGAATAGGTGCGCTTGCCTAGCTTTGATCGTAGATTTAATCGGGTTTATAAATTTTAGAAATTAATACGATCGGTAAAACATCATCAAGTTTCTTGGCGCCGTTGCCGGGGATTTTGAAAAGCAATATTAGGAAAAGCCATATTATCTACTACTTTAGTCATTTTTTTTTTTTTTTTCTTTCTCCTGCTTTCAATAATTCTGATTGTTCTTATTTGTTGTTATAGGTGTATGACAAGGAGCCTTCCGACAGATCTTCTCGATTTAGACCCTGAAATCGAGAGAACATTCCGTAAAACTAGGAAGAAACAGTTGCTGAACATTTGAGCAACATTCCAGATTAAGCAAGAGGAAGAACAAGTCATGGCTGGAGAATATCCTAAAACCAATTTGGAGTATTCAAGGCCTACTCTTGATGGCACCGGTCCAACTATTGTGAAGCCTCCCATTGGGGCTAATAACTTTGAAATTAAAGGTGTTGTCATCCAACTTTTGCAGCAATATTGTCAGTTTGATGGACTTCCGGATGAGGATCCACATGCACATATCCAAAGTTTCTTAGAAATTTGTGAAACTTTTAAAAGCAATGGAGTTGCTGATGATGCCGTGCGTCTTAGACTTTTTCCTTTTCATTGAGAGGGAAAGCTAAGAATTGGTTGACTTCCTTAGGAGCTGGAGCTATTACTAGTTGGGAGGATATGGTTAAACAATTTTTGGATAATTACTTTCCTCCATGTAAAACAGCCAAGCTAAGGAATGATATCTCTTCTTTTGTTCAAAATGATTCAGAAACTTTGTATGATGCATGGCAAAGGTGGAAGGAATTGTTAAGGCGATGTCCACATCATCAATTACCATCATGGATGCAAGTGCAAACCTTTTATAATGGTTTGAACACAACTACAAGGCAACTAGTGGATGCCTCAGCTGGAGGTACTTTGAATTCTAAGACACCGGAAGAGTCCTTGAAGCTTTTTGAAGATATGGCAGAAATAATTACCAATGGGGAAATAACCGAGGCAAACAAAGAACAGCTGGATTGTATGAGGTAGATCTCATGACCTCCATTGTTGCTAAAATGGATGCTTTGAGTAAGCAAGTTGCTAGCATCAAGAACACATCAAATCCTATAAACCAATTTGGAGAATCATCGGAAGATCATAGCAACTTCTTTGATCATCAGGAGCATGTTGATTATTTGGGAAACCAAAATAGGCAACAAAATAATCCTTATAGCAACACATACAATCCGGGTTGGCGCAATCACCCCAATTTCAGCTATGGTAATGCAAATCCTCAAAGGCTAATTATCCACCTCCGGGATTTCAAAGATCAAATCAACCTCCACTTCAACTTCCAGCTCCATCACCTCAACCTTTGCTGCAACTTCCAGCCCCACCTCAACCAGAAAAGAAATCAAATCTGGAAGAATTGTTGACAAATTCATTCAAGGCTCAGAAGCAAGGCATAGGAACCAAGAAGCTTCCATCCACAATCTTGAAAATCAAATTGGTCAAATGGCTAAGTTGTTATCTGAAAGGCAATTGGGTTCTCTTCCTAGTAACACCGAGCCTAATCCAAGAGAGCAAGCAAAGGCCATCACCTTAAGAAGTGGAAAGGAGTTGCAATCTGAAAAATCACAGGAGCAAGAAAAAGAAGAAGTTCCAAAGGCTAAATCAGAAGAATTGAAGCAAAAAGAAGTGGAACCAGCAAAGAAATCACCTCTGCTGTGAAGGAGTATGCACCACGGATTCCTTATCCTTCCCGCCTCAATCAAACAAAGGACAAAGAACAATTTGGTAAATTTCTTGAGCTTTTTAAGCAATTGCATATTAATATTCCTTTTGTTGAAGCTCTTCACAAATGCCAAAGTATGCTAAATTTTTAAAAGATCTCTTGTCCAATAAGAGGAGATTGGAGGATGTTGCTACTGTGGAAGTGGAGCTAATTGTTCATCCATTATTCAAAATAAGCTTCCACCAAAACTTAAGGATCCGGGGAGTTTCACAATTCCTTGTGTGGTTGGTGATATCACTGTTGATAAGGCTTTAGCGGACTTAGGAGCTAGTATCAATTTGATGCCCTTTTCATTCTTTAAAAAGCTAGGTCTTGCAGAACCAAAACCTACTAGGATGAGTTTACAACTTGCTGATAGATCTTTGAAAATTCCTAGGGGAATCATTGAGGATGTTTTGGTAAAGTTGGAAACTTCATCTATCCGGTTGATTTTGTGATCCTAGATATGGATGAGGATAGGGATGTTCCTTTAATTTTAGGAAGACCTTTCCTTGCAACAGCCAGGGCATTAATTGATGTAGAGAAAGGAAAGCTTACTTTGAGGGTAGGAGATGAAGACTTAGAAGTGAAGATTGCCCCAGCTTGAAATATCCAATGAGTATGGATGATTCATGCTATGCAATTGATGTGGTTGATTTTTCAGTAGAGGAGCATCTTGAAGAAATTTTGTGTAAGGATGAGTTACAATTGAGCTTAGTGCATGAAGAAGGAAAGGATGTAATAAATTCAGAGGTTAATTCAATGATTTCACAGCTTAATTCAACAAAAGAAATTAAACCTCAAAATGAATTTGAAGAACTGAAAAAAGAGAGTGTAGCAAGATTGAAAACTTCCATTGAAGAGCCTTCGGTTTTGGAATTAAAACAACTTCCAGATTATCTAGAGTATGCTTTTCTAGCAGAAAATTCCAAATTACCGGTTATCATTGCTTCGGATTTGTCTTGTGAGCAAAAACAACAGCTTTTGAAAGTTCTTCAAGCACATAAGCAAGCCATTGCTTGGAAAATTTCTGATTTAAAAGGAATAAATCCATCTTTTTGTACACATAAGATTTTGCTTGAAGAAGGTTTCAAATCTGTTGTGCAACCTCAAAGCGGTTAAATCCAAATATGAAGGAGGTTGTCAAGAAAGAGGTGATCAAATTGTTAGATGCTGGGTTAATTTATCCAATTTCGGATAGCTCTTGGGTTAGTCCAACTCAAGTAGTCCCAAAGAAAGGGGGAATGACTGTGGTTCCCAATGAAAAAATGAGTTGATTCCAATGAGGACTGTCACGGGATGGCGAGTGTGTATTGATTATAGGAGACTAAATGATGCAACTAGAAAAGATCATTTTCCCTTGCCATTTGTTGACCAAATGCTTGAAAGACTTGCTGGACACATGTTTTATTGTTATTTAGATGGAATGTCTGGTTACTTTCAAATTCCTATAGCCCCGGAAGATCAAGAGAAACAACTTTCACTTGTCCCTATGGTACTTATGCTTATAGGAGGATGCCATTTGGGCTTTGCAATGCACCTGCCACTTTTCAAAGGTGTATGCTTGCAATTTTTGATGATTTGGTTGAAAATATTATGGAAGTCTTCATGGATGACTTCTCAGTTTTTGGTGATTCATTCAATGACTGTTTGGCCAATTTAGAAAGTTTTGATCCGTTGTGAAGAGACAAACCTAGCACTTAACTGGGAAAAATGTCACTTCATGTGCAAGGAAGGTATTGTGTTAGGACATAAGGTTTCTCACAAGGGAATTGAAGTAGACAGGCCAAGATAGATGTCATTTCAAGGCTTCCACCTCCATCCTCTGTCAAGGCCATTAGAAGTTTCTTAGGGCATGCCGGTTTTTATAGGCGTTTCATAAAAGATTTTTCTAAAATTGCCGGCCTATGACAAGGTTGTTGGAGAAGGATATGCCTTTTGATTTTAGTCAAGAATGCTTACAAGCTTTTGAACTTTTGAAGGAAAAATTAACAAATGCTCCTATCATGATTACTCCGGATTGGAGTCTTCCATTTGAAGTCATGTGCGATGCAAGTGATTTTGCAGTGGGAGCGGTTCTTGGACAGAGAAGAAGAAACATTTTCAACCAATTTACTACGCCAGCAAAACACTCAACAATGCTCAAGAAAATTACAACAACAGAGAAAGAATTGGCGGTAGTTTTTGCTTTTGAGAAATTTAGACCTTATCTTATTTTGTCTAAAGTTGTTGTTTTTACAGATCACTCAGCTCTCAAGTTCTTGTTGTCCAAAACTGATGCCAAGCCAAGACTTATTCGATGGATTTTGCTTTTACAAGAATTTGATCTGGAAATTCGTGACAAAAAAGGAGCTGAAAATTTAGCCGCCGATCATTTATCTCGGTTGGAAAATCCATTCTTAGAGGAGCTCAAGGAAGATGATATTGATGATGTTTTTCCTGAAGAAAAATTATTTGCAGTTTATGAGCTTTTTAATGTTGAAACTCCTTGGTTTGCTGATTTTGCAAATTTTCTTGCTGCAGGGATCTATCCAAATGATTTAAATTTTCATGCTAAGAAGAAGTTCTTTATGAACTCAAGCATTACTATTGGGAAGATCCTTTTCTTTTTCGTATTTGTGCAGATCAGATGATAAGGAGGTGTGTTTCTCATAATGAAGGTTGGAAAATTTTGAAGGACTGTCATTCGGGTCCAACCGGTGGTCATTTCAATGCTAACCGGACTGCTCATAAAGTGTTGGAAGCTGGTTTTTATTGGCCTACCATATTCAAGGATGCTCAACACTTTGTAGCTTCATGTGACAACTGTCAAAGAACAGGTAACATATCAAGGAGGGATGAAATGGCTCAAAATTACATTTTGGAGTGTGAAATTTTTTATTTATGGGGTATTGATTTTGTTGGGCCACTCCCTAATTCTTTTGGGAACAAATACATATTAGTGGCAGTTGATTATGTCTAAATGGGTTGAGGCACAAGCTTTGCCTACCAATGATGCCAGAGTAGTATGTAGGTTCCTAAAGAAGCTCTTTTCCCGGTTTGGAACTCCCAAAGCTATTATCAGTGACAGGGGAACACATTTTTGTAATTCTCAGTTAGAAAAGATTTTGAGGAAGTATGGGGTAACACATAGAGTTGCAACATCTTACCATCCTCAAACCAGCGGTCAAGTTGAAGTATCAAACCGGGAACTAAAGCGCATTCTTGAAAGACAGTTGATCATCATCGTAAATTGGGCTGATAAATTGGATGATGCCTTGTGGGCGTATCGAACTGCTTTTAAGACACCACTTGGGACAACTCCTTATCGTTTGGTATATGGAAAAGCATGCCATTTGCCAGTTGAAATCGAACAAAGCATATTGGGCAATAAGGCAGATGAATTTTGATTTAGCAAGTTCAGGGATCAAAAGAAAGTTGCAGCTTAATGAACTTGAGGAATGGAGGATGTTGGCTTATGAGAATATGAGAATTTACAAAGAAAGATGAAAAAGTATCATGATTCTCATATCGTCATCCTAAGAAGTTAAAGAAGGTGACAAGGTGCTGCTATTCAATTCTAGACTTAGACTTTTTCCCGGAAAGCTTAAAATCTAGATGGTCCGGACCTTTCACTGTTAAAAGAATTTTTCCACATGGAGCAGTTGAGCTTACACATCCAGGGCATGATGATTTTAAGGTCAATGGACAGAGATTAAAGCTTTACTTAGGAGGTGAAAATGAGATGGAAATCGAGAGGAGTTTAGACTCCTAGCACCAGATGTTTAAGCTGCAATTTTGTAAGATAAAGTCGAGCCAACGACGTTAAACAAGTGCGCTTCATGGGAGGCAACCCATGTCTAACTTTGGTGAGTTTTGTTCTTTTTGCTTTTCTTTGTTTTTCACCAATTCTAAGCCCAAAGTTTTGTTAAAGTTGCAGGTGTGGATGTTTTGCACAATCAAGGAAGATGAGAGTATTTTAAGTGTGGGAAAATACAATTTGGTATGCATTTAATTTCTAAAAGAGAGTGAGGTAAGTTTTCATCTCAATTTTAAGAGTTTTGAGCTAATTTCATGTTGAATTCTTGATGAAAACTTTGAATTTTCTGTTGCATTTTGAATAAATTGGACGTTTATTCATTCAATCTTGTTAGAATAAAGTTAAAAAAAAAAAAAGATGATTTCAAATAAAAACAAATTTTGAAAAAAAAAAAAAATTTGCTTCTGTATTCATCCTCACTTCCATCCTGCCCTAGGATGATGGTCGGGCTGATTTCAAAGGTAGCTACTGTTTCCATCCCGGTCCCGATCCTGCCCTAGGATGACGCTGAGGATGAATCTGCTCTGATGTCTCGTTTAGCTTTGTTCGCATCCTCACCTCCATCCTGCCCTAGGATGATGGTCGGGCTGATTTCCAAGCATGCTACTGTTTCCATCCCGGTCCCGATCCTGGCCAGGATGACGCCCAGGATGAATTTCCCTGGAGTTCAAATGAGTTACTGCTCTCATCCCTGCCCCAATCCTGCCCCAGGATGAAGGTCGGGCTGACTTCGGTCAGGCCCTTTGTATAAAAAAAAAATTAAAATTAAAAAAAAAAAATAAATAAAGCATACTACAATCAAAATAAACGAACAACTCTCTAATAAAAAAAAAAAAAAAAAATAAAAATAAAAAAACAAAATAAACCAACAACTTAAAACAAATGATTTTTCTGCATTTTCAATTTAGGTAATAAAACTCTTTAATTTCTCTTTTGCATTTTCGTTTTCACCCTCACTCTCACTTTCTCAATTTTGCTCTCATCTTCATCTCCAACATCACATAAGTGCATTCGCACTTTGCATTTCTGGGATTCTTTTGCCATTTCCATCAACAAGTAAGTTCCCTCATCTTCTCTATTGTTCCTTTTCCTTTGTTTCGTATTTCTCTGTCATGCGCATCCTGTTTTATCATGCAACTGAGTGTTTTTGTTCTTTTACGTTTTTAGTTTGCTTAGGGATTGAAGCTTTTATGAACACAATATTGTTTGTTTGGGCTTTATTTCAATTGATTTTAGTTGTTACACCATTATTCATGAGCTGACGTTTTTCTTAGGGTTCTTTTTCACAATTCGATGGTACTAAAATTTGGGGTTTTTACTTGTTTCTTGTAATTCATTGCTTCTCATACCTTACTATACAATTTGTTTTGAAGAAATTGTCGATGCATTGTTCGATCATGGATTTAGGGTTCTTTTCGGTTCTGTTTTGGTTCCTCGCTGCTTTTGCTATTTTGAGGATGTTCTCTATCTTGTTAGCACTTACCTTTCCTATTGAAAGTTTGTTCCTAGTTTTCAGTATGATTTGTTTCCCGCGCTTGTGTAGAAATTTACATCCTTATGTTTTCCCATGTTGACTTGATGCGATTTGATGATTTTGTTTTGTTTGATTGTTTTCTCCATATTATCCAATGCTGCATTTCAGTATCATCTCACTCATGTGAATTTGGGCTGTTGCTGTTGGTTTAGTCTTTATGTCCTAATCTGTGGCCTTCTCTTTGTTAGGTATGCGTACTAAGCGCGCTTGTATTAAGAAGGGCAAGCGTCCTATGGGGTCGCCAGAATCTCAACCATCCAAATCTCGCCAAAGAACTAGAGAGCCTTCACCATCATTACCAGCTAGAGTGGAAACCTTTTCTTACAGTGGTGGTGCTATTTCAAATCGTACATGGAGTCGGCAAAGAAAAGCTAGACTGGAGAAGCTGGAGTTTCACAATAATAAGTATTTGGATTGGCGGCTTCTTCGCGAATTTGGTATGGAAGACCGTGTTCGTCAGACTCTTGCTATCGGTCCTTGGGCTCAGTTGTTTGAGATTAATGAGCCTGCTTATTCTGATATTACTATCGAGCTTTTATCTACTTTAGAGATTGAGCAACACTCTCGTACTCACAAGGTCGATAGTATAATCACTTTTCAGGTATATGGAAAGTCTTACAGCTTTCATTTATCCAAGTTTGGACTCTGTTTGGGTTTATATTCTGAAGCTGAGATTGAAACGCCTGAATATCTTTCTATGCCTAATGATTGGCCTCCTGAGCAAAGTATGAATACTTTTTGGCAGCTTTTATGTTTTGATAAGCCTGTTAAATTTCTTCCGTCCAAATCCAAGATTTCCTCTATCAATGAGCTTACTTTGAAGGTGGTCCATCATTTGTTAGCTCATACACTAGGGGGACGTAGTAGTAGCCATGGATTGTTAGTTCCTTTGAACTGTTTTATATGTATAGTATGCGTAGGAACTACCCCATCAATGTCGGTGTGGAAGTTGCGTTGTTCCTTAAACGCCAAGCTACTGATCCTCGAGTAAAGGGCTTTATTGTGGAGGGTACATTACCAAATTGCTTAAGGGTATGAATTTATTTCGAACACAGCACCTGGTACTCCATGTGTACATCTGAGAGGATCTCTGATGGTCCATTTCATGGATATGGGATGTGCAAAATTGGTACTACATCTCCTCCGCTTCTGGTCCTGCTAGTGTTTCCACTTTCTCATCCTTACGGGATTATGAGTTTCGTCGGCTGAGGAGAGAATTCCATGACGAGCGCAAGAAGGCTAAGCATTTTCGGAAAGCTGTTTGGGTTTTTTTACAGTCATTGGCTACTTGTTGTTCACCACCACCACAGAATATTCCTCATTATGAATCTTCTTCAGAATATGGTTCTGACTCATCTCCTGATCTTGATCCAGATAGCATTCGCATTGTTATGGATCCAGATGATGATGGTGGTGATGATCAAGATGAGGATGATGATGAGGAGGCTTCTGATGATGCTGCTGCTGCAGATGATGATGGTGGTGTTGCCCAAGACGAGGATGATGATAAGGCTTCTGATGATGCTGCTGCTGCCGATGATGATGGTGGTGTTGATCAAGATGGGGATGATGATGATGCATGATTTTGCATTTTCTTTTCTTTATTCTGTTTTTCTATAGTTTGTAATTTTTGCGCTCCCGCTTTATGGGAAGACTTTTATTTTGTTACGGACCATGTGTTTACTTTTTTGGACTTAGTATATTTTTCTTGCTTTACCCTGCTGTTTTTGTTCTGTTTTTGTTTTTATTGCAGGTGTTACCTTCTACCTTGGTCGGATCTCAATTGATTTGCTGCTGTTGCACAACTCTATTGCATTTTCTTCCTTCTTTTTCTGGTTCTCCAATTTCATGTTGACATCAACACTAAACCAGAGAAGTTATTTAATGTCCTTTTCTAATAATTTCTTTCTGTCCTTTTTCCTTACTTTTGCTTAGTTAGGAACGACATTGGGGACAATGTCTTGTTTAAGTGTGGGGAAGGGCTACTATAGAAGAAAGAAATTATTTGGGTTTTAAATTGAGCTTCATTTTGCATATGCACTTGTTAATCAAAATTCCCCCATTTAAGAGTTTGCTAATGAGCTGTTAATGTTGATATGATGTAATATGTTAGAATCTTGAAAGTATACTCATTTTTTCTTTAGAAACATAGCATTAAAAAAAATGATGAAAATGAAGAAAAAATGAATAAATTTTGACTTTGTGTGCCTTACTCACCTATTTTGAACTTAGTTTTACTTAGTCAAAATTTTGAAATAAAATCTAAGTGAGGTAAACTTACTTGCCATTTAATGATTGAATTTAGAGTTATGAAAAAGGTCAAAGTCCTTAGTTTAAAAGTTTAATGGTTGTGCTTCTAAGCTTGTTAGGAGTATATTTGCTTTTCAATCACTTTGAGAGCTCTTATAATTTTTTGTGAAAGGGCATATGAAATCTATCACTTAGTGATTCTTCTTAAATAATCTCTAAAAAAAAAAAACAAAACAAATGAAAAAAAAAAATAAGCCTATACTTCGATGACTCAAAAATTTGAGTTATGAGTATCCAAACTTGAATGTTAGAGTGAGTAGAGAGTTCTTAGGGGTCCCTTTAAAACCTGGTCACTTGGGTGATGAGCCCGGGATGTGCCGACTCGATGAACTCACTATAACGAGAAGGGCGGAAAGGCAAAAGTTCATTACATGAGCTTGAAAAAAAATAATAAAAAAAAAAAGCTGAAAAGAAGCGGGCAAAAACCCGTCCAGAGGTAAAGAAAAGATGGAGGCAAAAACCTCCCCTCTGAAGGCTAAAAGAAAAAAATTATTAAGAGATTTAAAAAAGAGGAAAAAAATCTAGGGAATGATGGATGCCATATACTTTCATTTAAGGTTTTTGAGTTTAGAGAGGTGATTGAACGGTTTATATACTTGCTAGTAAGTGGTGAGATGTGATCATGACACTTTTTGCTTTGTTTGAATTTGTATCTCCCTTATAACTTTGGAATCGGTTATTAAATGGCGAGATTAACAATTTGACTTACTTGGATTAGTTCTGAAATTTTGATTGTAGTATGCTAAGTGCAAGTACAAATATGGTAGGTTTGAGCAATAGGCACCAATGAGTCCCTTTGGCTTGATGGAATTCTAGAATGTTATCTTTGTTGTGAAATTTTCTGATGAGTATAATTGATGATAGATTCTTTTGTTTTTGTTTTGTTTGCTTGAGGACAAGCAAGCGACTAAGTGTGGGGAAGTTTGATAAGTGTCATTAGACCCTTAATTTTGATGCTATTTGAACATTCTTGGTATGTAATTTTTGAGATTTCATGTAGAAAAGGTCATTTATTTTGTGAAAAATTCATTTCTTGGCTTAAAGATCATAATTGGAAGTTTTTATGATGGTTCAAAGGAAATTAAAGCAATTTAAACAAGTTTGAATCAATTTTGTTCAAGAAGGAAGTTTATGTTTTCATCCTTTTTGTTCATCCTTGGCAGGGAAGAACTGAGAGGAAGAGGTCAGAATGCAAAAGAGAATTTTAATCTTCATCCTTACCTTCATCCTTGGCCAGGAAGGACGCGAAGGATGCGAACAGCAGCTACACATGAAGAAAAGATTTCAGCCTTTTATTCATCCTCACCTAGGGCTGACAGTCGAGGAAGACATCAGAATGCTTTTAAAGCAAGTTTTAGTTATTTTTGTCTTCATCCCTGCCCCGATCCTGGCCAGGATGACGCCTGAGGATGAACTGGATTTTTCCAAAAGTATAAATAGAGCTCTGTTTTCTTGTTTTATAACTTTTAGATCATTTTCTTAAGCTCTAAAACAGAAATTACGAAGGAAATTACGAAGGATTTTGCTAGGGCATCCATTGAAGATCTCAAGACATCAATTAGGGTTTATTCTTTCTATCATGATTCTTTCTATTTCCTCTAGATCTTTTGTTCTTATTTTGAATCTCATGGAGGAGTAGATTCTTATACTCTTCATCTTGTGAAACCCTAACCATACGAATTGAATTGTCTTTTGATTGATGAATATTCATGCCTTTGTATCTATTCATGTGATTCAATAGCCTTGTGATTGATTGTTCACAAATTAATTGCATGCTTGATTCTTATTGGATTGAAAGAGGTTTCATTCAATTAGATAGATCTTCATGAATAGAGGAATTGCTAATTTCACCTAGAGGTAGGGAAATTACGATTTTCTGCTATAAGAATTTAATTCTTGTTCAAGGATCATGATCTTTAATGCAATCCTATGTGATGTTAGTAAGGGAGAGGTCTCTACTATCTCATTTAGGGTTAGGAATTGATTAACTCGAGGGAGGAATTGATTTACTTGTTGAGATCCCGCAGTACAAAGCATGAATGATTCATTAATCAATCTTTTATCATAAGAACTTTAGGTTAGGGTGGATCAAGGTGGAGAGTATGTCTTGTGATTGAATTCATCTTTGAAAGCAAACATTAGTTGATCTTAGAGCTTGTTTAATCTTTTGCTTAGTAGTTAATTGTAGATTTCTCTCCAAAATTTAGGCTAAATAGTAGAGAACCAGTAATACTAGTACTTGATTTTCAAAATCCCTGAGGATGACACCCTAAAATCTATGCTACATCGAATAGGTGCGCTTGCCTAGCTTTGATCGTAGATTTAATCGGGCTTATAAATTTTAGAAATTAATACGATCGGTAAAACAACATCAATATGCCTTCTCAGTTAGAGACTTAGAAAATTCTTTCAACTTTAAATCATCATCAAAACCATAGACTTCTAATGTCACAATGATTTTAGTAGGTGTTCTTTAGCATTACCTTTCTTGCCATCAAATAACATGAACTTAGGACTGACATAGTCCTTAGGGTAAGGTTTCATGGCGATGCAATGGTGGTATGGAAGCTTTAAGTCTAGTACTCCCATAGAGGACTTAACCTGAATCTTCTTCAAATAAATGCTCAAGTCTTCCTTTGTTATAAAAGATTCCCTTAGCATAGATATTAATGGTGCAATAGCTGTAACTATTGTGGTTAGTGTAGCTGGTGCAATTGGTGCAATAGGTACAACTAATACAATCGGTATAGTTAGTGTGACCAATGCAATTGGTGGAGCTAATACTTAAGGAAAATTAGGATTAGGCAAGGGAGTGATCTCATGCAGGTTGGTACGAGAGTGTACATATGAGGATGATGACCTGCCAAGCTGGGATCTTACATTATTTGCTTCGGATGCTGGGTATTGCTTAGTTGCAAGTTGAGGTGATAGAGTTTGCACATTTACCCTTGAGTCATATTTGCTTAAATGGTAGGAGGAATAGCGGGCTAAGATAAAAAAAAAAAAAGGGTGCCTTACTGCACAGTTGCAGTAGGGATTGGCAAGGTTGTACCTTAGAGCGTAGTAGCATTAATAGCCATCCTTGGTATGAGATGAGTGAGTGTAGTCACGAATTAGTTTAGGGACCGAGTGTTTTCTTGTATGGTTTGTGTCATCCATTCATTACTTTCCTGTATGGCACGCATTATTTGTGCATTGTTAGAAATGATGCCTTACATGTTGGCAACAGAATTGGCAATGATGTTAGGGTTAATGTCTTTCGACACTAGCATGTCTGGATCAATCATATTAGGGTTAGCATTGCTAACATCTTAAATTGCATTGTCATCGATGTTAATTTGTTTTCTTCTTAGAGGTGCCATCATGACTGTGTCAAAATCCTCAATCCTTAATGGAGTTGCCAAAATATAGATCCAAGGTTCTTCTTCAAGTAGTCACGCATATGCCACGTCGGTCTCGCACATGTCACGTAGGTCTCGCACCTGGCACGTGACTTCTAAATGCTGTTGAGGAGATGACACTTGATGATGGGATGGCTTGGAGAGTATGATGGGGAAGAGAAACATGAAGTCTCAATGTCTCAACTGGACAAGTGATAGGTAAGGAAGTTTGAGTAGACCTCGCACTTCAACCTTATAGTTCTTGAGCAGTTGAGATAAAAATTGCTTGAGTTGCCTTGTTTGATCTTTTTTAATAGAGCCTCTACTATAAAATGTTGTTTTGTCTTCTCTCTCCAAAAGTTTAAAATGAGGAGAAGTGACTGAGTATTTATAGGCACATAGCATGGATGATGACCGTTAGATCACCTTAATGATTGATGGATGAGATGGAGTTAGCTCAATTCATGGTTATCCTGAATAGGATTGTCACGGGCCAAAACCAATAGTCATCTGTTGTGCGCATGGGCCAACTTGAGAATGGTTGGATGTGACGAACCAGTTTAACGATCCTTATTTTAAGCCTACCAAGCCAAATCTCCCCAAGCCATCCCAATAAACCAAACTGGACTCACCGAGCCCTGTCACTCAACCCGCAAGTCCAAAACAATAAATAATAGTATTATATTTTAAGTCCCATTACAATATATATACATATATGTCAAAGCTTAATGTGACAATTTTAAATGAAATAATATGTCACTTAAAAATGACTACCAAAACACTATGATGCAATGTTGTGTCATTTTGCATCAATCATATAAAAGTCATAACTATTCCAAAAATTACATTGATATTAAAAGACATGCCTATTCAGTTATTTATATTAAACCAAGGATGATTTCCATAATGATAGATTACTTCTGGTTCAATGTTTAATATATAAAAATCATTTATCTTGTATATCAAAATCGTGTTAAAATAAAAAAGGCAAAAAGTGTGTTGATAATTTGATGTAAAAATGAGTTATTTCATAACAACATGCCACTTGAAAAAAAAATACAATAATAGTGAGGATTTAAAATCTAAAATATTTTTCTTGGACAATTATTATGAGGATTTAGGGTAATAAATTAAAAATTTTTGCAATCATGATTTTACATACAAAATATATATAAGTGGAAAAATAATAGTAATGTGTGTTATAAAAAATTAAGTTCTCAAAATTTACACATATATAAATGAATTTAAATTTGAAACTAAGCTGACTTATTGAAATCACCAATTATGTATAAAATTGATCTAGAAACGAACAAAATTAATGATTATGTTTTTAAATATATAAAATGATGCTTTGGTTTTTTTCCATTTATATATAAAGATGATATTGCTATTATGCATATTTTTTCTTTTAATGGAATATAAAAAAATGAAAACTCAAATATTGTACATCAAAATGAAAAATGAACAAACCATTGATAAACAAATCATTGCAATAGAGAGTGCATTATGAAAGTAGTGTAGAAACTAAGTAACACCTAAAGAATATAGATTATGCACTAAAAATGATTTTCTTTTTAAGCTCAAAGACTAATTTATGCACAATAACAAATATAATCAATAGTGATAAATAAAGAGATATGGAAAGGAAAGTTTGCACCATGATTTTAACGTGGAGTGCGGTCCACCTCCTAGTCTCTACGATCCACAACAATTGCCTTCTTCAATGGAGGACTTTATCACTTTATTCACAAAAGAAAAAAAAATTACCTCAATAGAGGACTTTAACACACAATAACATAAAATACTTGAGTTGAGTCTTAAACTTGAACACACTAGAATCAACTCAAGACTTCATCAAATTACTCAAAACTCTTTTAATGTAATGCTTGACAAAGGATAGCAATTATAAAGCAACTAGCACTACACTTGGCTCTCACTTACAAAGTATCACAATTTACAATTAATTCATGTAGAGAGCGTTTACAAGGAGATATATGCAATAAACAAGCTCTAGACCTCTTATTCAAGTCTCCAAATACTTATATTTATAACATCTTGAAGCCTCTTAGTCGTTGTCAACAAAACATAACTCTAACGGTCGAGTAAAAGAGGCTCTAATGGTTATTTTTCTATTGACTAGCGTCCTGACGCTGCAAGCTTACCATTCGGACACTATCTGCAAAATGGAGTAACAACCTAGCTACCGTCCGAACACCATATATTATCGTCCAAACAGTATGTTGTAGTGCTTGATTTCAGCATCGACACTGTTTCGTATTTTAATCATAATTTTCTCATCCAAACTCTAATTGAGGTGATTCAAAATGCTACAGAAAGTTTAAAGAGAAATCTACAACTCATGTTTTAAGCTTTAACAAATTCTAAACAAAATAAGGTCTAAAAAGTGTTTGAATCAGGATATAACAACAAACATAAGTAAAAACAAAACCAAGCAAAACAAGTTCAAACATATCCAAAACAAATTGAACACTTGTTTTACTAATTAAGTGCAACTTAAATATGATCAAATGATTATTGTGCAATTCATTTCCTCATCAAAACACACTTTAAACACCATAAGTTCAACAGTCTCCCCCTTTTTGATCAGGACAATCATGCACAATTAACTCCCCTCAATTAAGCATCCATGTTATAAAAGGATTTTAGTCAATAAGTTTAAAACTTTGATGCTTAACAAAAGAAAATTCCAAGTTACACTTAATTTCCAAAGATATCACACATATACATACTTAAATATGTTAATTGTGCACACATTTCTCCCCTTATGGACTCATCAAAAAGGCAAACTCAAAACATGCCAAACAAAGAGAGATGCATAAGAAACATACAAGTTCTAAAATATATTTTAGACATATTTAGATGGTTCAAAACCATGTAACATTACAAACCACAAGATTGTGCAAGTTTTTTGTTAAAAATTGCATCATATTTTTCTCAAGAGTACACAAATTTTTCTAGAAAACTCTTCAATCATTCAAACAAGTCTAGAAAGCAACATTGAACATATATAAACATTGTTTATACGTCAAGAGCATGAAAGACCCATTTTCATGCATTCAAAGCTGGTTTGTGTTAGGTTTGTGAAATATAAAGTTCAATTTTCACTGATCATTGACCGATTTTTTCAAATTTATAAATGTTTTCTAAATCAATAACTACGATCTCACAGGGCAAGCGCACTCATCAAATGTAGAATAAATAATGATTTAGGTTGGTCCTAAAGGAATGGTTTGCAATTAGTATACTCTCAATCCCATTAATTGTTTTAGCTAAAGAAAGGTTTTAGAAAAATATAAAGAAGAATTAAAACTACGATAAGTTAGAAATATTCACAAATGTTTAATGGGTAAAATGAGAAATAAGCTTGTAACTTCTATGAAATAGTAGCTCAGGGTTACTTCACCAATTCCTTATCAAAACGATTTCATAAAAACAATAACTTTTTAAAAGTTGTTTGAAATGGTGTATTTACACAACCTGATTCTCTAATTTAAACTAAAGCTTCTCTCAAAGTAAGTAGTTCTAGATCCAACTAAAACCAGTAATTTGAAGTTTCAATTAAATCCGCATAAAGAATAGGAATCCATTATTTCGAAAAAAAAAAAAAAACAACTCAATGAATTTTTAAAACAAGTGACAGAATGTCTTCACCCATTCCTCGGCAAGAGGTAGTTAGGATCAACTTCATTAGCAACCACATATCTATTCAATTGAATGACCTCTCGATCTATTCAATTGAAATTCAATCATGGATCTAAAAGAATGCACCATTCCTTTCAAAACCACAAGTTAAAATCCAAGTTACTAATTACAAACACCCAATCAAATTTACTTGAAAGCACATTTGAAATCAGTCTGAATCAAGAATTGGATTTGTAATCCCTAAGGTGTAGGAGTTTATTTCTCCATGGATTTATCAAAATAAGCACATATAAGAAGAAATAAAACAAATTCGAAAGATTAATCAATTAATTGCTCAGAAATTCATAAAAATTACAAACATTGGGTTAAACTAATTTTACCCTAAAAACAGAAGAAATTTTCAAGTAAAAAGAAATGAAAATTCTTTTACCCAAAAATCTTTCATAAATATACTCTACGTTTATACTGATATACACTATTGGTACATACTTTACAATGCATGCTTGCACGTTTATTTATAGACTTCTAGGCATAGAAAGTATGGCAATCTTTATTTGACACATAGTAGATTCGGCAGATCATTTCTAATAGAATTTGATAACTTTTCACACACGCAAATGATTTGTGAAAACGCTCGTCGAGGATCGAGTGTGCTCTGTTGGTTGAGGCTCATATTAAGCAAGATTAGGCTCGACTTTAGGAAATTCCTAAGTAAACTGTGCGTTTTTGTCCATTGCTCTATCAAGAATAAAATTGAGAGAGTCGAGAATCAAATTGTTGAGGCTCGAGGTAATTTTGTTGAAGAATTGGTCTATCAACACAATTATCAATGGTTGAGTTTTGAGGCTCGACTTTAAGGCTCGACAATGTATTTTCTTCATAATGATGCTCGATCGCTTCGACTGAAGTCAAAGGTCATGTTGAGGGCTTGCAGTTGAGGCTCGATAGACAAATTTTTACTGTCTTCTTTCTTTGTTTGGCCTCGATTGTGTCTTTTCAGGGCTCGACTTATTCATTCTTGACTTTAATTATTGTTTTTACTCTAAATCTAGATATAAATACTTGATTGCTCTTTATTTGATTCTAAGAGCTTTAAAACAACATCATTTATCAAAAACATAATTTTTGTAGGATTTTATTAGAATTTCTTAGCAAATTAAGCTCAAAATCCTATGAAAAATATGGAGTAAAAATGACTTATCAAAAGCCCAAATTTAGCACAAATTTAGTTCAAGTCATGCATAAAATCAACATATCATCAAAGATTCATGTTTAAGTACATATAACACTTCGTTCATGTTTAAAAAGGTACAGTAAGCATGTTGAAACTAAACAAACTCACATGAGTTCATATATTGCAAAATTGTGCACATTTTAGTCGTCGAAAGCATGATTTTTCCTTAAATATATGCACAAAATTTTCCAAAAGCACCTTCATTAAAATTTGAACTTACCTATAAGTTTGTTTAGGTCCATTAAGCATGACAAAACATGATTTTGGCATTAAGAGTATGAAAGTTCATTTTTGTGCATTTCAAACTCAATTTTAGCTCATTTTTAGCCTAACGCATGCTTAAAAACTTCTCAACATAAAAAAATTGCATACTCAAGCATATCAACACATTATATACACAAACATCAAGGGTACAAACCATTAAATCCAAGCAAAATGAGATTATACCTTGTTTTCACCCTTGAAGCACCTTTAGGTACCTACATGGAACACATTTATCTCTTTGGTACCCATTTTTGCTTGGGTCCTTTTTGATTAGTCAAAACAAGAATTTCCCTTCTTGGTACCTAAACAAACTTGCCTGTGTAACTTAAATGCATAGCTGTTCTTATTTCACAATTGTGTGCAATATGACCAAGTTTGTTATAATAGTTACAAGTACCATAAGTTGCTCTTACATATTTAGTGTTATGATTCTTGCAATTATTATTCCTATCATAACCAATACCATGTTTGTTAAAATCAACTTTTTACTTGCTAAAGAGAGTATTTAAATTGTTTTATCCCTGGGTGAATTTGGTTATGGTAGCATTTGCATCACTCAAGCTAGCCTTCAACCTTCCATTTTCAATTTTTAAACTATCTACCTCTTTTAGAATTTCCTTAGTATTACTACTAGCACATGCAACATTATCATTACTTTTATCATCACCATTCAAAGTTTTAACCTCAAGGTCGAGTAAATCATTTTCGATTTTTATTTTTTCATTCATTTTGCTCAACCCATCATTCTTTCCTCTTAACTTCTTATTTTTATCATTCAAATTAGCATTGTCCAATTTCAAGAATTCAATTTCTTCATGTAACTTTTTATTTTATATTTTAATTTCCTCATACTCACTTTTAAAAATATCCATTTCATCTCTTACTTTCTTCATTAGTGATTTAAGCATACTATTTTTGTTTTTCATCTTCACTAGCATATTACATGCTTTACCATACATATCAACTATTTCACCATAAGGAACATGTGAGGTATTTGAACATACCTCATCATCAATGGCCATCAAGCATACAACTTCATCCGAGTTAGATGAGTCTTCATTGCTCCAAGTGGGCATATATGCTTTCTTCTTCTCCCATTTGCTTCCTTTTCTTGCATTTCGGCAATATTGTTGAATATGTCCCGGTTGATTGCATTTGAAGCATGTAATGATCTTCATTTTTTTTATTTTAAGGAGTTGTAATCAGCCTTCTTCATCTTTTTGTTCACCTTCATGAACATAGTGAACTTCTTTGTAAACTTATCTAACTCCTCATCATCATCCTCACCCTCTTCCTCCTCTTCGCTTGAGCTTGCACAAGAGGCATTTAGTGAAACTCCCTTCTTGTTTGACTCTTCTCTATGCTTTTTGACCATTTCATGAGTCTTGATGGTTCCAAGAAGTTCTTCCTCACTCATTATGCTTAAATCATGCGCTTCTTCAATTGCGGTCCTCTTCGCTTCCATTCTCTTGGCAAGGATCTAAGAAGTTTGGAGTTAATTTTCAAGTTAGTATATTTCTTGCCAAGAATAAACAATTGTTTCATAATATTTATGAATCTATCATGCCTTTCATCAATAAATTCATTAGCGTTCAATTTAAAATTTTCAAATTCTCCATATGAGAGGTTAATTTCTGTATCTTTCATTCTAGTAGAGCCTTCATAAGTGCTTTCTAAATTATCCTAAATTTCTTTAGCCGAATTACAATTACATTTTTTACTAAAATCACTTTCATTTAAACCATAATATAATATATTCATAGCAACTTCATTTAATTGAACTTTTCCTTTTTCTTTTTCAGCCTTAGTATAATTTGATTCATTTTTGCCTTCAATAACTATGGGCCTATTCTCTATAACACCCCATAAGAAAATATGTTGAGCTTTTAAGAAAATCTTCATTCTACATTTCCAATATGGATAATTTTTTTCGGTTAAGATGGGTGGTCTATTTATTGCTTGTCCTTCCATAAAACCAAAGGTATTACTAGCCATGATCTTAAACTCTTGATACGATTAAGCACTTATCCTATAATCTTAGCTTTGATACTAATTGTAGAAACTAAGTGACACATAAAGAATATGGATTATACACCAAAAATGATTTTCTTTTTAAGCTCAAAGACTAATTCATGCACACCAACAAATATAATCAACAATGATAAATAAAGAGACAGGGAAAGGAAAGTTTGCATCATGAATTTTAACATAGAGTTCGGTCCCCCCCTTAGTCTCCACGATGCACAATAATTGCCTTCTTCAATGGAAGACTTCACCACTTTATTCACAACAAAAATTTGCCTCAATAGAGGACTTCAACACATAATAACACAATGCTTGAGTTGAGTCTTTACAAACTTGAACACACTAGACTTAACTCAAGATTTCACCAAATTACTCACAAATCTCTTAATGTAGTGTTTGATAAAAGATAGCAATTACAAAGCAACTAGCACTACACTTAGCTCTCACTTACAAGGTATAACAATTTACAATTAATTCATGTAGAGAGTGTTTACAAGGAGATGTATGCAATAAATAAACTCTAGCCATTGTAAACACTTGTAGAGAGTGTTTATAAAGAGATATATGTAATAAATAAGCTCTAAACCTCTTATTCAAGTCTCCAAACACTTGTATTTATAACATCTTGAAGCCTCCTAGCCGTTGTCAACAAAACACAACTCCAACGACTATTTTTCTATCAACTAGCGTCCAGACGCTGTAGGCTTACCATTTGGATGCTATCTGCAAAATAGAGCAACGAACCAGCTATCGTTCGGATGCCCTATATTATCGTCCGAACGGTATGTTGCAGTGCCCAATTCCTACCTCGACATTATTTTGTATTTTAATAATAATAATTTTCACATCCGAACTTCGATTGAGGTGATTCAAAATGCTACAAAAAGCTTAAAGAGATCTACAACATTTATGTTTTAAGCTTTAATGAATTCTAAATAAAATAAGGTCTAAAAAGTGTTTGAATCAGGATATAACAACAAACATAAATAAAAACAAAGCAAAATAAGTTCATACATATCCACAATAAATTGAACACTTGTTTTACTAATTAAGTGTAACTTAAATATGATCAAATGATTAATGTGCATTTCATTTCCTCATCAAAACACACTTTGAACACCATATGTTCAACAAGTAGATGGAGAATTGCAAGTTGATAATAAAAAGGAACAAAGATTAATTTGAATAGAGAGAGATATAAAAAGAAAAAGAAATGTGAGAAAGGAAGGGAAAAAAAAGTATAGAAAAAATAAAAGAAATTGGGTAAAAAGTAAGTAAAAGAATAAAGAAAACATAGATAAAAATAGAAAAAAAGTGATAATAAATATAATAAATTTTTAAATAGTATTGTCTGTTGGAAAATACTGAAAAAAATAGTAGAGGAAGACTTAGAAAGTTATATATTACGAATAGAATAGATTTATTAGCAGTAGTATTTGTTCAAAAATACTGAAAGAATATATTGTCGATGAAGGCTCTGAAAATTATATATCATAAAGCAAATGGAGAATTGCAATTTGATAACAAAAAGGAACAAAGATTAATTTAGGCAGAGAGAGATAGAAAAAAAAAAATGACAAAGGGATTGAAAAAAAGGGCGAAGAAAAAAACTTGTAAAAGAATAAATGAATGAAAGAAGGAAAGATAAATAAAGAATATAGAAGAAAAGTGATAATAAATATATAATAAATTTTTAAATAGTTGTATCTTTAGAAAAATACCGAAATTCCATGGGAAAGGCTTCGGAAATTATATATTATAAATATATTTATATTCATATAGAAAATAGTCTAAACATTAAATGTTATTTATTTTTTCAACTTTTCTTTACTTTATATTGTTATTTTGTTTTTATTAATTATATTTATGATAAAAAATAATTTTTAAATGGAAATTGGTGGAGCTGCCAAGTACCAACTAGGCCTGCAAACGATGGTAGGTTCGGTAGCTGCGGGTTAGGTCCAATGGCAAACCCAGAGTGGTCGCAAACCCAGAGTGGTCGAGTCAGATCTTGATTTAGATTTGACCCTTAGAGATGTCAAATTATACCATTAAAAAGTTATATATTAACTATTATATTTATTTCAATTGTTAGATAACTGATTGGACGATTCCTTAATGAGACTATAAAAATTTCCATTACGCATGTATCGTTATAGAAAACTATAACAATATTGGTTACAAAGCATATTTAACTATGGACATTTCAATGTCTATCTTAAATTGGAAGTCTTTTAGGGTGTTGGTATTAGAATCAATGACGTTGTCTTGTACAGTGAAAACGAAGAAAGAAAAGAAATGGAAAAAAAAAAAACCAGAGAACTAGAACTTGGTTCTATTGATCCAGGAAATTCCATAGGTATCATATATGAAGAGTTTTCATATAAATAAAATAAAATTTTAATATATATGGAGTTTGTAAATTATTGGTAATAATTATTTAAAAAAAAAAGTATATTTTTAGTTCTCAACATTTCGCTCTTTTTTCTATTTGATTCCTCATCCTTTGTTCTTTTCCCCCTTATTTGAGCCATTAACATTTGCAAATGTTAACAACCAAGTCATTTTCTTAATGCCATTAACTTTTTGCGTTTTAGACAAGTGGGGCATTTTGATTAATAAAATTATTGATTTAAAAATAATATAAATAAATTAAGATAACTTTAAAAAAATACAATAAAAAAACCAAAAATTTTTAAATTAAAAAAATAAAGTAAGAATTATGCGAAAGGGTATCACAAAAATTAATTTTTCATATTTAATAATTATATATTACTTCAACTTGATGCACTTATACAATCTTATATATGATTAATTAACCGACTTAATTTGTAGTTTTTTCCCCTAATCAGTGCATGAGCGATATATAAGGAGCTTTTTCATTACCTTGCCATATTTTACACAAACAACTTTCTTTGGAATGCCTCTACCTCCATTGCTATTGTCTTCCAAAAAAAAAAAAAAAAATCAACTGATTATAATGATGTGGAGTCTGACTCTAAAGAGTTGTTAATTATTTTTGAATTGTCCAAATATTTATTAGGCTTATTTTCCAAGATAAAAAAAAAAAAAAAAAAATAGGACAATCTTTTCAATAGATTGGAAAGTATTCTTGTTGAAAGAAATGGAGGATTTTGCAAAATTAATAAAGTTACCAAAGGTTTTACAGTAAAGATAAAAAAAAAAAAAAAAAAGTTCTTTAGCCTTCTTATATTATTCACTTATAGCTATATGGAAAAGAATGAATCATTAGTAAAAATGAGTCAATGAGCTCCCGATTATACATATTTACCTCGATTAATTTTAAAATTTTTGTTCTCGTTTTCCAATTGTATCATAAGTAACATATGAAATTATTCTTTTATATTTAATAATTATAATAACGACATCTTTTACTTTTTTCAAATAGAAAAATGGTGAAATATTGAGAGCTAAAAATATAATTTTTGTATAATTTTTTTTGTGATACGCTTTCAAATAATGCCTATTTTATTTTTTAATTTTTAAAAAATTTTTTTTTTCTTATATTAATTATTTTTTATAGTTACCTTAATTTATTTATATTATTTTTTTAAATTAATAATTTTAAACCAATCAAAATACCCCACTTGTTTAAAACTAACAGAAAATTTAATGGCACTAAGAAAATGACAATTTGTTAATATTTGTAAATGTTAAAATCTCAAATAGAAAAAAAAAAGGAATAAATAAAGGATGGGGGCTCAAAGAGAAAAATAGTGAAATGTTGAGGACTAAAAACGTACTTTTCCCTTTTAAAAACTACTATTTTTATTATCATAAGTGTAAAAGATTATGTTATTTACATACCATATATCCATTCGCATAATATATATATATATATATTGTATATATAATACTTCCTATTAACTTATTCTATAAACTTATGCAAACCACGAGATCTAAAGACCTGCACTTACTCTAGACGGATTGGATACTATTTCAAGTGGAAAAAAAAAAAAAAAGATAGATAGTTCATGAATTATCTATCTTTGATAATAAGACCTTCTATTGAGTGTGCTAATTAAAAAAGTGGTTCCACATGTTATCCTACTTTCCTATGTAGCACACTCTTAAAAAAAAGTCTTGTTAAAAATATATGAAGACCCATATCCTGCTAGCTCAGTATTGGGTGGAGCTAGTCAACTAGAACTTCTCGCCCACCTTTAGATAGCAATTTACAAAAAGTGTTCTTTCAAAACTAGTATGCTCAATCATTTTCCTTATGTTCATTTTCATTATCCTTTTAGAGGGTAACATCATATTTTCTAAATATCCCACTTGTTTATAGTTATCTTAATTTATTTATATTATTTTTTAAATTAATAATTTTTAACCAATCAAAATATCCCACTTATTCAAGACTAACAGATAGTTTAATGGCATTAAGAAAATGACTCGTTTGTTAACATTTGTAAACGTTAAAATCTCAAATTAAAAAAATAAAAGATGAGTGCTCAAAAAGAAAAATAGCAAAACATTGAGGACAAAAAACATACTTTTCCCTTTTAAAAACTATATTTTTGTTGTCATAAGACTAAAAGATTACGTTATTTACATACCACATATCCATTCACATAATTAATAGTACTTCTTGTTAACTTATTCTATAAACTTGTCCAAACCATGGGATCCATAGACCCGTACTAACTCTAGATTGATTGGATACTGTTTGAAGTGGAAAAAAAAAAAAAAGATAAGTAGTTAATGAATTATCTATCTTTGATAAGACCCTCATTGAAAGTGTGCTAACTTGAAAAGGTTCCACATGTGGTCCCAGTTTCCTGTGTATCACACTCTCAAAAAAAGTCTTGTTAAAAATAAATATATCTTCCAAAAGATGGAGACTTATATCCTATGAGCTTGGTATTAAGTGGAACTAGTCAACTAGAACTTCTCTCCTACCTCTAGATAGCAATTTATCAAAAAGAGTTCTTCCAAAACAAGTATGATCAATCACTTTCTTTCTTTTCATTTTCATTGTCCTTTTATGAGGTAACGTCATATTTCCTGAGTACCCTACTTATTTATAGTTATCTTAATTTATTTATATTATTTTTTAATTAATAACTTTTTACCAATCAAAATACCTCACTTGCTCAAAACGAATCGGAAATCTAATGGTATTAAGAAAAGGACTCATTTGTTATTATTTGTAAATGTTAAAATCTCAAATAGAAAAAAAAATAAATAAAGGATGAGGGCTCAAAGAGAAAAACAGAAAAACCTTGAGGACTAAAAACGTACTTTTCCCTTTTGAAAACTACTATTTTTATTATCATAAGTGTAAAAGATTATGTTATTTACATCCCATATATCCATTCACATAATATATAATACTTCCTATTAACTTATTCTATAAACTTGTCTAAATCGTTGGATCCACAGACCCGCACTAACTCTAGATGGATTGGATACTGTTCGAAGTGGAAAAAAAATAAGTTCATGAATTATCTATCTTTGATAAGACCTTCTATTAAGAGTGTGCTAACTTGAAAAGCGGTTTCATGTGTGGTCTTACTTTTCTATGTATCACACTCTCATCTTTCCAAGGGATGGAGACCTATATCTTGCCAGCTTTGTATTGGGTAAACTAGCCGGCTAGAACTTCTCGCCACCTTTAGATAGCAATTTATCAAAAAGAGTTCTTCCAAAACAAGTATGCTCAATCACTTTCTTTCTGTTCATTTTCATTGTCCTTTAATGAGGTAATGTCATATTTCCTGAGAATCCTATTTGTTTATAGTTATCTTAATTTATTTATATTATTTTTTAAATTAATAACTTTTTACCAATCAAAATACTCCACTTGTTTAAAACTAATGGTGGGTAACGTCATATTTCCTGAAATTGCAAAGTCCGTTCCAGTACAAAGAGAAGACAGAAAAAGTCAACCCTTTTTTCTTAACCCAATAGATTAATTTGATTTCATATTCCTCCTAGGACAATATTACATTATTTCTTTCTGTATGCCTCTTATTGCAATTACGCAATCCTATTTTATTTCAATATCCTGTATCTTCTCTAACCAGACAACACAGGACACTGTAACGTAAATACGATGTTACATTGCAAAGATCATCGAAATACAAGGTTTTTTAACAGCTAACAAACTCGTACTTGGCCACAATATAACCCCGATAAAGACCATTTCTGTTTGTATCCAATCGCCAAAACACGCTTGCATCCAAGCTTAAGGCTCCAATTGCACTATTGCACCGGTCGATGATTCTCACTTTTTCTTCAGTTCCAGTTTCCATATTTGTCACCTGTGTGCAAGGAGATATGGAAATTTAGGGTCTGTATTTAAGGTAAAATCTGTATATACAACTCTTGTATTGATCGTTAATATTTTTCTAATTATTTCTTATTTTTATTTATCACGTGTCAAAATATTTTTGCTTGTTATAAGTTATATATTGATAAGGTTTATGTCATCCATGTTATTTAAGGAGAATAAGGAGTAATTACCCCTTTGGTTAATTACTAGCTATGCGATATCTTCTTTATAATATGGATTGAATAAAAATATACTAATAACGAAATAAGAAAGTTTGACTTTTAAAGAAAAGTTTAGATTTGTACAATTTTTGCATAAAAGGGCCTACACATGGTGAACATGCACTTAACGGCCAAAAGTTCACTGTTCACTACAGAAAGATCTAATTTTGCTAAGTTAGATATCCTATTATGTCCATGTGACTATGTGAGCAAATTTATATAGTACCAACATGTGCCACGTCCGATAGAAGTAATAATGGCAGATAGACTAGGTTGAACCTGAAGTTACACGGCTTTTCATTATACTTGTGTAGACCAAGTTATTATTTCATATTTGGTTTACAAAATGCACCTGAGAATGTATCAACATGTGCCACATCTGATAGGAGTAATAATGTCAAATTCTTATATTTTTGTACTATGAAATAAAAATAACAAAAATTTTAAATTTTATCAAGTTTCATAAAGACTGTTTTATCCAATTCCAAATACATTTTGTAAATTAAATATAATACAATGACTTTATCCAGTCCAGTATCATGAAAAATTATGTAACCAAAATATTGCCTTGATGTCACTATGATATGCTATAATCAATTTGGATTGGAATCACGATTCCAGTCCATTGTATCAATTCTAATCAATTATATTACAAATAATTCCTACGTATAAACGTAATGTAAATTCTTTTTTTTTTTTTCATATATATATGCTCTTTTACAAACAGAGCAAATCCGGTCTTTCCACCATAGTTTTCTCGAAATATTAATAATAATAATGTATTTTTCATTCAATACTACTGGAAGATCATGTATTCATATTGTGTGAGCCAAAAATTACAATTCAATTTTCGCAATAATTGTCACATGAAAAAGTGTGTTTAATTGATAAGAATATATATGACATGACGTGAAGTCCGACGAGAAATTTAAACTTAATGATATCCACATGATTAATTTATGTTCTTAACTCAGTGTATCGTTTTTATAATAGAATAACATAACAAAAGAATGAAATAGTTGAACAATGGGCAAAAATTCACTCACCTTCAAGCATTTACCACAAGCAGCTTCGCCGATTGGACCGACAGCACCACAGAAAGCGGCCCATCCATATTGTTTCCGCCATGCCAAGGGCTTATCTGCATCAAATGCTGCACAATAAGCATGAACATCACTGAGACTCCACCCGTTATCCGCCGGACTGTAATAGTGGTACCGTGCCTTAACGTTTGAAGCACTTTGTGCTTGTGCACAACCTACAATCACACTCAACAAAACCACCACAAGAATATCGGAAAACCTCATCATTGCTTGTTTTTGCTAAGGTTATACGGACGAGGACGAGGTAAGATATGTTCTATATTTTATGTATATATGTCAGTTTGAAGTATGTGTGATTGTTTGGTGATCGATGGACGATTGCATGTATACTTATAGGGTAAGGATATGTCGCTTTGAAATTACCAAATTGGCCCTTTTAAGTGTGAAAAATATTGAATATGTCCTGTACACCACATGTATATATATATATGATAGATATTTATTATTAATAAGTTAATAAATTGATAAAGTTACGAGTAGCTTTGAAAATAGCCATCGTCCATAAGCTCATGTGTTAAAAATTTATTAATAACTACTTACCAAATATATGTTATATGTAGTATGTAATATCCACCGAAGCTACTTTCATTTTAGTGGGTCATGTATGTATATGGTTGTGTATTGCCAACTAGTTTGAATAGAAGGCCAAATTGAACTGGAAGATGTAATTTTGGAATTGCCAAAGTGGTCCTTTTGGTGGGACATGTGCATGGTTATATATTGACAGTTAGTTTAACGTGACAAAAATGCAAATTGTACACGGACAGGTCAAATTTCTTGAGCTGCATGAACAGCGTTGGACGGACTAGATTTTCGCATGATTCAATTTTTCTTTTGTTTTTTGGCCCATTCGCATAATCCAATTTGAACGAACGTGGTTTACTAATTTCAACAAATTTTCTTTTTATCTGATTTTAAACCTTATCCTAGTCGCTGAATATCATGAACTTATTTGTATATTTTTTTTAATGCATTATGTCTAGTGTTTAAGACTTTTTTTATCAATAAGTTACTTAAGAAGTTACTTCGCATACTATGTCAACATTTTAAGCAATTCTCCATACTAATGAACTCTTCACTTTATATGGGTTTATTTGGTAAAGTACTTTAATAATTTTTAAAAATTTTGCGGGTTCTACATTATATAAATCATGTAAGATTAATGTCAAAAGGACAAAAAAAATTTTGGTTGTTAGGTAGATCAACCAACCAAAGCTAAACAACCCATTTTATTGGTTAAATAACTCATAAAGGGGTTACTTGGTCTAGGTTCCCATGCCCAGTAATCCAGGTAAAATTGCTCTAAAGAAGAAAAGTAATTGTTACCATAAATGGATCACATTTATAAATAATTACCGTTAATAGCAATTCTATTATAATGACCTCCGATAACAAATTTTTTTGCCCCCAAGGTTGTAGGAATAATAACATATTAGGATGCTCAGAATTTCGCAAGATGGAAGAGTTGCAACAAAATGCAACACTTCTAACAGCAACTACTTTCGTAGTGTATTTAACGGTATCGTATACACTATTGTCACAAAATAAGCTTCGTGGTGGTTTTATATATTACAAATCTTCAAATTACCCATAGTGTATTTAACATTACTATTGTAACAAAAAAACTAGTGCAATAAGTAATTACAAAACTAGAATTGTGATAGATTGAATTACCACAAATATTCAGAAATGAGAGATATTCAAAGTTGTTGTAACACCCTAAACTGAAAACATTATTAGTCGCCACGTGTCCCCACTAGATATGGACACGTTAAGGCTATTATTCCACTAATCCTCAAAGATAAACCATATGACATCAATATCTCACATATAAGAGCACCTTTTTAAAATTCCTTGCAATAATAAAACTTCTAAACAACATAGTTGGCATAAACCAAAACGCCAACTTTTATCAAACTTAAAATATCATAATAAAAGGTCTTCTAAAAGTTCATAATCATAAAACCATTTAAAATTTGATAACATTCTTCAACTTTGGATTTTCTCAAATCCAAAATATATATAAATCAGTAGAAAAATCAGTTCCACTATCATCTTCCTCATAGTCCACATAAACATCATATCCAAATAAATCAAACACTACGGAATCATCACCTATTCCTGAAAATAAGAGAGTGAGCATAAAAACCCAGTACGTCAAACCACAAACATATGCATATGAGCAAGCATCATACAAAGTTTGCATGCAACTTAATAACATATGCAACAACTATAAGTTATTATCTTTGATTAACCAGGCAAACAACACAGTTTAAAACCATTTGCAACTAGTCCTAAATCTAGAGTAACTCATGACTCCATGAAAGCAAGTTTATATACAAAATACTTTGATAGATATATATTAGTGTTGGGTACTCCTCACATATCTTGGGTACCGCACTGATACCACTCCTAAACTAATGGAATCATCTTTGTGCACGACTCCACTTGGGACAATGACACACATAGATCATCAGGGCACCATCCTAGCAACACGGTACTCTCAGTCTACTAGACCTAGCAAAACATAAGCAGCAATTCGATTAAAGCCGGGTAGTATTATGTCAACTTACAAATACTAAGCCTACAATCACAAACAACAAATAAGTTAAGATCGTACCCAAAACAATGTATAGAATAGCAAACCTAGCTTTACCAAAATCATCCGATCACATAAAAAAGGCATTTTAAACCCATTTTCATTAGATAAACATACTCCTATCATCATCTAAATCCTAAACTGAAAAAACTACAAACCCTAGGTTTATACACACCTTCCTCCTTTGATTGTAAAATCATAGAATCTTTAATCAACAAAATTTTTTGTTTCTTCAAAATTTCTCTAAGAATTTGATCCATTTCAATATCAATAAGAACATTCAGAAAAGATGACTCTTTTAGATTGTCAAATGATTGAAAAAGATCAAACTTACCTAGTTCTTGAATCTTGGTCATCCTTGAAGCAAGATCACAGCTTGATAGATCTGTTAGGGTTTTTTAAAAGCTTGAGAGAGGTTTTGGTGAAGAAGGTATAAGGCTAGGGTTATATGTAAAATATGAAAAACCTTCAAAATTCCATGTAAGAAAGTTGGCACAAAGGCTAGCGGCGTAGGAATATAGGTTGACGGCCTAGATTATACACTGGCAACTAAAACTTAACAAACGAAACTGTAGCCATGAAGGATAGCCACCAACACCGGCGGCATAAGCTCTAAGGCCAGCGACGTAAAAGCCAAGGCCGATGCCTACAACGGTAGAGTATAGAAGTGT